>OY757187.1:127234791-127834791 GCA_963583895.1 Melanophora roralis | reverse complement strand
TAGAGTTAAAACTAAAGTATTAATTTCTTCATTTGCGAAATAATGAGAATTTAGTAAGTTTTGAACTTAAGCCAACATAAACAAAAATTAAAATTGTCTTAAAAACAAATATGTAATAAATAAAAACATTTTAAAAATATTCCTCTGAATTTCTTTTGGTATTAGAGTAACCACGAATGCACATACACATTCATATAAGTGGGTTAATGTATGTGTGATCTTACTTTTCTCTCCATGTTCCAATGTTTCAATGTTGCTTCCTTAAGTTTCAACATTTTTATAATATTTTCTTAGGCAAGTGTATTTATGAAAATTAAAAAACTGCAGTGCCTGCGGCATTCACAACACATACAAACAAACATTTTTATATTTTTTGAGCACAAAATCACAAAATCACCCAGTTGGCCAAAAAGACATTTTGTTAACGACAACATGATAGCATTGCCTTGAGCGCGGTCACCAATAATAATTTGATAGATTGATTAAAGACAAGTTTGGCAATATCGTTCCTCATTTTGTATTACAAATGTACTCCGGTTTTGAAAATATCGTCGATGCTTTAATTGAACTGTATTCAATATGTTCCCCTCCAGTAACTACCCAGCAAAGTCTTAATCAGAATTATCCTAATTCTGATACCAATGACAATGCTTGTGAGACCCATTTCATTTCCTGTTTACATTTGCAAAATTAAAGCCAAGGCCGTTGGTCTAACATTACTGGCACTCAAAGCGAAAATCTTGTGCCCGTCTAGTAAAAGTCCTTACAAAAGTTTCCAACGGGACACACAATATCGCTGTACGAATATGCATGTATGTATTAGGGCACATCCGAATAAGATCGGTACAGGGACTCGTATTAGATGTTCAGTTGGTAAAAAAGAAAGGGTATGACCCTATTTATGGTAAGGAAATACACATGTACATACGTCCATACATAAATGTATTTTCGTGTAAACGCGTCATATGTGTTTGCAAACTTAAACCATATTTTGTTGGCCAAAATCAGTGTGGTTTTTTGATATGTTTTTGTTTTACAGCCAAGAATTTGTACAATTTTGCGCTGTGTATTTTAGCACGAGTATTTTGAATCGATATTTCCGCTGCCATTTATATACATACATAGACGGTAGGACTATGTTTTTATATACACGAAAATAAATCTAGGAAATATGCACACATCTGTATTAAGGTATGAATATATGTACATGAAAGTGTGCATATGTTCTTCTTAAACATAATTTAATTGTGACGAGCATAATGAAAGTTTGTATAAAAAAATATTTAGATACAAAAATAATCAAATAAATAAAAAGAAAAAAAAGTTTAAAAACGATATTTGCAAAAATAAAAACAATATGATCCTTGTTACTCTAACCTTATTGATTCAAAACCTAAAAATGAAAAAACAACTTTTGAAGTAACTTTTATTCCGCGTTTCGACACTAAACTTACTGACTCCAGGGTGTTGAATTTTCAATCTATTCTAATGATTTCATTTTGCCTTTTCCATATTGTTCGTGGAGACGTGAATATTCAGACATTTTTTTATTGAAAAATTTTACATTAAAGAGAAACTTTACTTTGTGACAGAGCAAAATTCTCTAACAGTTGACCAATTCCTTAAATTTCGCGTTTATTTTTTACCCAAATGTGTTTCAAAATAATTGTTTGTTTGTTCGTTTCAATTCTATATTTGAATAGCTGTCTTCGTATGTGACTAATAATAATGACGACAAGTTCAGTCTTCGACATTGTCGCGTCAAATCAAAATGAAATATTTTTGTTGATTTGGTTTTTAGAATATTGTACGCCAAACTGTAAAAATATACACACGACAGCAGTTTTTTAAATAGAAACCAAAATGACTAAAACAATATGTAAATACGATGCTGCAGTGTAAAATTTTCAACAAGACATTTGAAATGGACTCGCAGGCAGAGATTGCCGCCGTTGAAAGAAACTAAACGTACCGCAAAAAGTCGTTAAAACAAGATTAAATGAGTGGCGTTTTACAAAAAAAAGGCACAAAATGACAACAAGAAACAGCTACTGCAGAGGGAAAAAATAAGTTTTTTTCGACGAATTAATTACAAATCATTAGCGTATATGCAAAATCACGTAAATAAATTTTAAAAAATTTTACAGGAGAAGCATTCGGCATTCCGTTTCAAGTTTTGTGTGTAACATTAGATGTATTTATTGTCATGTACCCTTTAAAAAAATACAGTCAATTATGTTCATACAAATATCGATTAGAGGTTTTTTGTTAGTTACGTGGCTTTGCATTTCAGTTGACTATATATATTTTATGTAGTATGTATGAGTTTCTCTGCCTGTATAAAACACTTTTGTTGACCTTAGACAACAATAAAAAGAATCAAATTCAATTAAAAGTATAAAATATACAGAAAAAAACACAAACTTGATGCAAAAAGTTGCACACATTGGGGGCAATTAAATGCGTTGAAGTCACAAAACAAAATGGTACATTTAACTTGATTTATGTATGTTAAGTTGCATTAAACAAATAAATGCATAATTAATGTTGCCACCGCTGGGAAACCTAAAACCTACTGCAAATAAATAACCTGAAATTTTCTAAATAATAATAGTTTTAACTCACATCACATTTTAATTAATTAATACACTCAAAGAAAATTGTTGATTTAAATAGGCCTTAATGAAGTTGATACTCACAAAAATCTATTTGCATTTATACGGACATACATAGATACATATATATGTATACATCTACAATCAGTCTCACACACCTGTCACTTAAGATTGATTTGTATTTAATTATGTTGTCAACATTTCCTACCGCTAATTAAATGCAACAGCATTCAGCATTTGATCACAAGCCACACGCTAAATGTCAAAATATTTCAAGAAAATCATTTGTCTCATACGTAATTGCAACAGATTGAAAAACGACTTTAATGATGAAATTTTAAGATAAAAGTGATTTGTTTTTTTTTTTCTTATTTTACCTAATCCTGCCTTCCCAATCTCTTTGTCAACAATTTTATAAATTTTTCTTTAACTCAGCTACTTTGACAGCTTTAAAAAGGGGTTTTTTTGTGTTCGCAAATACAAAAAAAAAAAAAACACTGGGATGCACGTATATACATACATGTGCATAATTCGACTTATTTTAACATCTTGAAAATTTGCAATAACACATGTATTGCATTAAACATTCGTTGCACTAACAGTAAATGCACTCGGATAAAACGAAACCGCTAATTTAACAAATCGAATGTCTTAATTAAGTTGCTTTCTAAAGAAACACACATTTCCTTTTTATATGTTCATAAATGTTTATGTAGAAGTATATGCAACATAAACGAGCATTTACTTTTGAAAGAATATAAATTATCTCATAAGTAATTAACAAAATATGTTTTCATTTTTTTGTTTTTCGGCTGCTACCGTTTTAGGACTTTTACATATTTTCACAGAAAAAAAAATTTAAAACAATTAATTATATGAAATATCACAAGTAAAAAGATAACATTGAGCTCGCATGAAAACATGATTTAACTTAAATACATATATATTTCTGCGCTTATATGCATATATGTATTGCTTGATGCATAATCCAAAACATAAAATACAACTTTCCAGATTTCCGAACAATGAACAAAGCTCTCTTCATACAGGACACGTTCTGTTGTAGTTTTGCACAAAAACAATATTATGTATACCCTTTTGAAATGGCTGAAAACAAAAATTTTATATGTATTTATCTAGAAATATTCATAATTATTTTCATAAATGTAGACACATACTTATGTATATATGTATCTATATCTATACTCTCTCTTCTTTTTAGTTTTCAAGCTCTTTCAAACAAAATAAAAATAAAAATTGTCCAACAGGAATAATATAACGTCTTTAAAAAGACAAACAATCAAACGAGAAAGATAGTTAAAACAAAAATATTGGTGGAACTTCGAACTGAATAAATTCTGCTTTCTATGCGCTTCTCAAAAATTCAAAGACCTTTCGTGCTGCGTTTGCAGACATGAAATTTTAAAATTAATTAAAATTTCACATTCGCCGGCAAAAAAAAACAAAAAATATTTGATCTTTTTTCACTCCCGTAAATGCCACGACAGAAAATACCTACCAACCGTATTTTCTGCCAACCATTTACAAAAACCCAAATTCTAAAGTAGTTTTTGCTTCCACATTAAACTCCCTTCTGGCTTCCTAGCAACAAGTAGTGAAAATAGTGCAAAAATATAGTCCCAGCAAAAATATATCTAAAGTATCAACTTTATTAGGCGTCACAGCGTTCACAGTAAAACTTCATACATATAACAGTGGGCGGCGAAAGATTTTTAAGATTTAAAAATTTTCAGGGGATAAAGAAAAATTTGTGGCAGCAACTAATTACAATAGGTTTGGTCTACTTATCAAAAACCTTTCTCTGCTATTTTTTCAAACTTTCTTCAGAAATGCGACCTGTATTTTAATCGAATAATTATTAATAGTGATTATAATGACTATTAAAATTCATTGTCGCTTTTAATGTAAACTCATTTATATTTCACAAAGTAAAAATATCTAAAAATCCTATTTTAAATTTTTTTTTAAATGCATTAAGTTTAAATAAAATTTTAAAGATACAGTAATACTTTGTCAAATTATTTCTTATCGCGCACCTTAGCAACTTGTCACACACACATTTTGTTCTTAACATTAATAACAACTCAACAAAAAAAAATAACGATAGAAGTTTACGATAAACCTTAAAAGTAAATCAAATTATACTTAAAAATGTTAAATTAGTTATTAAATAAAAAAAAATGGGAAAACAACTATTAACAACTCTAGTCAATTAATTGTGAGTATCCTTTTTAGGCATAGAAGAAGCGGCCAACTTCAAAAAGTCACAAACAAAACATAATTTTCAGAGAGTTGTTAGAAAAGCAGAATAAAAAAAAGTGATTTTAACAGACAAATTACGATTGTCAGCTAATAAATAATCATGACAAGCGAAACATGAATAAATATATTTAAAAACATGTTTGAAACATACATAAATACCCCAACAGACACCTTAAGATCTAATCGACTATTCCAAAATTGTATTTTAAAGCACGAAATGCATTAAAATATGAAAAAGAAAAGGAAAAACAAAAAAGTGCGGTGCATTTGTATTAGGTGTATTTGGGGAAAGTAACTCAATCTATCGTTTATAATGGTTTAAAGTATGACTTTATTTGAAGAACTGAAAATGCACTGCAAATGGCAGCGGCTTGCTTTTCTACAAACAATGAATATGAAACAGTATAAAATATGAATTAATAATGAGCAGCATTGGTACAATAAAATTATTATGATGCAAGTCATTAATCCAATGGCTGACTTGCGGCAAATATAAAATGTTAGTGCATATGTATGTGTAACACATACATTTACATACTTATATGTATTGTTACTAACTTACATTAGTGGTCAGCGGTAAAAAAACAGGTGTAGGAACATCTTCTTAAAGGCCTTATATCGCCCTATTTTGAAAACGCAAAGTCTTCCACAATAGCTTCTCTTAGCGAGGCTTCTGGAAAGGCTTTGAATTAAGACCTGTTAAAAGGTTTTTCGATTTAAAATTTTTTTTTATTCTAATGAAGAATAAAAAAACAGCAATCGGAATGCCTTTTTTTGTTAATGGGAAGAGAAAAAACATGTAAATAAACCAATGATTTTTCAATTCATAGAAAAGTGTGATGGAATGACTATCAGATAGCTTAGGAGGGAAATCAGACGTCTTATTGATTCCTTCTAGTGGCAGGCCATCTATAGTGACATATGTAGTCTTAAAGAAAGTGTAAAAAGGCCTTCCAGAAAGCTAAGTGTATAAATTTGCCTTTTGCTTGCATATATACACATATACACACGCATACACATATGCACTTGTACATGTATAAAATTCCTGCAGGAAGTGATAATAGTTAAACTCCAATAATTAACTATTGACTTTGTCGCCAGTACTACTGAAAAGATTTACCTCAGGAAATTCTTTTTGCTAAATACATTTTACAGTCGTCCAAAAGCGCCAAAATAGTCGAAAAAAGGAGTGGCATAGAAACATTTGTCTCCACGTTTCCTTCAACGGTTCTTTAATGGTCGGCCACTTACGATTACAGAGGCACCCAATATTCAGATACATTTGTTTTCAATGAAACAATAAGAACAGGGACAATTTACGGCACTGGATGTCAATCGAAATTAAAAAGGTTTTATAATAATTCTAACTTACAGAACGACTTGGTTTAAATTGAAAAATAAATAAAATGTTTTGAAGATAGTAACTAAAATAAACTAATTGCAATAACCATGAATATATATTTGATTTACCTTACACCAATAATATTTCACATACAACCCTAATAATGATTAAGCGATATGATTCATATATTGTTATACTTTTATATAAAAAACCATTGTATTATGACATATGTATGTATGTACATAGATTTTGCTACTAAATACATATCATAAGTGAATGGTTTTTATAAATATTTTAATAGATTGAATGAATAACCACAATAAATAAAACGGATGTATTTAGTCTCTAATGATTTTGTTGGTTGGTTGGCTGCCTGGCTGCCTAAATGCTTAAAATAAAAGGAAGACAACAACAAAATTTATTTTAAAAAAATATCAGGAAATTGCTTCTTTTTCAGGGGAGATTTGTGAGTTCTAATTAAGTAATTATTGAAGGTAATTGAGTGATTTCAATGCTTGACCATTATTATTTCATATGTTTTATTTCATCTAACATTTTTATGTTGTTTGATTCCTATCTTTTAGGAATATAATTAAATGCATTTTGCTCTCATCTTGTTTCTCATTTTTGGGGTGTGTATTTGTGTGTGTTTTTTCTACATTTGATGCACTTAAAATCTTTCTCGTTAATGGCATTTTAATTAACTGAAGCAAAATATATTAAAGCGATAAAATGCTTGACTAATACTAAAGTGGTTTTAATAATATAAACATTGAAATTAACAAATTTATTTAATAGTGTTTTCGTTTCTCAAAAAAAAAATTGTAACATTTTTTTCCTTTTTTAAAAAACATTCAATTTTATGTTGTTTTAGTAAAAAAATTTTGAATTTTTTTCCAAAAAATTCGCCCTTATTGATGGCAATATTTATTGCATTTTTTTCACCGTAAAAATTTACAGTGTTTTAGTGTAGTGTAGTGTAGTGTAGTGTAGTGTTCTTTTCTTTGCGAAAAAGTAAAAGAATTGTGACAGAGTGAGTTAAACATTTGAAATATGTGCACTTTAAAATGGAGACATTTAATTTTAGAAACGAAAACACCATTAAAATTCAAAATAAATGGAAATTTTTAACAAATTGTTATCTTGTTATTAATTAATCAAAACATTCAAGTGGTTATATATTTTTGAATTTGTCAATTTGTAGACTCTGCTGATAAAAAAACAGACCGAAAAATCTTTCCAAAATTATTTAAAGGTATTAAATCAGCTGTTCATTTTGTCGGGTGTACACAAAAAGAATTCCATTGGTTATATTTCCTTTAAATAAAGTATAATTTCAACTAATGAAAATGGTATAATGGCAATTACTAAACCTCTAAGTAATATACCAATAATTTTAGTTGATTTCCATGTTCGAAAAATTATTATTTCTTTGATCGAAACAATTGTTATGGGCTTGAGAAGTTATCTTTCAAAGAGTCGGCAAACATTTTCCCTCAGTTCCCTGATTGTTGTATGCGTTTACATATTTGGCATTGTATATGTAGGGTAACCATTTGAACTGATTTCATCAGTACATGTACATGTTTTCTCTTTTGGTGTACTGATTAAGAATTCGTGTACTGAAATGTACTGTCGCCTATTACGCCTGTGAAGAAAGAAATTATTTCTTGTAACGCCTTCCTTTCAAATTATGATGTTTTCTAAAAACCGATCAAACATACTAAATTATCTTAGTTGTTATGATGCCCTTTCGCATTTTCGTTGACGACATACTAAGATACAATTTAAGAATCGTTGGTGCATGTGTATAATATTATTTTACAATTGGATAACTCAGGTAAAGAATTTAGAACTGATTATTTTAAAAGTTGAAAATCACGTCAGACTCCGAAGCATTTCTTTAATTTTATTGGCATAAGGTTTTCGCCAAAATCTGATTTTTTTTAACTTCAGAACTTTTCAGAATAATATTGATGAATGGTATACAAATGTATATTTACATACATATGTGTATGTAAGTATGTTTGTTTGTAAGTATGAAAAAAATGGTGGTGTGACAAGCGGTATGCGGTGATATGATTGATGTTTTGTTAAAGACTTTATAATTTTTCGTTTGTGTTTTAAATGGAAGGAAGGGATGCCAACTAGCAAAACCAAATCAGTTTTTTTTTTATACAAATAAACGTACATGAATGTAAGTGAATATGTGAGTATATGTGTAGGTAGAAATACAACATATTATTTTTGCATATAATTTTTCGCTTATTCGTATTTATAGGTTTGGCAAATCAGTCTTGGCTACAGTCAGTGAGTGATTCATTTTGAAAAGTGTTCTTTTCAAAAATATTTAATTTTTTTTATTTGATGGCTGTTTCATTCGTTTAAATAAAAGCAACAGATGGAATTTTTAAGAATATGTTTCTTTTTTTTTTTATTAAAATTTTTGGAAATTCTGAATTCACGTCGAATCAAAACTGCCGCAATAAATAAAAATATTGAAATAATTTTTTTTTTTTTCTTTTTACAGGATAAATATTTTTATTTGGCAAAATTTAAAACTAATACAGTCTGTTGAGCATTGCAGAGTTTGTTGACTTTTTTTTGTTTCTTGTTGATACATATGTATATGTATGTATGTGCAACGTACAGCAAACACTATTGGCTTTTTGGCCATAATCATTCATCATATTGCCAAAAGAATGTTTAGTCATATTTGATCTTAATATCGGAGATTTTATTCGCTTAAAACTAAAAGAAATAAATATGTTACGAACTATTCATCTGATAAGAATTATTAACAAACTCAAGTTGTATAATATTTTTTTTGCTGTTAAGTATCTTTTTTTTTAAGATTTATCATAAAGTTATTTATCTCTTCGCATTCTCTTATAACATAAATACGCGGGATGGGATAAACGTATGCAAGTATTGACCAAATTACTTTTCTTTTACTATACATTTACACATACAAGAGCGCTTTCATAAATTTTTTGCACATTTATTATCATGTGTTCTAAAAGTTTAAGTGTGTGAGTGAAAAATTTACAGAATATGGGAGTTATTTGGGCTTTGTGTGCACTGTTATTTGCATGTGTAAACCCCTAAATATGTACATGAATATATGGACGTTAAACTTATTTCTAGGCACACTTATGTATGCAAATATTTTTCGCCTTTAACTTATGGCTTAACAAAGTCTCGTGCATCAAAAGTAGTCGATCAGAAGTATTTTTAGTTTTTTTGTTTTGCTTTTTTCTAGAAAAAATTATTATTCCTAGATATACACAAATTATAACCGTAGGCATTTTGGGTTATTTTTTTTTTAATTTATTTAATTTCATATCTATTGTGTCTCAGAATGTTTGCAAAGAAAAACGCTGAATCAGTTTTAAAGACCTCTTGTTTTGAATTCAATAGATGTGTAAATAATAATTATTCTCGAGTTTTCAAGGAAAGCATGTACAAAGAAACATCGGAAAGATAAGTCAAGGCCTTAGATTATATTAAGGTTTCTTAAGCACTTGCGATGTGAGTATGTAAGACCCGATTAGCTTTCGGAATCCAGAGACCTACGTGGACGTCATTGCTTTAAAAAGGCCATAAAAAACATTTATGTATAAAGAAGTTTTTAGGTCGCTCTCTTCTACCATATGATTAGGTATGCGATTTTGTACACTTCGTTAAATCAGGATTTTAGGTAAATCAAATTCTACAATAAATAACTTATTATTGGTTTTCTGAGACTTTTATTAAGACGCATTTGCCATAGACATTAATATTATCTTACAGGGCGATATCCAATTGATCGAACCTACATTCTTTCTTAAACTTTGCCTAATCAAGCATATTCATGACATTATTTCGTTGAACTAAAATGCCTTTTAAAAGTTTTGTTTTTCAATTCCATTTTTTAATACTAATCGAATTTTAAATGGACTGAACGACAGGAAGTTGAGAGTCTTAAATTAAATTGACAGGAAACTAGATGTTGGCAAAGATCGAGCTATAACACATGAAGCACTGTGTGATATATAGACGAGATCAGTAACGCCCTTAATTTTTTTTATAAATTTAAATTAAATTTTAAAGTCAAAGTAGTAAAGGAGCATGCATACACATGTTAATTGTAGAGGAAATCAGCCAATGAAATAAAATAAATTATTAAGAAAACAAAAACTCAACTCTTTTGCATGATGTAGAGCAACGCCCATTTTCACTCCAACTGTCTTGGTTTTTTTCTATTTTCAAATATTGTTTTTAGCAAAGAAATTCATAGGCAGTGCTAAAGGCAATGAATGATCTTTGCCCAGTTCTCATGTTAATGTTTTGCCTACTTTTCATACATGCAGACAGAGTAGATCATTCTTTCTATAAGATTTTGTATCAGACAACTTGTAGCGTTCGTTTTTACTCCATCTGTTGGTAAATGGAAAAAAATGGGCGTAATTTTGTAGTTCAACTTACATGTCTTTTATCATAAATTACCAGATTGTTGACAGTTTGTTGTTTTAGTTTACAATATTCGTGTATGTATGTTGTTGAAATGTCAATTTAAAAGCCCATTTAAATCATATACTTTCATCCAAGCAATTTTTAACACCAAAAATTACACTAAAACAAACATTAAATATAAATATTGGATTTATTTTTTAAGTACACACACTTTAAAAGAGTGTAATTAAAAGTCTTAAATTATTTAAACGTTTATTTAAAGCCATTATTTATACATTTTTAATGCCCTTAAAAAAAGAAGCAAAATATAAATAAATTTTGTAAAAGATAAACACTTTTAGTTTCTCTTAGTTTATTAACGCAATTTAAAATATTTTGATGTATTCTTGTGCCAATGCAATCCTTAAATTACAAAAATAAACGGAAAGTACTGAAAAGCTTACAATTTTGTCAAAAACCAATCTGAGTATGACTTATTATTAGAGACCGAACTGAACCAAACCCGAATTTCGTTTAAATTTCTACCTTTCGACGGAACCCGAACACAATCCAAACTATTACTTCTTCATTGAGTTAAAATTATTTATTTATTTTATACAAACAAATGTTGTAAATTTTAATTGATTCAACATTTATACATTTATTTTATCTTATAAAAAATACAATAATATCGCAAATATATTCAAAACTACACTCAGAGCAAATAAAACAAAGAATTTTTATAGTTTATTAAAAAAATATTTATTTTTTGCTTTGATAAATCATTAAATAATTGTTGTTTTAAATATTTTAAGCCACAATCGACACAAGGAATAGATTTTTTTGAAAAATTCAGTCTGTGTTCAATTAAATTCGGTGAAAATATTATTAAATATATTTTCATAAATCAAGTCAAAATAGTTTGTTTAAAATTTTTTTTATAAAAGTACACCGGGCACTGTTTTAATGTTCGTATTCTTATATTTCCATTGCAAAAAACACTTTTGTTTTTCATAAAACAAAAACTTTGGAAAGCATTCTTTAAAATCTCTGCAGTAAAACATAATAAATAATATTTAATATGATCCATAAAAAAGTGGGAAAATATTTAAAAATTAATAAATGTGTCTAAGATTTATGAACATTATTTTAATTGTATTTCTTTCATTGTATATCTTTTAAAAATGAATTAACATGACCCAAACATAAGTTTAAAAACGTACTAAAACACTTTCAATAGTCCCTTAGTTAGCAGCAGTAATACTAAAGTGATGACTTTCATACCATATTCAATGTGGGAAGAAATTTGAGTTTACGTTGTCGAGAGTGTCTTGCAGACGATGTTTAATGTTTCTTTGTTCAAACTTGTCAACAAGTTACGATTAAATTTCCTAAATATATGTAAATTAAATTATTTTCTTTTCTTAGATTTGGATTTTTTTTTTTTGATTTCTATTGTAGAAGGGGATTTCTTAAATCAAGTATTTTTTAAGCAGCTAACTTGGCACGTGCATAGAGAAAAAAAAAATTGCCTCGTGAAATTGTAAAATGATTTCAAGTTAATTCTTTTTCAATAAAAACAGGCGTGACTTCATCAAGTTGTTGTGTACAAGATGGGTTCATATTATCATTCAATGAGTGCATATCATGGTGATGACAGTTCTTGGGCAATTTTTTTTGTGTTTTTGATTTTTCATTAAGAGTTGTTTTCGATTACATATGTGAAGTATGTTAGTTTGTATAATCATATTCACAAATGCAAAAAGTTTTATTTTGTGGTTAAATATTTGACAGATAAATGCATTTGATACGGCAGACAATTAACAACCGATTAAAAGCTCTTCGCAAATATTGTAACGAAAGTTAAAAAAAAAGTGAAAATACATCTGCACAAGGAAACAGATTGGCAGACAGTCATAATTTTTAATCTGATGGGGAGTAATTATGCAGGAATATTAAATAATAAAGTGAAAGTTGTGAGAGTGTGAATGGCATTCAGTGATAATGTTCATACATTAACGTAATGTTTTTCGAAGCAAATTTTAGTGACTGTCTCAGATGATTTATATGTATTTTGTTATTGTAAACAAAAACAAAAAATACAAATAAATCGTCCAAGACAATCACTCAGTTGGCTTCGAAAACAGCACATAAGTCTCAGGTCAGGAAGCTAATTTAATTATTTTAATCACAAGTGTCGATGAAAATCATAACAAAAGAAAATTTGAAATGAGTTTGTTCAGTATTTGTGCGTTGCTTTTGTCCCTCTGCTTGTTTTTGTTAAAACAAGGACTTGAGTTAAGTGCGTGTAAACAAATCAAAAACAGAAAAATATCAAGTTCAAAAAGTTTTAACATGATGTGTGGAAAAATGTTTATCGTTTTTAATTTTACTGAAATCTGGGGATATAAAAATTTGTTTTTGCAAGGCAGTGTTGCCACCTTAGGTGTAATTACACATTTCATGTTTAATTTTTCGTTTCATGTGTAGCCCATGTGTAATTGGTTGCATGTGTAATTCATGTGTAATTTAAAATTTATAATTTTTGATAATTATTATTATTTTTATATATATTTAAAGTTTTTTACGCTTGTATTTAAAAACAAATAAGACCGCTTTATTCTGCTTTGCCGAATCTAATATACCCTTCACATTGATCTTTTTATGGCCATCTGATCTGACCGAGTTATTTCGTAATGGAAATATTATAATAAAAATACTTTTTAGTCGATAGCTATTCTAGTTTTAAAAATAGAAAACTTTAGAAAATAATGTTTGTATGTATAATAGAAATATCATATAGAAGGTTTCAGGCCAACAGTTTTCAACTTATTTCGTATTAAGAGTTAATTAAATTTGTTCCTTCGTATTTTTTCCAAAGAGTATGCATTATTGTCCAATTACTTATTGTGGAACATTTAAAATCGATATATGTTATAGTTTCCGAAATATAGCGTATCAAAAATTTTATAAAAACAGTTTATTTGAATGGGGGTTGCTCCTCTCCCTGCTCTTATTCAAAAAATTTGTTTTCCAAAATGTAGGTATTATTGTAAAATTACTTGTTGTAGAACACTTGACTTCTATAGCTGTGATTGGATAAAATTCTTCCCAAAATTTGTGCTTCTACATGAAAAATTGTTTCCCTAATTTAGGTCCCTATCTTCAAAGTGTCCGTGCTAAGCTTTGTGGTTATTTTAGAGTTTCGCTTGCATCTCGGTCAATAGTAAACCGATTTTGCTGATTTTAAATAGCTATTAAATCAGGTATATTTCTGACTATTTTCTTAGCGACTTTTTTAAGGTTTGGAAACTTAATTTTAAAAGACACACAGATGGACAGACGTGGCTTTAGCGACTTACCTATCTACAAGAATCCAAAATATTTATACTTAATGGGGTCTAAAATAAAAATTGTAAAAATTAAAAATTGAATGACAATTTCATATACACCCTTATCATTCTGTTAAGGGTATAAAATTTAAAAATTTATAAAACATCACAGGAAAACATTTTTGATGCAATAATGAATAACAGGGGGCAACAGAAAAAGGTTATTATAATGTCTATAAAGTAATGACTTATTTAACTCCCTCTTTGTAAGCGAGCGAGTTTTTGCTGGGTTATTATTTTAGGACAAAAAAGGCCTTTTTTTAAAAAAAAAAAAGCATGTGTAATTCGTAATTTCATGTGTAATTTTGGATTGATCCATGTGTAATTTAGCATTTCGTTGGTGGTAACACTGTTGCAAGGTTTTAAAATATGAAAACCCAAAACTCTACCATGTAAAATTTAAAGCTCCTATAAGTACAAAGTGTTTTTGATTTTTTGTTTTCAAATACTGGATATGTATTAAATTTTTCTATTCAAATTTTAAATGTCTTTTATGTCCAAACTAACCTAAATCAAATATTTAAATAAAACTATTTGTCAACTTCAGAAAACATGTACGTACGCATTGAGTTTTTTTTAGAAGATTTAAAAAATCATTTCTTTTCATATATAAAATTAAAATTTAAAATAAAAACAAAAAAAAGATTCAATATATGATCATAGCCATCACAAGTAGTCGACCACTTAAGGATATTCTAAAAAATAGTTCACTTTTGTATGTGTTTTTAGTAAGGAAATGTGTATGGGTTAAGCCAAAGTCCCTTTTTGGTACTTAACAAACAAACGAATTCATAGAAGAAACAAAAAATAATAATACCTTTTCAATTGGTGATTAACAAATATTATTAAAGAGAACTAGTGTAGAAATAAAAATACAATTTTCTGTAGATAATTTTAAAATTGCCAAAAACGTTTAAAACTTGAATGAGTAGAAAACCCTGCAGACTTATAACATTAATTTGTTGTTAGTTTTTCATCCTTATTGTTGGAATAAAATGTCACAAAAATATGCTTTAGGCGCACACATACAAACATATTTAAATACTACATATTTGGAATACAGCCATATGTACAGCAAACATATACTAATACATATATGCGTTTACATCACTATTGTTAAGGGATATTGTTCTGTTTTGTAAAACGTCCACATAAGTGACACACAAGGATAATCTCCTTCGCAGCTTGTTATAACGATAATGGTGATTATTTGTTTATTGCTTGTCATTGATGTTGTTGACATATACTTATTGTTTTTTTAAAATATTATTTACCTGAAAAATTTAAATTGAAAAATTGAAAACATATGTTTATTATTTTTTTAATCCCCAACGAAATTACTAACGTGCCAATGAAGCAAAGAAGATACTTAGAGAATAAAACATGAAAAATTCATATTGACAAAAACATATGGATGGATTAGGATATTACAACCGACAAATGATAGTATTTTGTAAAAAAAAAGGAATTTTATAACTTTTAAAAAATAAAAATAATATAAATTTTAATTTATTTTTATTTTATAAAATAAAAATAGATTTTTTTTTTATATAAATAAAAGTTAATTTAAATGTTTAAATTTTTAAATAAACGTAAAAAGCTGATTATGTTTTTGAAATAAGAAAAAATGTAAAACAGTTAATTAATAAAAATTGAGATACATTGTTTAAGCTAAAGTGATGTTACACTAAAAATTAGTTTTCTTTTACTACACCATTTCCAATTGTATTTCAGAAATTTGTAATGATTAATGATTAATAAACTATTCTTAAAAGTCTTCTTAAGGCACTTGATATAATTTGTACAAAATCCACATGATTAACATTTTTAAGGAAATTATTTTCTGATTAAAATTTAAAAAGGCAGTTTTTCTGATCCAAACTAATTATCCGTTTTTTTTTTTATTATATTGAAAAGGGATTATTGTTAACACATCATGTTATCAGAGACTTGCTTCAAATTTTCTCATATTCCTCATAATTTATTTGATTATTACCGCCTCGTTCATATGTACGTTTGTATGTATGTGTAAACACATAAACAATATTAAATGTATACATATCGCTGATTTACATTAATAGTGTAATAACTCAAAATTGGCATAGTTAAAATGTAAAATTCCCAAAAAACTGCTGAATTTTAATTCCTTTTACAAACGTATGAATGCTTATTCTTACAAAATTCTCTAATACTGTTGTAAAAAAAAAATTTTTTGAAATAAAAGTCAGATTTTAAATTTATAAAAATTAGTTACATACATATATTTTTCCATCAATAATCCCCAGATTAATTTGTTACGCAAATAAAAATTTTGTTTCCAAATTTCATTTAATAATAGCTTTTAAAATTATAAAATTAATTTGGAAATAAAATTAGAACCATATTTTTAAAAGTCAAAAATAAGACTCTTATAATTTTGAGTTGTTACTGTTTTTGGTTTAGTTGCGATAGTTTAAAGATTAGAAGTAAATAAATAATTATTTTTTTCTGTACGGATATTTTTTAAAGTTTTAATGTTAATTTTATTGTTTATTTGCGTACAACATCATTTGAAGAAAAATCCTTTGCGTGAGTTCCTTATATGAGCAACGTTAACGTTAAGATGCAATGTTTGCATGTTTGTTTAACAAACTAGAAACAAAACGATAAAATACAGCGCATGTGTGACTTTTGGTTAAGCCAGAGATAAAAAAGAAAAATAAAAAGTAAATAAAAATAAAGAAAATTATTCAAAATATTTACAATAAGTTTGTAATTGTTATTAACGCTTTGAAATCTATTTCCAATTAAAATTCTTGATTGAAAACATACAGCCGCCACTATAATTATTTTTTGATTTTAAAAATAAACGTCTGCACACATTTATCGCTCTTTTTAGCAGTAAAACAACTTTTTTAATATCATTAAAAAATACATTTTAAATTACAGCACAGAGAATAAATATTTTTTTTTTAATTTGACTGCAGTTTTTGTTTTAAAGCAAACGCTTATTCAGAAAAATACAAACTAAACTAAATAGAACCTTGCACAGAACTAAATTTTTTTGTAAAGTAAAAGAACTAACTAACGATAACGCAGCTTCGATCTTCCTTCCTTCTGCTTTTGAATTTTAGCTTAGAGAGCCTTGTTTTGAGCTGAGTAAAGAATTTTAGAAACTTTAATAAAATTTTCCAAACAATAAAACAATTTTCCACACACACACACCTACATATGCATGTCCTTAATTCGCTCTATCAAGCTAGAAGCTACAACGACAATTAAAAGCCAAAACATCAATACAAAAGAACCACTAGAGTTTGAACGCATGTAAATATATTTAATGAATTTGAACATAAATTATCAAAATAGGTTTTTAGGTAAATGGACGTGTGCTTACGCACGTACGTATAAGTGTATGTTTGTACGTTCAATAAGAAAAGGAAACTTCTCTTGACTATTATGGTGACTTTTTGAGGAGATTGCCAACAAAGCGTCCACAGTCTTCTACTTATGTACCTTTGATAAAAAAAATCTGTCAGGAGAAAGCCTTACTTTACTATTTATTTATATTTTATAAAATGATATATGATATCAAATATGTACTATCGACACATACTTCATTTAAATGTAGACTCCAATTATTAAAATGTACTGGTAAGCCCCTGCACTCAATGACCAATGTCAGTAGTACTGTGGACAAAGTCAATAGAAAATCATTAAAATTTCACTGCTGACATTGCAGGATATGCATGTGCGTGTTTTTGTATACTTTTTAAAAATTTCTCAAGTCTAACACTTATTTGATGTGAAAAGTCGGTCATTAACAGCACATAAATATATAACAGAATACGGATTGACAGATAAAAAACATCGTTAAAAATGTTTAAAAATTAATTTTATGTTAAAGTGTATAAAAATACTAAAACCAATTTACACATACATATGTATGTTCAGTAGTATGTGTATCAAGTGCCAATTAAAATAGAAAATACAAACATTTAAGTATTTTATGCTTTTAAGGTACAACTATTCATAAAAAATCTTTGTCCCAATTGCGGCATGCGGCCTGTACAAAAATATTTTTAAAATTGACCTTAAACCACTACTTAAATGAAAAATATATCAGGTTTTTAAAACGAATTAAAACACTATTTTTAAACAAAAATACCCTTAAAACCCATTAATTTGTTGAAATTTTTAGAATTAGTTGATATTTGTAAATTTATTAAAAACCTATTTTTGCTCTTATGTAATAATTCCTTCTTGATTTATATAAACATTTTGGTCAAAATTTACCTGTTTGCGAGCAAATTTTCCCTCTAAGTTAAAAAAAAAATTAAAACAATAATACAATGCGGGGAACACAAAATCTTAATGCATAATCTTAAACATCTGTCATTCAATTAAAGTAATTTTTTATTGTTTTTTTTTTATTCTGAGTGTAAAAGTAGTGTAGGGTGTATAAATGTTTGTTTTGAATAAAAGTTTTTGAAAAAAAAAAGTTTTTATGGTCAAGTTTACGAGGCTATTTTTACAACCATCAATACTTAGAAAAAAGATCAGGTGTAAAACACAAACGCTTAAATTAGTTATTTTAATGCAGTCGACACGAAGGCAAGAAACAAAAACAAATCGCCAACAATAAAACCAAAAAACTATAAAATAAAAAGTCTTAACTAAAGAGAAAAGATAACTTATAAAATAAAAATTGTTGGCCATAAAACAATTCTAGAAATGTTTCTGTGCCTAAGAGTGGACATAAGTATGTTTGTGTTAATGGAGATAGAGAGAGAGCGCGAAGAATGGGTCAATAAAATCGAGTATTTACTTAAACATATAATAAATAGTTCATCTTAAAAATAACTGTGATGTTATAGTCACGAGTGATTGTACACATAATGTCTACTGATGTGTTAATGAGCGATTCAGGTTTGTGGAATAATTAACTTTAGTACATTTTTATAACTAGATTAGGATAAATTAAGGCCCAAAGTTATTTTTAGATAAAAAAAATATTTAAATCTTTTTACTAGTAAAACAACAGATTCAAAAATTGTCTTAATTTTTAAGGCAAACTCATAAACAGAACTTGTCAAAAGAAATGCCGCTTTTTGATTTGATTTTTTTAATTCGAGAAATAATAAAAACTTGAAAAAAATCCTTACATTCTTAATAAAAAGAAGCCAAAGAAATGAAGTTTCACACAAAAAAAAATTTGAAAAAAGTGATACAAAGTAGAAAACAAAAATTCTTAATAATATAAGGAAAATAATACAATTTTTATTTCCTGTTTCTTTTTTGAGATTAGAATCGTTTTAAAAATATGAAAATTTTTCGCAGAAATAAAAGTTTCTTTCAACATTAACGGAAAATATTAATTTCTTCTATTAAAAAGAAATTATTTAATGAACTTAAGCCAGATAAAAAAAAGCAAAAATTTAGGTAAAAAAACTCGGTAATCTCATGAGACCCGAAGCTCTTGAAAAATACACATTTTTCTATTCGAGTTTTAAAGGTTTTTTAAACTTAAAAATTTCATCTAAAAGCAACATGTGTTGCATGAACTTTATCTCTTACCAGTTTACCAGTATAATAAAAATACACCCACACATGCATGCCTGTACTTATTTACGTGTGTATCATGTTATGCTTTGGTATTTAAACTAATATTTAAAGGATATGTTTATATTTAAGTATAAAGAATAAAGCTTCAAGGAAATGATGAGCATAATAAATGTTGGCAAATTGTTGTTTTAAAGCCATTGCAAGCCGTAATCAAAGCACACATGCTATGTATTAGTACATCCTAAAACCTTAAATACGTAAATACTAAGGCAGTACCCAGCAAAAACGTACATTGCTTTGCAATGCGTTAAACTGCTTAAAACCATATCGTCTTTACTTACTCATTAGTATTTGAATTCAATATTTTAACATAGCAATGGCATTGCAAAGAGGGACTTTAATGACATTAAAATAACTTTTTACTATTAAGGGCTTTAATAACTCATTGTTGCTTTTAAAACATATTTTTAGATGTTTTGGTTTAAACTTAAAACTTAAAAACGCGGAAGCCCCTGGTCTAGATTAATGCCTAAAATTTGCTCAATAAAGTTGAACTTCTTCTTAAGCTTACACTCAATGATAAAAAAAATTTAAAATCTTGTAAAATGAAAAGAATTTAATAATAAGTCAACAAAAATTTAAAAGTGAAAGTAAACGCATTTGCCATATAATTTATTAAGACGAAAGTATTTACATAAATTGTTGACTAACCACAATCACAAGACTCTTCTTTAATCTTTAAAAGCAAACATTAATGCAACAACATTTGTCATCAGATTTTAAAAGGGTTTATTCAAATATTCATTTACTTTAGTTTATTGTAAACATTTTCTTGAAGAAAAGGAATTAAATTTTTAATTTTTAATCTCTTCTTGCACACTTGGAATGATGAGATTTTTGTCTTCTTACATTAAAACATAAATAAATTTAATTTCTTATTTACAAAAATTTATCTTTGTGGAACAATGAGGACTGGGAAAAAGACAGTTTTATTTTGGGGACTTTTGCATTTAACAAGTCCAAAGAGTAAATAAAATGAAGACAACTTATGTTGAAGTTTATTTGTCAACATTTGTTGGTGCTTATTTACTTGTTCTAGTTAATTTACACAAAATCTCAAATATACTGAAGCAAAAAGACAAACAGTTGAAGAGTTTAAATAGAATATCAAGAGGGTAATCAAGAGAATACTAATAATTTTGATAAAAATTGATTTGCAAAATTATCACAAATCCAAGTAAATATTTACAAGGACAATAGAATGAACGAAAACGTATTTATTCTTTAAATTGAAAAAAAATATTATTAAAATGAAGATAAATAATGAAAACGTTAAAGTGCAAATATGTATAATTCAATCAATAAACAAATATAAGTAAAACGTCAAATATTTGTATATAAAAATACACACAAACAAACATAAATATGTTTGTATGTAGTTGTACAAATGCAAAAATTATGACAATTGTGTACGTAATCAGTTAAGTACATACAGAGAAGACTTCAAAGGTCTGACTTTATAAATAAAAAGAGAAAATCTTTAACCTTTATGTCTACAACCAGAAATTTTTCGTCAAACATACAACCATCATACCCGGGTAAGCATTGCTGTTTGGTAAGGGATTTTTTTGATATATCGTTTGTTTCATGTTTTTATCGCCAGTTTTAGTTAACTGCAATCCTTTACATGACAAATAACGTCGCTAATACTTCTTATCCACTCAGAGGGCAATCCACTGGCTTGGCGCTTTCTGGGGAAAGAGAAAAAATTCAAAGCAAACGAGTTGCTAAAGATTTGTAATCTCTTTCAAGAAAGTCAAAACGTCATTTGTGACAAATTTTAAAGTTTCGGTTTGACTTTTACGTTAATGTCAGACCACAAATTATCATTATTAGAAACAGTAAGGAAACTCCGAACATTTGTTCCAGCTGAGTTCTCAACCCCAAAAGGAAGAGTGGTTGAGCCATCAATTTTTGGATTCAGCAACAATATTAGTACGTGCTCCCGTATTCCAAAAAAAATAAATAAATCGGTTGTGCATATTTCAACTCACTACAGCAGTGATATTCAAGGTTCAAAAAGTAAACCAATATTAATATTGCATTACAATAAAAACAAAGATAGAGTTGATAATATAGACAAATGTCTAGAAGAATACACAACAAAGAGAACAACTAATAGATGACCTTTAGCATTTTTTTTATATTATTCTTGTGGTGGCAGGATTTGCAGTTATATTATATATACTGAAAATAACCCGCATCTAAAGGTATCAACAAATTGTAGAAGAATATTTGTCCAACAGCTGAGTGAACTATGAAGCAAATTGAACGCTGCTCACAAAATCCTTAAGAAATGAAGCATTTTTCGCCCCGTGGTGGAAAAGAAAGTATTTTAGGCTATCAAGTGATATCAGAAAACTACGCAGTTCGTGCTGCAGAAGAACGAGATCTCTCCGAAAGACCTAAGTATTATATAAATCGTTATGTTGGTGAAAAAACGAGACTAACAAGAAAATCTTGCAAAAATGTCAAAAGCTAGCAGGTGCACAACATTCAGAGGATATTACTATTTGAAATGTATTCTCAAACTAAAAAAAGTGTGTAAACTTTTTAAAAATGTTCTAGTCTTTTTTTATTTCAAAATAACAAACCAATATATTTTGGGACATTAAAAAAAATCATGAATCTTTAGTGCCTACCCAGGTAAGTCTTTTGTATGTTTATGGGGTATGTTTCAAAAACGGCCCATAGATTTTCCCCTAAATAAATTTTTTTTCAAATTAATTTTTAGAAGTTATAAAACAATATTTTAGAAGCATATTAAAAATTTCAAACCGATATCTTAGCAGGGTGCGAAGTTATATCGAATTGAAAACTGAAAACTTACCCGGGTAGGCGGTTGTAGACATAAGGGTTAAACTGTTTGTAAAAAGAAAACGTTAATTTTCTAATATATTTGTAAGAAAATATGTTTAAAAATGCATTAATCATCAAAATAGCAATAAAAAATATATAATTTTAAAGTTTTAACGCCCACTGTTTGATAAAACGAATGGCGTTTCTTAAGAACTATTGACAGATACTATCGGATACAATTAAATATAAATTTTGCTTGATTTTTATTACTTATACATAACGACAAACATGCAGCTTAATTCGTGTTCAATCGTGTTAAAACACATAATTTTATTTACTACTTGCAAACTGTATTTATAAGTGTTTTTTCATGTAACTGCTGATAAGAACTCAATATCGCGCAACATACATATATATGTACATCAGTAGTTAACACAATTAACAAAAGAACAACAATGTTCATTCATGTCCATTTCATTAACTGTGGTCGCATATTATAAATATAATTTTTTAAAACCAACATCTGAAAAAACTTACCCCCCTAGAAATGAATTAAATTCAAGTAAAATCTGCAACATTACAGATTAAACGCGTGTGTGAGATGCAACCGATAAGCGAAAGGAAGTGGAAAAAAATATCAAATCGCATACACAGCACGCACAAACAGAAAAAGAAACACACATTTGGCAAATACAGTCAAATCCCGTTAATTCGTACCCCGATAAATCGTAATTCCCGATAATTCGTAATAAACTGTCGGTCCCTTGAAAAAATCTCGTTAATTCGCAAAATTTCCATACATTTTGGTCCCCTCGCTAATTCGTAATTTTTTTTGAAAATAAATCCTTCTTTACCTCTTATAAATCGTAATTGTTTGCTAACTACCACTTATAATTCGTAATAAAAACAACAGAAACATGAAAAGAATGATTTTTTGTTTACCGCTATTTTTTGCGTAGGTTTTTACTTTTGCTTGCGTGTGTGTTTATTTTCTTAAGATCAGTTTGTTACATCAGTGTTTTTTATGTTTTTTCATCGTTTTATTAAATAAATTGAAAAACCCCGTTAATTCGTATTTATTTTATTTTAATCCCGTTAAATCGAAATCCCGCTAAATCGAAAACCTCTATAATTCGTAAGAAATGGCCGGTCCCTTGCGATTACGAATTATCGGGATTTGACTGTATGTGCATCTCTACTATAAGTGCGTAATATCGTAAGCTGAGTATGAAAGAAACAGTGATGCTAACCTTTTTCAAAATAAAAATTGTAAATTCTGTTCGGCGGTGCCGAATCTCTTATAGTATTCAAAATACACCGTATTAAGTATTTTTTTTTAACTTGTGTTTTTGCATACGGGCTATCACTTCCCTTGCTCCTGTCCAGTGGATTTTGTTAAATTTATAAACATTGTAATGGAATTTCCTTTTGAAGGATTTAAAGTGAATTGCTTATATAGTTTTCATGATATTGTGTATCGAAAAGATCATAAAATTAGTCCGTTTATATGGAAGCAACCATTTTCTCACTAAATCTTTTCTTAAATGTGGATATTGTAATAAATATGCTTTGTGCCAAGCCTTAGGTCAATAGTTAATATAGTTTTAAAAATATACATTTTTGAAAGCTTCGTCAAGAACAATTTTTTTTTAAAAGAATAACGCTATAAATAAATGCGACCAAAATCAACTTAATTCAAAATAATTATGCTCGTTCTCAGGCATATTTTGCATCATACTATCTAACATTCTAAATTTATAAAAATTTATATAAATCAAAATATTATAGGTCAGACCCGTTTTTCGGTGATAATTATGAGCAGACATCATATTCTTTTGTTTGTTTGTTCCTGTTATTAAATGTTTACAAAAACACACCATTATTGTGAACTATTGCCTTTCTTAAGCAAAAATTTAAGTAAAATGATCAGAACCGTCACATTGGTTTTTCCCAGTAATAGTGAACATAGTTACTGAAATATGCATGGACGATTTTGTCTTAAAAAAAGTTTTGCTTCAGGTTTTTCCCTTTATCGCGTTCAACCGATCTTACTGAATCCAAATATGTACCACTTGTCTTAGGGATAGTGTTGGTAGTATGACAGCGAGCCCAAAAACTTGACTTCAACAGATGGGCATGCTTTAATTGATTTCATCTTCTATAAGGATCCGGAGTATAAATACTTTATGAAGTCGCAAATGAATATTGTTTAAAATACAAACAAAATGAAAAAATTAAATATACCTTTATCATTACTATGTTAAGGGTAATAATATGACTAAGCCCAGTAGTTGACTCTTCGATAGGGTTAGTGTTGTTATATCGTAACCCGTAAGACCCTAATTTTTATTTGCAAAATATATTAACCTGTCTACGTCGATGGAGAGTATCGTCGTCGAGTGAGATACGAGCTATATGAGTTGTACAAAGAAATCAACACAGTTAAGCACATCAAAGTACAACGGGTGCTCTGGCTTGGAAATGCCATACGTATGAATGAAAATGTTTTGTTATTTAATTTTTCTCTTGGTGAAAAATATTTTCCTCATATTGTCGAAAAATATATATATTTTAACCCGCGTTAAAAGAAAAGTAACTAAATTGAAAGCACCGGCTTTAAGTACATACAAACAAATGCATGTGACACTTAACACTTGAATGATTTTATATTCTTTGTGCTAAACATTGACACACTTACAAGCTTTTAGCCGTATACACGCACACCCATACATACGTATACACAACTTGACTAAAATAACAATAAAAGGATCTTAATGTACTTAACAGCAAAACAAATATGTTTTACTAAAAGCATTCGTAATTACTTAGTTTTTCAAACTGTCGTCAAAATGTTGTAGCAACATTCTTAGTGTGATAAGAAGAGGAAAAACATGAACACTTTTTGAATACGAACAAATCAAATTTCGATTTTTATTTGTTGGCATTTAATTCAACCACCATAAGGATTTAAAAAAAAAATTTAAACTGACATGTTGCAAATTTAAAAAACTAAAAAATTTTACTTTTAAGAAGTTACAAGCAAATACATTGATTTTTTTCGTGTCAATATTCAATTGCAATGTGATTTATTATAACAAAAAAATATTAATGCTTAAATATGTTTAAAAAAAAATCCTCTTACGGTTGTCCGAATGAATGAAATGTGCGTATCGCTACTTTTACATATAAAGGCCCCAACTCGTCTATTTTAAGTCGAGATTTTGTTGGCTTATTTTGATATATGAGCAGACTAACTATCGATATAAACGAAAATCTACGCTTATAAAACATTATAAGTTGGGCCTTTTTATATTAAAGCCGCAAGTGTTGAAAGTTGTATTTAATGTTTTTAGCAAAATAAAAAAATCTTGCCAGTATATACTTTCTAAAGACTGATAAACTTTGTTTAATTAAAAACATCGCTTTCATATCTTATGTCTCTGTATTTGATTTAAAATTAAATAAATGTTTGAGACAATATTGCTTGTGTGTCTCTAAAATATTGCTTCTGAAAGCTGAATTAATAGATTTATTAATATTATTTCTTGAAGATCTCGGCATGATGGAACAAAACTGAAATTAAATCTAAAGAAACCGCAAAACAATCTTAGCCTTTTAACTGTTGATTACAGTTGAAATATTTTTTTTAAACCTTTTTAATTTTCGCATTAGATTCTAATTTATTAAACACTGATTAGAAAAGGAAAAACCTTTTTATAATCTCTAATCTAATCTTTTATTGGAACCTTGTAATGTTTTGTGTGTTAAAACTTTGATTCTAATATCATTTGAAAAATTTTTTGTCGGTTAAAAACAAGAACGTTAAACTATTTGTTTACTGATGGAAAGAATAATTGTCTAATGGCAATATGTACTTCATAAACAACTAATTTTAATTTTCCGACACGATATCATTTTGACACTGAAGTTTTGCCATGATTAACATATTTAAACAAACAAACAAGAAACATAAACAAGAATTTTAACTTTTTAACTAAAGTCAACATCTCATCCATATCCTTGATAAAACTTGCAGAGACTCAAAAGCATTATTTCTTTATATTTTTCTTTGAACAGAAACCAAATTGAACCTTGAGGCATGTTTAATTGCTGTAGTTAAGAGATATTGCAATAGTGGTTTGCTTTGCTGCCCCATATTTCATTTATTTAACGCCTTATAAAACTGTGTAAATTACACAGAATATGTATGTAGCATTGAAGAACTAAAATTTAATGAGCAAAAGTGCTCTCGAAAATTTCGGATTCAAAATAGAAGACTGGCAGTTAATTAGAAAAATGTTTTACTGATATTTTGGAAAACATTTTCAATTGACCTCTAGAAAAACAAAGTTTTCTTAATTTTGACAACTTTTGGTAAAATCGTGCGCAGCCTCCAAACAAATACAAACAAGAAGTGCCCGACCGTACATTCCGCTTTGGAGCTTGTTGGTATTCGGTCATCGTTCGGGGCTCGGCATTTTCATTAAACGTCAACAATGACTTGAAATACAGGTATTTCTTGTCACGTTAATTCAAAAGAATTTTTTTTATTATATAATTAAAACTTATAGTTGTTCCTACTATTGCATTTACCATTATTTGCCCTGAATGCATTTTCATACATATTTAAAAAATTTTTTTTTTGTTTTTTTAGTTCAAACGTATTTATAATAACTTTAAAAAATTGTAGTTTTTTTGTTATAAATAACACTATAATAATAAAACAGTATATGTTTGGTTTGTACTCGGTTTGCATTGGGGATTGCCAAACATTAGAAATTTTACCGTAGTGCGCTGTATCGGCTATATTTCACATTGACTTTCTGTATTCCCATTAAATCAATAAAGCTTAAATATTTTCAGAATGTGAATACTAAACGAAAAAAGTTTGCGGCAGGCTAAAATTCGAAATCTTTAAAAGTTTTCGAGATATATTTTGTATTGAAAATTTCATAAAATTGTCTGTTTGAATGGTGCATACCACTTACTATGCTTCTATACAACTGATTTTTTTCCAAGACTTAGATATCATACTTGAATTATCTTTTAGGAGGTTTGCTTTTGGGTTGATTGCTGGTACAATTTTAGAGAAATGGTGTATCAGAAAATTTTTAAAAATTTATGCAGTTGTAGAAAAGCTACCACTTCCCTTGCTCTCATCATTTTTGTGGCAGCAGTGGCTATACTTGCTAAGATAACACGTGTATATTAGCTCTGACTTTGTCCAAAAATAAAAGGTTTATTTTTGATTTTTGTTTCAATTCGGCTAGTAGTAAACCGATCTTACTGATATTAAATTGCGATCTGCTTCGGGATATTTCTAAAAGTTTGACACAATGCGGGGCCATAAAATAATAATAATTTTGAAATCTAGGACTAGGAACTTTCAATTCTGTTTGGATTCAGAATACTGACATATATTTACATTATTAGGCTGCAATTTAATATTTTGGAATATACAAACGGAATGACATACTAAAAATTATCATTATGTGATGGGCATAGAAAGATTTCATTATTTTATGCTTCTGACACAACCGATTCGTGGTAGGGTAGCATTAATATAACAAACGCATACGAACTCGCAAATTATATGTCGCATTACAAATATTTGATAGTTACTTGTCAGATTTTGACAGGTTTTGTACTTTTTTTTAAAGTTTAAAGGAAAACTTTCGATTTACTGGAAGGTTTGAGGGTTTACAGTAGAAAAGTTTTTCAAAATACCAAAAAAAAAAAAAAAAATAGACGTTAAGAGGTAAACATATCATTCCCGCCATTATAAAACCTAAAGTTAAGACAATAATAATCATTATAATAAATATACTTATGTATTTACAGAAAAGTATGGAGACGAAAATTCCGTATACTTGAGGAAATTTCGCTTGAAATATTAAATTTAATTTTAATGACTTTTCTCTTTTTGGGCGACATTCATTGTAATTTTTTCGTTGTTAAAAAATCTCTCTTTTTTTAACTTTTATTTTACCTTAATAATTTGCTATGTTTTCTTTATCGTACTTTGACAATTTCATATAATTAATCTTATGTCCAGGTAGCTTTATTTAGTTCTGTTAAGCAAAAGTGTGTCAAGCCATTATTTCTAAAACATTTTATCATGATATGACATGTATTTATTAAACCAAATTTCGGTTTTATCTTTCCTGAAGTAATTTTCTTTCATAAAGTTAAGTCAAGTGTTGCCACTACCGCAGCACTTAATAAAATTTACTTCTTACAAAGTAATTTTAAAATGTTTTTAGCTTTATTAATATGTATTACATTATAACAATACACATACATATGTGCTTGTGTAAGAATTATGTATATTTATTCTAATGCATATAAAACTGCCTTAAAAAAACAAATGAAGAAATCCCACAAAGAGCCTTGTTTAAGATTAGAAATGAAATCAAGTATAATTGAAAAAATTTTATGGGTTTGAAAAATTTAACTTTAAACTTCTGAAGTAACATAACATTCATATAATTTGTATTCTCTTCACATAGTGCTTAGTGTATATATCAGTTTGTCATTTCATTTGTAACTTCCCTAATTTAATAAAGATTTTATATTCTGGGTCCATATAAATAGATAAGGAAGTCGATTTAGCCATGTCCGTCTGTCCACCTGTGTGTCTGTTAAAATCAAGTTCCCGGAGTCAATTTAAGCACTACGGACAAGTATGATTGTCAATCCATTAATAATATTTTAGAAATAATTGATATTTCAAATCAACAAGATCGGGCAAAATACTACAATTGCCCAGTTTTTATACCCTTCACATAGTGATAGGGTATATATCACTTTGTCATTCCGTTTGTAATTTCTTTATTATTCATTTGCGACCCCATAAAGTATATATATTCTGGATCCTTATAGATAGGGAAGTTGAAATAGCCATGTCCGT
Organism: Melanophora roralis; assembly: GCA_963583895.1. Classification (NCBI taxonomy): domain Eukaryota; kingdom Metazoa; phylum Arthropoda; class Insecta; order Diptera; family Rhinophoridae; genus Melanophora; species Melanophora roralis. Next base: position 127,805,412 of record OY757187.1, on the reverse strand, counting down.
CTGTCCGTCTGTCTGTCTGTCAGTCTGTCTGTCTGTCTGTCTGTCTGTCTGTCTGTCCGTCTGTCCGTCTGTTGAAATCAAGTTTCCGGAGTCAGATAAAAAGATACAGATCAGTAAATGGTGTCAAACGATTACAAATATCCCGCTAACAATCGCTATTTAAAATCAGCAAAATCGGTTCACTATTGACCGAGATATAAGCGAAAACCCAGAGTAACCCATTTTTTTTAGGACAAAATCCGTGCATATATCCCTATATTTCTCAGTAAGTATAATCACTATTGCCACAAAACTTGGAACGGATAATCTTTAAGTAGGCACCTAAATAATAGAAAAAGTTTTTTCCGATAGGACCAGGGGAAGGGGTATTTTTCCTACAATTGCACAAATTTAGTGAAATATTTTATGCGCTGTATCTCGTAAACTATAACAGCTATCGACTTAAAATTTTCTACAAAAAATAATTGCACGCAAAGACCAACGCTTTAAAGAATAAATTTTTTTGGGTGGGGGCAAAAAAAGGGGTAGCTTCCATACAAATTAACGATTTTTATGAAATATTCGATACGCTATATCTCGGAAACTATAACAGGTGTCGAAACCAGGTGTTCTACAGAAATTGATTGGACATCAAGGGCTACGCTCTTAAGAAAAAAATTTTCGGATGGGGGGTGAAGAAGGGGTAGCTCTCATACAAATTAACAATTTTTATAAAATTTTCGATACGCTACTTCTGGAAAACTATTACAGCTATCGACTTCGAATATTCAACAAAAAGTAATAATCAAATAATTCATACATTTTGGAGAAAAAGTTGGAGAAGAGCAGGGGGACTAGAACATTTAATAAGTTTTATTAACTTTTAAATATGAATAATGTCGAAAACTTTTAAAACTCTTGACCTCAAACTTTCCTCATCTATTTATATTATTCATACGAACGTTAAAATTTTGTATATTTTTCTATGGACTTTAAAACTTGCACAAGGTTTTTTATTATATTATTTGCAGTACAAAATTACTCGGCTGGGTATATTTAAAGACCAATGTGAAGGGTATATAAGATTCGGCACAGCCGAATATAGCGCTCTTACTTGTTTAAATATAAAATCCATACATGAGGAGTTGCAGAACAAAAGGTGCTTTTTCAGTTTTTTAAGAAAATAATTTTTTTAATTTGTTTGCATTTATTTTGATATGCTCTGATTTAAATAATATTTCTTAATTTTTCATAAATTATTTTTTGTTTTAATTAGTGCAAAACAAAACGTCTTTTTTCTCAATAACAATTTATTTTTTTTTTTCATCATAATTTCAATAAGGAAATGCTTCCTTAACTTGAAGCTCAATATAAACAAAAAAAAAAAAAAAATAATTAAAATGGCTTATTCGACACAGTTGAACCTAGCGTTCTTACTTGTTTTTAATAACAACTTTTTTCCAATTCAAACATTATTGCTTTTATGCATTAAATTTTCAAAAAAGAAACAGAGTTTTTTGTATGTAAGTCACAAGAATGACTAGTATCTACATACGTACAAATATACTTATAAGCACTAATATGTTGTACATCAAAACATGTGAACAAATATGTAAATGTAGGTGCGTATGTTACTGTTTACAAGCAAATGCAATTTTACAAATTTATTAAAGCTGCACAATAACCAAATCAAACGTTACAATATCCATTTTAGTATCCATCAAAATTCTGCTTTATATTGCAGTTTTAAAAGGATTCTTTTATATCGATTCACAAACACAGGCACAGACACAGACACTTCATATAACCTGGTGAGCGAATATGATTTCTTTTGATACCCAGACGAATGCCTCATGTTAATATTAAATCTCCTTTAAAGTTACAAATTTATTTAGTAGTGGCCACAAGGCCCCTACAAACTGTTCTAGAAGATATGAACTTAGATTTCATATTTATTTTCTATATTTTCGGCAGCATGCACTTTGGCAAATACAAGCAAGTTATAATGGATTTTTGAGGCTTTTAACTTGCATTCAACTTAAAATTATGTTTTCAATCTAATTGCTTTTCTCACCAAGTATTACTAAGAAACATTGAAAAATCTTAATGGAAAATTGCCTGCACAATGAGGCAAAGTGTGCCAAATTATTAAAAATCTTTTTTAAAAAAGTTTTAACATTGAAAGTAATAAACTGTATAATTTCAGATCTTAAGTAAATTACAGGTAAATATTCGTTAATATAGCTTTTTAAAAAATAGTTTCGGCTTCTTTTTCCAATTTTTAATATTTTTAAGAATTAACTTCAAGATATTTTTGTAATAAAACTTCCTGATGATGCCATACAACGAAGTGGCGAAATATTGAGAAAAAAAGAAAAAAAATTGTGAACATAAAGTATAAAAATAGACCTTAAGCTTGAAAAAACTAACTTATTAAGAAACTCTATTTAAAAAAAAATATTTTTTGATATGCTTCAAAAAGCTGTAATAATTAACAACAAGAATAATTTATTTTATTTTTATAGCAAAAAGTAAATGAATTAAAGTGTAAAAAGGTGTTCATGTAATAAAAAAACTCTTTCTCTTCCCCATTATTTAAATATTAGAAATATATTAAGAAATTCTTATTTGGAAAACAATCATCTACCAATCAATCAAATACAAATATGTTTGCAAATATCTCTTTTTTACTATGTTAACAGGGCAATCCAAAATATGTAAAGTCATATTTTGTTCAAGTCCCGTTAAGTTATAATATTTACCAGTTCTGAGATGGATTCAGTAGTGGAAAAACTCTCTGATACTGTTGGTACCAAGTGCAGGCTATAGTGTCTGTAAAGCTTCCTGGAGAAGAGGTAACTGCCAAGACCAGGGAACCTAAAGCTACAGAGTGAGCTTTAATAGATTCAAAGAATATTTAAAAAGGGCCAAAAGGGCCTAATGATCAGAGTGCTACAAGTTCATAGAGTCGGTAAATTAACTTGGGTTTTTTAGGAAGAGGCGAATATTAAATGGCTGTTTGCTTCGAAACTCTATTTGTATAAAAAGTATCTTGTGAATGCTGTTGAAATTAGATAAAATTTTAAATTTTAATTTTGATTTCAACAAATGAAAGGCGGTTCTTACATATATGTAGGTAGAGAAGAACCCATGTAACTTTAGACAAAATTAAAATGTGTTCTTTACAATAGAAATATTAAAAGCGCTCAAGAATTTTACATAAATTCAAAACAACTTCATTTTATTTAACATCTTTATAGAAAGAATTTTTTTAACCTTAAGATATTTTCAATTTCCCCACTGTGTCAAAAATAAAATTTTTAAAGCTAAACATTTCTGAAAATATTAATTAAAAGCACTTTGTTATTTGCTACTAGTCGCAACTCTTTAAGCAAACAATTTATTAAGTTCATGCTAAATATTTAATTCAGTTTATTAACTTTTTCAAAAATGCTAATAAATTATTACAATATTTTTTTATTAAGCTTTTATTGGAATGCTCAAGCATACTTCTCACATGCTAAACATGGTACCGAAAAAAGTCTATTTTGGAGAAGAGGAAAAATATCTTAAATATTTCTAAAGCATATGAGACCTCAACATTTTCTTCAAAGGCATGTTCTTGCTTCTGGTTTATGGGGATGTAAAGTTGATTTTAATAAAATTTTCATATGAAAAACCGCAACAACCTCTGGTACATACATTTTGAGTAGTAAAAACTTAATTAAATATCAAAAACATATTAAAATCTTTAATATGAAGAATCTTTACCAACATTCCCTACACATGCATATATGTACTTTCACACACACATTGGCACATGCACACATACACGCATATATACACACTTATTCGAAGTTACCTTTTGTGTTTCTCCTTAAAAATTTAAATAAGTTTTTCCTTGTTATTTCCATTAAAAAAACACTTCTTACATGCAGATTCACTCTAAAAGCCTAACATTAACTCATTTTTACAAGCTTTAGGAATTTTTGCCTTTTCTCTTAAAGGTTTTTTGCTTATTTGTTGTGACACCCACTCAAGCACTTTGTTGGAATCCTTTTTTTATTTTATAGTTTTGTTGGTTTATTTTAAGGAAAAGTTAAATTAAATCCTTTTTATAAGGTCGGTGATGAAAATATATAAAATTAATAAAAAAAAAAGGTTATTAAGGCTACTCATCAAGCCAAACGTTATAATTACAGAAATATGAATAAAATGGAAAAATACTAAAAAATTAATATAACACACACATGTCTGTCTTCACAGCCATATAAGTATTTCAAAATAGTTTTTTGTTTTTTAAGGTTTAATTAAAAATTTAACTTCTTTTTGAACGTTATAAAAAACAGAGTAACGATAATTTTTCGAATAAATTTAACATTCGTGCATTAAAATCTTGAAGTTCTAGACAACTTTTTGTATTGTATTTGAATTGCAAATTAAGTATAGTTTATTATTTAATTTTTTTAATTAATAATTTTTTACCCCAAAAATTTTTACGATTATATACTTCAACTTTGACATTTTAAAACCTCTTAAACGTATATTTGTATTTACGTATAGTTTTTGTTGGATTTGAACCTTAAAAAAGCTTAACATGTTTTATACTTATAAGTACATGTACGTCCGTATGTATGTATATGTTTCAATTCTAAAATAAATTTTTATACAAAAATGTCAATGCTGTTTTTTAAGGATACATTACTTAATATAAAATATTTTATAACCCTTTTTTCCAATTTTTAGTAGAATTTTGTCAATAAATTACGTTTAGTTTTAATGACATTTTATGATTTCTTTTGGTCCTGATTTCGGTATTTGATAAGAAGATCGATTATTCGTATATTTTAAAAAAATCGGATTATTAAATTAAAAGATATAGCCACAAATTAATTTATAAAAAAGTTTTTATAAATAAAACTAAAACAATTAACCTAAGGCTAAGTACACATTATGTCATTTGATGTCATTTAATGTCATTGCAAGCAGTGCGTACTAAAAGCAACATGTGTCCTTTTGCGTTGTTTTTTAGTGTGTGGGATTGCGTTTTGAAACATTTTATGCGTTTAGTGGGAATGGTTGTAAATGTACAAGGCAAGTTTTTTTTATTTTGTCGTGAACTGCGCTTATACAATATTGCCGCCACAAAATGACCACATAAAAAATGCCTTATTTGTGTGTAATAAGGATAAGTAATAAAACAAACAATGACTTTGGCCTCTGTTCTTATTTATTGTAAACAGGTAAGTGAGTGATTTTTAAAATTTAAAACAAGAACTGAAATTCCACACTCGGACACACAATGCACTTACATTTCACCCAGCGATTTAAGCTGCGATCGGATATTTTAACACTTCAGAAAACATCACACTTTGTATTTAATGTGTTTTTACACAGATCTTTAAGCGTTAACTTCATATTATTTTGAAGTTCTTTATGAATGTAATGATATGAGATGTTAATTCTTCTTTAATCCATTCGATATTCGAAAAATAATATTTTTAAATAAATTATGTTAAAATCCGTCAAATAATAAACGGACGATCTCCCTGGTATTTAAAGCCTATAAAACTAAAAGCGGTTCATTAAAAGTGTATAATCAACTAATTATTTCTACAATTGCACAAAAATATAATTTAATATGTTACAAGCTATTTAGAAATTTTTCTTTATTTTTTTAGATTTGCAATTAATGTCTATGGACGAATTAAAGAGCAACGGGTCGTATTAACAATAAAATGTTTTTAATGATTGAAATTGATCATTATAACGTATTCGTGTGGATGGCTTAACATTTTGTAATATTCTGTGTATATTGCACATATTAGCATGAATCTATGCATTTCTGTATGAGTATGTGTTTTTAAAACACAACGCACATAAGTATATATGAACATACATATAAAATCTAAAGCTAAAATATAACAATTCAAGCTTTAAAAATAGTAGAAACACATTTATAAAACTTAAAGTATGTTTTAAATGTTGTTTAGAGTTGATTTTGCCGTCAACTTAATATTTGTATCTTTTGCATCTTTTTTTATTATTTTCATATTAAAATATTTAAAATTTTATTAAGATTTTAAATTAAATTACATGAATACGCTGTTTTCGTATGTAAAAAATTTAGTAAAAATAAGTGGGAGTGAAGAATGTGTTTCAATAAAATGATTATGCTCTTCTATAATAAAAAAAAACTCACATTAAAATCATGTCTTTAATAACATGAAGCTTTATGAGTAAAAGTTTCTTATTTTCTTACTTTTTATTTCGACGTCAAACGCGTATAAATTTTATACTTGTGTGTGCAGATGTGGGTGTAAATACTTGTGTAAGTAAAAGCGTGCAAATAAAATTAAAATTCACAATGTTCTTGTAAACGAAATGGCAGACATTCTTTAACATTATATCATGTTACACAAAGGCATTTAAGTGATACTGATGATGAGAATGTGTAAGATGAGAAGTAAACTAACATTAGCATAAGTACGTACTACAAATACCTGTTAGATAGAGAGCTTTCTTTGATAACCTCTTTACATACTCCATACCTACACTAATACTAACGCAGCATGCAAGCTCACACACTTAAGTATTCACACATTATGGTAACAACAGTATCTCTCCTTCAAATTTTCATGGTTTTCTAACAAAGATTTTATATACATAAACGTATGTGTGTATGTTCATTAGATCATTTTGAAAAAAAATAAATAAAGTGAATAATAAAATTGATTATATTAAATATTTTTTAAAGAAGAAAACAGTTCTAGTTGTTTTTGCTGATCGTAGGTGTTGGCATTTTAATTTTTTCGTTGGCTTTTTGGCATTCAAGTGTGAAACATTGATTTTTTTATTTTAAGAATAAGGTTTTTGCCTTCCAGCCCCCGTTTTAGTTTTTACTTACAAGATTTTAGTTCCTACCACTCTAATATACTAGCTTAATGTCATTGAAAATTTATTAAAAAAACATGTCGGTACTCTATTACGTTGCTGATATACGTTTCAAAAGTATTTACATTTTTAAGTCTAGTGTGGTATAGACGTCCCGTTTTCAATTAAATTGAGTTAGATCTGGATATGTCCCAGTTTTTGTCTCGGGAAGGCCAATTTTCGGTTGTTTAAAGTCGTTGTCCCCCATTATGCCCTTTTTATAACTTATCAATTTAATATTAAATTTAACAGCAAAAATTAAAAAAAATAACATTGAAATAAAATAATAACGAAAATAAAGTCGATTATATTTTTTGTTTTCAATTGGCTTTATTTCTCCGTCTCCTAAAATTACTAACAAATGTGGGAAATACGTTGCTCCTTGGTGTTCTCCGGATGCTGAAGAGCTATTTCCTTAAGTCTAAAACATTGGTCTCATTTATAGAAATCCCCTTGGGTTTTTTTTATCTGAAATCTCCTTTTAATACCAAATTTTTTTTCTTGTAGGGCTAGACGTTCTTCTGTGCATATGTGTATGTACGTGAGCATGTGATTAAGCTTAACATATCCTGGTGGCGAATGTTATAGTAAATTATCGTGAATTTTAAATTGCTCGTATATCTGAACTTTTAAAGTAATTGTTTAAAATTTCTTTTATGATTTAAATTGATTTTGTCTGGCAAATCGAGACTCAGCAGTGAGCTTTTATGTTATGAATCTGTGGTTGTCGTTGTGCACAATATCATCGTGAGTCATCTGTGTATTATTCTTTTATGGATGTGTCATTATAGCCCAGGCTTAGGAACAATTTTTTCCTAAAAAAACTTGCGTATTAAATATTTAAAATTGTTATACATACTATCGTCACACTTATGTCAAAAATGTTAATTAGTTCCCAATTAAAACAAAATCTATATTCCTAATGAACAGAAGATATATTATGCTAATAAGCCGGCCCAAAGCAAGATTTAAAACACAATCAAAATATTAATTTTTTTGAAAAATGTTAGTGGCTTTTTTAATATCCAGTAAGAAATATTTTCAACGAAGAATTTCTAAATTAAAAAACATTTTCCATAAACTAATGAAAATCTTTTAAATAAAAAACAGTTTATAAATCATATTAAACACTTACACAGAGGGAAAAAAGTGGTAATATAATACCGAAATTGATACCATTTGTTGTTGAAATTGAGTTAAGCCCGTTTGTGCTTACTTTGATAACAGTTGGTATCAATTTTTTAAGAACAACTCGGTAGCATTTTATTACCAATCGGTCTTATTTTGATACCGTACCCGTCATATTTTGTTACCGTTCGTTCTTATTTTGATACCATACTTATCTTATTTTGTTACCGTTCGTTCTTATTTTGATACCATACTTGTCTTATTTTGTTACCGTTCGTTCTTATTTTGATACCATACTTGTCTTACTTTGTTACCGTTCGTTCTTATTTTGATACCATACTTATCTTATTTTGTTACCGTTCGTTCTTATTTTGATACCATACTTGTCTTATTTTGTTACCGTTCGTTCTTATTTTGATACCATACTTGTCTTATTTTGTTACCGTTCGTTCTTATTTTGATACCATACTTGTCTTACTTTGTTACCGTTCGTTCTTATTTTGATAACGGGCCGTTATCGTTGTGATACCAATTGTTCTTATTTTGTGAACGCATAGTTTTTATTTTGATACCATTTGTTTTCAATTCGTTACCGATCGTTTTTATTTTGATAACGGATCGTTATCCTTGTGATACCAATTGTTCTTATTTTGATAACGCGCCGTTCTCATTGTGATACCATTTGTTCTTATTTTGTGAACGCCTTGTTATCATTTCGCCCACAAATAAATAACCCATTTAGTCCCAACTACCATTTAAATACAAACAAATTTATAATGTTATTATATTATTATTTATTAAATGAAATTAAATCATTTTCACTTTTATATAATTAAAAAAGTCAAGAAACAATAATAACTACTAAACTTAAAATTAATTTACATATTTATATACTTCAGTTACTTAAAATTTAATGAGTTAGTTATTAAATAAATTTATATATACTTTATTCTAAAATAAGATTTTGAGTTATTTATTGGGTATAAATGAAACGGGAGACTTACAAATTCTGTAATTGATTTTACATACAAGTTTTTATTGAGGGAACCAACTTCGAAAGACTGAAAATGGCTGTCAAAACATTTTATATTAATAGCATAACACAGTACATAAAGTGATTGATTTTGTTTTATGAAATTTTTAATTTTAAACAATTCAATTGAATTTAAATTAGATGCTAGGTAATAGCTTGCTTTATAACGTGTGCCCTTAAAAGTAATTTCATTACATATTTCGCAGTTCATAATACTTATTGTATTTAAAGAAACAATGTCACAGAAATATTCCTCTTTATTCAAATCCACGGTTCTGGATGAATTAACGCTAAAAAGAGGCTCTAAAAAATGTTCGTGTTTTAGCAAAAAGTCGGCAAATTTAAGTCCAGTCTTAAGAGATAAGGAGTAGCAAGGATTAATTCTTGATGTTATATTATTAAAATACATTTTTGCTTCTTTATGTTTAGCTTCGAATCTCATACCCCAAAGATAACGAAGTGGTCCGCATTTTCTGATTGCAGTAGAATAGTGAACTAAAAAATGGTGTTTCGGTTTTAAACAACCATACAAGTTTGTGTAAAGCGAATGATGACTTTTAACTAACTCTTCCAATTTAGCAATATCTTTATTTTCGAAACTAGATTTTAATATTAAATCGATTATTTGCAACAAAAGTGTGAGGATTTGCCAATGTTTGTTCTGAACCGGAATTAAATCGCCTATCATTAAAGGTAAAAAGTGAATAAAACAACTAACTTCACTTGCAGTCATTTTTAAATTAAATGTTTTTAATCTACCGTAGTCCAAAGCAATAGATCTATTCCCCACCTCAATTTCGCCATACGGAAATAAAGATTTTCTACTATTAACTGTACTTAAAGTTACAACTTTGTCGTTTATCAATCCAAGAAGTACATTACAAACATCGTATATACAAACGCCTTCATATATATCATGCATAATGTCAAAGCAAAAATTGTCTGAGACATGGAAACTGGGTATGTTTTCAAAAATGCATATATTTTTTATTCCGGTTTGTTGGAAGTTATCTTCTAATAAATCTTGTTTGTAGTTTGATTTGTTTCTTAAATAACTCTGCCACTGAAATGTATCACCTTGCATCTGTGCCCTTTCTCGTTTGCAAACACGACAGTACATTTTCGAATTAAAGGATTGAACAAACCCTAGTATGCTATTTACTGCTAAATTATCTCCAATAACCAAACCTAAAATAAAATGAACGGTGCGTATTTCACTTTCAGTTACGATTTCTACTCCTTCCTCCAATTTTTTTAGTTCTTCCACTAGATGATATAGTGTTTTCTCATTGCCATTTATTTTTAAATCAGTAGATGATATGAAAGCAATTGGGAAAATATATTCTAATTTTGACAACAGATACTGCGGCATTGTTGGAAAATTCAAATAACATCCGCATATGGAAAATGTGTGACTACCTAGCGGATTATTAATTTGAAAATCGTCAAAATAAAGGATATAGGGAATAACTAAGCAGTGTTTTAATTGTTGTACCTTTTCTTTAAATAATTCGCCACTCGCGAAATTACACAAAATGTCATTATCTAAATAAGTTTTTGTATTTTCTAATGTGTAATCTAAAAGATTTGGAATTTTAAAAATTTTCTGAAATGTAAATTGCAGAGGCATAACATAAATATTTGCAGCCTTCGGTGCTAAAGTTGGATTGCCATTAACAACTACCTCAGATATCTCATTACAAATCATAAACTCTTTTGGATCTTGGTATAAATTTAGATCTTTTAATTTTTTAAATAACCTGTATTCCGTTTTAATATCCTGAAATGGATTACGACAAAAATTTATTAAGCACTCTAAATCTTCTTTAATTTTATCTGTATTTAAAATTTCTTCAATTGCATTTGACATAGACGATAGTAAAGATGAAATCATATTTTGCAATTCAATAGCTTGATTTCTAGGCATATTACTTTTTTGATATAAAGTTAATGACAAGCTTAAAGTTTTTTTTTTTAAACTATCTATGTTGTGTAAAATATTTTTGGTATGGTTTGTAGTGATATCTTTAAGAAAAACAGCGGGCTCTTCTTGATAAATAACTTTTTTTTCATGTATGTCAGGTATTTCTGAAAATGAACCTTCAAAACAATAACTAAAATTATTATTTGTATCATCTGCATGTATAATTTTTAAGTGCTGTTGGAATGAGTTAAATGTTGTGAATGTTTGGTTACAGTTGTTTTGAACACATTGAAGTTTTAACAATTTTGTCGATAAAACATGATCGACTTTAAAATGAACAATTAAAAAATAAGGTGTTTCAAATTTTTTGTGGCATTTGAAACATATGTAAAATGTTTTGGGTAGCAGTCACTGATTATTATTTAAAGAGTATATAAGAGAAGAAATTTTTGCTGACTTAAAATCAAATTCAGTATCAATACCATAAAAAAATTTTTGTATAAACTGCCATGGCTGTGCACAAGCCTCCGGATATTTTAAAGACAGAGTGTGAAATATTTTAAAACAGGTGTCGAGACATTCAATAAACGAACTTAATTTAATCAATCGGTTGTTAAAATATACATAAAACCCTTTGATATCTGTATCGGTTAAGCCTTCGACGATCATGAATGGTTGTATTGTTAACCTTGCTGAATAATATTTGTTAATGACTGCACTGATTTGCCTTTCATAATCATTAATATTCGTCAACCTTAAAACTAAGCTTTCCTGTGAGTCAATTATTGTTACCTTTTTATTAAATTTTCCTGCTTGGTTCTTAAATCTTGATGTACAAGGCAAAATCGCATTTAGTAATATTGTATATAGGAAATCTTGCGAATCTATAAGAAATTAAACAAACTTACAAATCCATAAATATTTAAAAATATTTGATGTTTACCTGCACTTGTTGATGGTGTAATTTTTAAAAGCAATTGCTTACAGTATTCATTATGAATATTGTTGTCGTAAAAGTTACGAATTGCTTTTTTGAACATATCCCATTTTGAAAACAGCAAATGACTTTTGCTTGGGTGCATAATTTCGAAGTCAATATTTATCTAAAGAAGTTAAGATACATAAATGAGGCGTAAGTAAGGACATACATATGTAAGTGGAACAATAAATATTTACCAATTCCGGTGCTCTAGAATCAGACAATTTCGACCAAGCCTGAAAAAATTCGAGGCTTTTTAGCCTTTTAATGTCTTTTTGACGTAAATGAAATGTCTTTCTCCATTTATCGCAAACTTCTTTCCAGTCTGCACAATCTCTGTTGAGTGAGGTTTTTAATGCAATAGAAATTGACTCATCAAACTCTACCTCTTCGCTTTTAGATGCACGGCTTGTTGTGGGAATGTCATCTTGAGTGGAATTTAAAACTTTTCTTCTTTTCGAACATACATTTTTATACTTAAAAAACAATTTTCCACCAGCATTATTTTTTCCTTTTCTTGGAATAAAATAATAGTCCTAAAATAATAAACATGTATTAACATTAGTTAAAATTTTCTAAAAGTAAAACAGACTTACCTTCATATTATTTTCACACGGAAACACAAAACAAATTTCTTCTGTTAAACGGAAAAAGTCTTGCGTAGTCAGCTTTGTTTTATGCTCGATAATGTCTTCAATAATTATGTTAATAATGTCATTTCTTTGGTCACAATTTAACTTCTGATTTTGATTGGCATATTCAATTATAGCCCTTCCCTTTGTTGATTCGTTCAACAATAACTTTAAATCCTGCAATAAATATTGTTAAAAAATTATTTACATATAAATAAACTAAATACATAAGCAAGTATGTATATGCATATGTACCCATCAAACCAAAAGTTCCGATTTTACTAAGAATTCGTTACGACTAGTCGAAAAAGTCTTCCGAGTTCGGAACCGAAATATTACCGAAATCGTTAAGATTTTTGTATGAAAGGGGTGACATGACTTCGTAACGATATGTCGGTACGAAATCGTTACGATATGTAGGTACGAAATCGTAACGATATGTAGGTACGAAATCGTAGCGATATGAAGGTGAAAATTCGTCAACTTCTCTATTTATTATAGATTTTAGCAAATTATTTGCTTTCTTTTTAATATTTTTATGTGCAGTCTAACGCGACATAGATTTGTTAGTACAGAAAAGCACCGCGTCACAGTTACTCTGCTTATTTCATGCAAAAATAAATAATTATTTTAATTTTATATTCTTGGTTTTTCATAATTTCCTTTTTATTTTTTTATATTTTAGAGAAGTTGACGAATTTTCACCTTCATATCGCTACGATTTCGTACCTACATATCGTTACGATTTCGTACCTACATATCGTAACGATTTCGTACCGACATATCGTTACGAAGTCATGTCAACCCTTTCATACAAAAATCTTAACGATTTCGGTAATATTTCGGTTCCGAACTCGGAAGACTTTTTCGACTAGTCGTAACGAATTCTTAACAAAATCGGAACTTTTGGTTTGATGGGTATTTATATACATGTACATATATACATATACATATGAACCACTGGCTTATTATAAGCAACCAAAACCAGCTTTTTGGTTGATTTGAAGCACATTTTCCTATTTTTACTGATAAAATTGTTACACTTATTATTGCTGTTCTTAAGTTGCTTTACCTTTTTTTGACTTATGCTGCTAACAGAACAAGTTGGAGACATTGTGCTGCTATCTTTTTGGCTCTGGCTGAGCCATTCCTCCACTTTAGATGGTACTGATATTGCCTCATCGTCAATTCCCAACTAAAACAAAAGAAAAACAAATGCATTAAAATTTTAAAAGAATATACAACGTAACAAGGTATTACCTCATTTTTTTTCCACAACAACAATTTCTCCCTAAACTCTACTCGGAGCCCCAGTGGTGGAATCGCTTCTTTCAAATCTTCTTTTTTTAAATACCGCAGACTCTTAAATGTAATACTGGCAGCTTAAAAAAAGAAATTAAAATATTATTTTATGTTTTTGTGCTTTTTTAAGTACTTACCTTTTAATAAATTAAAAATACATTCCATATCAATCGATTGGAGAAAACTTTTAAGCTTCATGTCGTCATCAACATATACCTCTGGAGATATTATATCCTCCGTACTTCTATTGGAGGTTTCCTGCAGAAAATTTCCATCCAATTCCACGTAAAACAAATTATTTTCCATTTTTTTATTGGCACTTGCTCACAACACCTGTATAACCAAACTAATAAACAGCACAAATGTGCATTATAACGATTTGTTCTTAATTTGATACCACCTCGTTATTGATGTGATAACATTGTTATTGATATAATACCATTTCGTTCTTGATTTGATAACATATGGTATTTTGTTATTAGTATGATACCATGTCGTTATTAATTTGATAACGAACCGTTCTGATTGTGATACCAATTGTTCTTAATTTGATACCACCTCGTTATTGATGTGAGAACATCATTTTTGATTTAATACCGCTTCGTTCTTGATTTGATAACATATGGTATTTATGTTAATTTTGCTCCTAATTTAATACCATTTCGTTCTTGTTTTGATAACAGATTGTTCTTAATTTATTACCTTAAAGATTTTTGTACAATTTGTTAAGGATTTTAATACCAATCGTTCTTGATTTATTAACTTTTGGTATTTTTGTACCATTTGTTCTTAATTTGATAACACATTAAGCTAGATTTGATACCAAAAGTTAACAAAATTTTGTTCACGATTCGTTCTCAATTTGATACCAGCCGTTAACAATTTTAGAACGCCTTTTTTCCCTCTGTGTATATTTTAGAGTTTTCTCTTCGATTCAAATTGTTTTTCTTATACTTATGTTACAACTAAGTTAAACTCTTGAGTTTTCTTAATTTAATATTCTAATTGATAACAATGTCTGCCCAAAGTCATTTGTGAATTTGCATTTTCTATTTTTAAATATTCGAGAAACACACATCAACATATCTAAATACACACATACGCATTAATATAAGATATTTTTTTTGACTTGTAGACTTTTTTGCTAAATAAGTTTAAAAATGGTTTAAATACTTCACAAAAAACTTAAAACAATCAAGTGCTTTTTGAAAAGATATGGCAAATCTGAAGAAATGAACAAATTATTAAAAAAAAAATTCTTATAAAATTAAATTAGTCAAATTATTAAACATAAATTGAATATTTAATCAATTTATGCAGAGATAGAAATAATACACAAAAGTATTTTTCTTTACATATGTTTTAAAATTTTATAAACTTAAGTGTTTTGGAATCATAGGAAGTGCTTCGTCTTGGTTAGACACAAGTGAGTTTATGTATGTGTGTCTGTGTTGGGGTTTGAGTCCTCCCTTAAGTGGACTTTTACATGCATTTGATTTTATGTATTTTTTATGTATGAATTTTTATTGCAAAATTCTTATTTCTTTTAAAGTGTTTTATAACTGCGACAGCACAGATAACAACTAAATGTGATACAAATTAAAGATTTTTTATTTTAAGCGTTTTAGCTTATACTTTAAGAATAATAAGCTCAGAAATATAAACTTTTTGAAAGAAAATAATGTCTCACTATTAAAAAATTTTAAAATGTTATTTATTATTGTAAAACCATGTAGCATGTGTAGTCGATAATGGACTTCTTTATATATATATTTGCTTCCATATACAACAATAAATATATAATGAAATTTGTATAAAAGTTTTATGGCAAAAACAAACACATTTTTTATAGTTTTTATAATAAACAAGAACACAAAAATCTCAATTAGTGCCTTTCAACAGATATTCACTAAATTAAAATGAAAATTTTACAACGTAAGAATATGAAAATTCTTGCAGAGAAACATTTAAATGAAATGAATTTAAATGAATTTAGCATTTCATATTGAATCTTTGATACTTAAGTTCATATCTCTTGCTAAGGAATTTTCGATAGACTTTAAATAATTCCAAATGTAAAAACTAATTCTTTTTCTTTTCAAGCTTTGTTGAAGAAATATAGTCAGGCCGGAAAAAAATCGTTCCGACGTTAATACAGGACTCTTAATTTTGAAATAACTGTTTTGGAATTGCACTTTGATCTTTTCTGTCTTAGGAAGTCGCCAGTCAGCGGCTTGGGTTTGTTAAAATAGTCGACAATGTTAACTTGGCGCTTTTGGATAAGAAATTTATGTAAAATATTGTAGATGTGAATAAGAAATAAAACTAAACATGCAACGCATCAAAAGAGTTTTATTTATGTTTCTTTCTACATTAACAATTTTTACCTAAATAAAAATATGTTTAAAATTTTTTTAAATTTGACATTTATAAAGAAAGGTTAAGTTTTCTTTGTCTACAGTCTTGTGATGATACAGGATTTTTAAAGGAGTCGAAATTTTGTGTTTAAGCTCCTAAGTTTATTTCATATTAAAATCATTTCAACCAGTTAGAAATGCAAAGGAACATATAAACTCACTGATGAAATTTTGTCAACCAAACAACTAAAACGTTAAGCAATTAAGGCCTTATTTCGGTTCCAACTAAAACATTAAAAATGAAATTTAGAAAAAGACTAAGAAAAAACTATATTAATTTGCCGATTGATTGCATGTTTGTCACAACTTAATTTCAGTGTTCCTAAGTAAGACTAGTTGATTGTTAAGTGATTAAGCAAATATTAAAAATGTTCACTCTTGCTAACATGATTCAATAAAGCAAAGAATGAACAAAAGAAATTTCTTTTCAAAGTCCATCATGTTGCTTTCGCATGTACATATATGAAGAGAAATAAATAACGAAGAAAATCCACATAAAACTTACATAAATTAAAAATCATAACGAAAAAAAGTTTTTCTAACAAATGGGTGTAAAAATATGTAGTTTTTGAAAAATGCTTTAGAAAAGAACTGACAAATGAACTAAACTGAACCACAACAAATAATAGTTGCAACGACTACTAATTGTCATGTTTTGTTGTTATACTTGCAAATCCAAACAAACATCTCTATTTGTTTTGAGATTTAATTAAGTCCCCAATCAATTGGTAACAATTGCTTGTTAACACTTTTCAAAAGAAAAACTCACAAACAACAATAGTCCGTTTCCACACCATTTGTTTATATTTTTTGCTTTGTTTTCTATGGGAATATTTTTTTGAAAAAAACTGTTTGTGTTTATTAACTAACTAGAGATTTTCACAAGTTTAATGGTCCTTATAACGTTTTTTTATATTAAAAAAAAAAAAAAAAACAAATTTAATAAAAAAAATAAAAACACAATTTTCGGGTTTAGTGACAACAAATAAAAAAATATGCCGAATATTGGAATTTTGTCTTTTGGAAATTTCTCTGACACTTTTAACCAGAATTTTTTAAATAACAGTAAAACTAAAATATAATCTGTAAAACAAACGTGCAAGTTAAACACTTTGAAGAGCATAAATAATAGTAACAACAAGAACAAACATCTCTTGTAGTAAATAAAAAAAATATGTTAAAAAAAAACATCATCCTGGGAGTCAATATGCTACAAAACGACACATTGACAAGTCAAATGGAGTTAACAAGTTTATGGGTTTGAAGTTGTAAATCAAACAAGGACACAGATAAAAAACATAAAATTACGTTATGAATGCTTGTCTTCAAACTAGATTTAAGAACATTCTTTAGCCATCTATGAATGAATGAGTTACGAGTAGAATATGATGGCCAACAATAGCAGTAAAAGTTACAACAAAAACAACATCGTTCGTCATGTTTATTAAAGGAAAAAGGACAAAATGTCTTTCCTAAATTTATCTTAAAGTAACTAAAACTAAAAAAATAATTTTTAGTGCGAGTGCTTCTTACAATGGAAATCTATTCAAATATTTGTTTGACTTTTTCACAATCACAATTACGCATACTAACACACACGCCCGCTTAGAGAGTTAACCATTAACTACCCTACGAAAAAATTTGGACCACATCATAATGTTAAAAGTACCACGTTTTCGACATACAATTGGAATACTTTTTGCGTAGTCCTACACCCTTATGGACCACCCCATACAAGCATACATGGACTAGTCGCGATTTTAACAGGGTACTAACAATTCGGTCGTTACGTCTTTGTCTTTCTGGCCTCTGCTGGCTTCCTAATCTTTGGCCAGAAGTAATAATAATAACAATACGATGCCTGACTTATTTTCATTTTTTTATCTCTCTCGAGAGTCAATAATCAATTTCACCAACCATGTGCATATGTGTGTAACTATGTGTTTATAAACATCAAAAAAGTGTATAAATCTTCATATGAATCCTAATTTAAATTCTAATGTAAAAGAAGTATGAGTGTTTGCTTATGACTTCATGCGTTTTTTGCTTCTGCCCAATTGAAAACCAAAGGAGACCTGTTGGGGACTTGTTTTATATATTTTTTTTTGTGGATACCTGCAACATTTTTATTGTTTTGTTGATCCGTGATATGCATTTCTTTTCGTGGTTGGTATGTAAAAGTGTAAAAAGTAAAAAAAGAAATGGAAAATGGAAACAAATTTTAGTTGAACGACGCTTCATCTCGACATATTTTAACTTGAGCATATAAATATAGAGATAATGTCTCCTTGATCCAGCACAATTTCTTTTCTTGTATTACTGTGTAGTGGTTTCTCTGGTATGGCTAAACCGGCTACAGATTTTTATCTTTTCTTAAATGTTTTCTTGTTTTTTTATTTTATACTTACATATGTATGTGTAAATGTGTAGTTTATAAAGTTTAGTTTCAATGATTTTTAAGAGCATAAATAGTATGGAGCAGAAACCACAGGGAATATCAAAAGCCAATAATCCATAAAACATGAGTAGGTTATAGTGGTTTGTAGAAAAGTAGCAGTTAAGGGCAAGTGGTCTAGTAAAATTGACATAAAACTGCATTCTTACATGTGTTAAGAACAACATGAAACTATCATTGCCTCTACAAGCAATTCATTGCAAAGCCAACGCCAAGGCCAGGAGTAAAAGCAGGATATTGTGGTTCATTCTTAGAAAGCCAAATATTACAGAGATCTACAACTGTGCAAATGAGTGTTTTTGTTTTTGTATGCTGTAAAGTTGAATATTGTCTTACTTTATAGGCACAGATGTTAAGAACAAGTAGACAGTATATGGTTATTACATCTACGTGCATCGAAATGCTAATGCGGTCTAATCGCAGTGTGTATGATTTTTCTTAATTTTTGTTTCTATTTTTTTTTCTGATGCATTAAAATTCTATTTTTTTAATATTTTTTGTTGTTGTTGTTTATGATTATTGTTACAGTTTTTGTCTAGATTATATTTAACTTTAACGCTTGTCTGAGTGTTTAAATCTTAAATTTTGTCATATTTTTTGTTCTACAATTTGTGATCGTTGTCATCATCGGTGTCGGTGACACTCTAAACGCTATCAAGATAAAGTCGTCCTTTAAATAAGGATCTCTGTGGAAGTGATAGAAGGAAAATTATTGCACATTTCAAATAATGTTAAAAAAGAATAAATCAACTTTTTAATAACAATGACAATAACAAAAGATATTCAATAAAGGAACAAGTTCTTTTTTATTTCTTAACAAAAAGTAAATTAAAAAGAGATCGATCGCATCGTTAAAAATTTTTAAGGATATTTATAAGTATTTTTAAAATTACTTACTTTCCCTAAATATGTTAGTTCTGACTTATTGTTCGTCTTGACGAGACAAATTAATGCCTAGAAAAACGTCAAACTCATTATTCAAAAAACCAGTATAAAAATACTTTGTTTTTTTTTGGATTTGACGTTTGTCTTAGCAAGACGTACAATTATAGACATATGTATGTTGGTTTTAGTTCGTATGTCATTTGTAATTGTTTATTTAGAACAAAATTTTAAATATTACATAGACACAGGTGTGTAAAAAAATAAAAATGTTTATTACAACTTAGTTATGTCTTATCTTTTCACGAATGTCATATTAAAAAGTAAGAAATAAAGTTCAAAAGAACATGTTTTCCTTAAACGAAATGTAAACTTTTAATAAAATTGATTTAAAACGAACTGCTACTCCTAACTTGAGCAGAAGAAAATAAAACCGAACTTTTCTCATCCAAAAAAATCAGTTTTGAACAAAATTTTTCGCGAATAAGAAATTATTTTTTTTTTGTTTAAATAAAGGAGTTAAAGTTATGCTGCTCAATTTTAAAGTTTCCTTTTTATGTTTGTTAATATATATGTGAACATGAAAAATGCAAGAATACAATGAGATTTTTGTTTGAAATAACAAACTATTACATATTTATAATTTTCAAGATGATATTAAAATTCTAACATTTTAAACTAGTTTTACCTAGAAAAATATAGTTCTAATGCTACTGTAGTTCTAGTTTTGGGAGGTGTAAGCGGCAAAGATTTATTGAGATATTTTATTAAAAAAACGTTCCTGCGTTTTTAAGCACAATCAACAAAGAAGTAACAAAAGTCTGTGCTAAAGCTGTTTTTAAACATTAAAGCTTATTGCGACCTTGAATGTAACAAACACTTCAACTCCTTTAGACAAACATTTTTTTTAAACTTTATAGGATTTTTCACAATAAATCAATTTAGGCGCCTTTTTAAATAGTTTTCTCACTTAGTAAGGTTCAATTCTCCAAATATTAAACTATTTAATTCGATATTTTCTTTAAACCATTTCTCATAATTAAATAATGAGCTTCTTTCTTCTCATCTCTTAAATTTTTGTTATTCTTTTTAAAACAATGTTGCGTGATTAAAGTTTAGATAAAAGTTGAGGGTAAAAAATACATAAAACATAGTTTTAACTGACGTTAGAGCTTAACAACTTAAAATTTACAATTTTAAGTTTTTCCATTTAATATGTTTAATAACTTTCATTCTCATATAACAATCGTATATTTAGTTAATTTAAGAGAAAAACAGACAGACGGATTTACTTATATACTTAAGCATCTTGTTATCTTTATAAAACATAAATTAAATTATGCCTTTAAGCCAATGAATGAATGGATTAAAGGAATAAAGAAAGTATATGCTTATCACTTACATACGCACGCACGCACACACAAACATACAAAATACTCCCAGTTACACACATTCATATATTTGTATGTTTGTATGTATGTATGTAAATCCTATCAAATTTGTTCCTTTTGTTTTTTATATTTTTTTTTAATTTGCTTTGTTTGTTTTTGTGTCTGAAGCAGCTTGTAAAAAAGTGTTTCTGGTGCGGTTTTTCACTGTTGTGTACAACAGTGTCTGTTTAAACAATTTGCCCCATTTGGTTTAACCCTTTCAATGAACAAAAGAAGGGGAAAAAGATGAAACCAGCGACAATAATAACAAAAACAATTACAAGTCGTGAGTTCTCGACAAATTGCAACCTGCAGCGCAAACAAAAATGTTGTCATTAGCAGACAAAAACAAATAAACAATTTTTGATATCAACTGCTTTTGTAAAAAGGGGGATTTTAGTTTACGTTAAAGGTGGGAACGTTAACTTCAAACTTAAGCCTGCGCCCATTTAAAAATACCCTTAAGCTCTTTTCAGAAAAACGATATACATACGTGGGATGGAAAAGAAAACTCCAAGCTGTTGCTTAGGGTAAGAGAAAAACCATTATTTGTGAAATGAACAAACAGCGGTTTATTAACAGCAATTCCGAAAGTTTTATGCGGAGAAGCCTATTCGAAAGAATTTTAAAAAAATTAAAAAAAAAAAAAAGTTCAACCAGCCTAAGCGTTGCAAAAAAATAGAAAAACAAAATTTAATCAGAATTTTTGCAATGTTGGCATCTTTTATTAACAAAACTGATAAGTCCTTATTTAGAAACAGAAAAAAATTTGTATTTTGTAAATATTTAAGAAAAAAGGTTTTTTATTTAAGGAAATATATTAGCGTTATAAAATAATTATAACTTTTGTCTGTTTGTTAAAATTTCCAACACTTAACTCATGAATTCACAAGGTACGATATGATATCATATTGCTCTATCATCATATAATTTCACAATGGCATACAAATTTTGCTGTTGGCTTTTATACAAAATCTGTTGTGAAATAAAAAAAAAACCTTCCTGATGTATTTATATTGATGTCATATCAAATCAAAGGAGGCAATACTACATTCAAAATATACTTTTCGCCCAAACTGCCTTTTGTATTACTTTTTTAACATTTTAGTATTATAACAACGCATTTCTTTAATTATCGCACTTATTTACATTTATATTAAAATATTTGATTTTTAAATATCTTGTCAATTTACTAACTAAATACATACATATGTATAATATTGTATGCATTTAAGTAGGATAATTTAATAACAACCATCTGACTCGTCACACAGTCACTGACTGTTACTTATTATTACATTAGCATATTGTGAAATAAAATTATAAATGAAGCCTTTCTTTAATGTGCCCTTATTTCTTATTCAAGCAAACTTTTTAATAAAAAAGTTTAACCAACATATATGTATGTGTGTATGTATGTGGTAAACAAAGATGTTCTTTAAAACAAAATAACATTGAATATCCTTAATTGAAGGTAAAAGTACTTATGATTTAATAACATACTACACACAAAAAACTACAAAAAAAATTTTTCAAACAAATTCTTGTTCAAAATAATTTATTTTTTTAGTCAATTTATTTAATAGTCTCTAATAATATTTTTATTTGATTTTTAAATCAAACAAAATTTTCGCCTAGGCAAATAAAATATTTAACCAGCTTAGCAAAATTTTTTAACAGCAACTAAAATTCTTGCAAAATTGTTTGTCTAAATTTACAACTTTCGTTGTAGGTCCTCAGCCAGACAAAATATTAACTGATTCTCTGAAATTTGTTACTGATTCTACAACTCAGTTTTTTCTGTGTATATACACACATCCATATATCCCAACTGACATTTCTGCCAACGAGTGAAAAAAAAGAGAATCTTTCTATGTGACTCTGTTGCCGAAAGCTTAATATGCAACAATTAGTACATTTAGAGGAAACTCTATAATTCATCTCCTGAATGCAAAAACTAAAATCCTTTTTTATTTTATCTTATTTAATTTTTAATGTTCAGTATCTCGCAGACGTCCCAAAATATATATTTTTTCAAAAATTTTCTTACAAAAATTAAAAAAATTGTTTTAAGTAAAACAAAATCTTAGTGTTCGTTTTTCGTTTATTATTTGAATTTTAAAGATGGAACCCCTGAAAAAAAACAAATACTTTATTTAAACATATGTCCTTGTCGTTAACATGCACGCACGTAAACTTTTACAAACACAAAGACAGGCATTATGAAGCAAATTCAACACACTTACAACATTTACATTCTTCAGAAACAGATACAATAACAAGTAGAATAATAATACGGCCTTAAGGTAGAAAATATATGAATATTTGTGTTTGGATGTTTAGTTATGATTTAAGTCACATATGCAACCCAAGGTCCCACCACTTGCCTTGCGACCACTTTCGTGCGACGAGTAAAAAAGCATCTTAAGATCCCCTTTAAACTTCATTGTTCTCAAGGGTGCAATAAAGTGACGTTAAACAGCAATGACGAAGGATGAAGGGGGTGGGGGGTTTGTCGAAGAATATACAAATTTAAATATGTATTAAGCGGGAAAACCCCAACTCTTTTGATAATTTGCTTTAACTACACGTGCGCCAAGAAATTCATATTCCTTGTTTTTGTATGTGCTACGATTTAAATGCCGGTATTTTTTTATTTAAACTTCTTAAATTCAGTTGGAACAATTATTATTCATAATGATTCTGTTAGTTACTGCCTATTTAATAACTTTATTAGATATAAAATTATGTCTAAGTTTTGTCAATAGCATCAAACCATAAACACTTTAAAATTAAAAAATAACTTGAATCGATTGATAAGCCTTAAGGTTTTCAAATAAATACGATAACAATACCTACTGAGACAGGATTTTTGGGACCCCTTATTTTTTTAAATAATTTAACATGTTTGCTTGTATTAAGAAGCAAGACATATGCGGATGATGTTGTTGTTGTACTGACATGCTGTTGGTGTTTTTATTACACCACTCAGTTCTGTTTCTTATTGTTGTTTATCCTTTATGATTTTCAACCCTCTTAAAACAACAAGAAAAAATATTTCTGTATATTTTTTTGCTGCTTTTATTCTTATGAATTTTTTACTTACTCTCGTACTTTTTTATGAAATAAGAAAAAAAACACAGCAAAACATATTTGAAAAATGTCACATAAAGTGACTCTACATTTCAAATTGTTGGTCATAAATTATTTAAGTCATAAAACTGCGTTATTCTGGCGAGACATACATATGCCTGGTTACATCTGTGCTATTTGAACGACTGGAACTAAAGTGTTGTTCTATAAAATTATATAAATCAAATTAATTATAATTAAATTAAATCAGACATACGGAAACTTTATCAAATAGAATTTTGTTCATAAACAATTTAAAACAGACTTTAAATATTTAAATGTTAGTTTTTAAAAGTTACCGGCTTAAATGCTTGTTGTTGTATTGCCATACACTTCATACTTTTATAATTAACGGACTAAAACCAATTCCTTAGGCGTACTTTAATGCCAAAATTAAAAAATTCAAATTGTTTTTTGGCGCCTATAAAAGTTTAAACTTATTTTTGTGACACTCAACTTAGATGAGAACTCAGGTGGCGTAAATAAAGTTTCAGGACTTCACCAGAATGTAATTTTTCTGTTGAAACAACTTAATTACTTTGTAACCTACGAAATAATGAGAGCCCATTGCACAAGTTTAAGAAAATTTTACTGGATACGTATGTTTAACTACATATTCTGGACATTTAAATAACAATGATGGCTTAATCACGCAGTGTAGATCAATGATACCCGAAGAGTCCCATGGGGAAAAACACTAGTTAAGCTTTAAACGCAAACAATATGAATATTTTAACAATATGATCAAATAAAATTAAAAATTATGCAACCTTTAAAGGTAATTTTATGTCACACAGTGAAAAAGCATTCGTGCATTCTCATAAAGCATTTTTTTTCGTTGGGCATCAATAGTGTAGACAACATCCTTTTTTGTTTTCAGTTAGTTCCGTTTTCACATATTCTAATAGATTTTCAGGATATTGTAAACTTAGAATTTTATTTTGCTGCATGAAATCCTTGTATAAAAATCTGATTTATTTAAGATAACAATTAAGCTTCAATTAACTACAACAAATGAAATAAGAATGAACAGTTCTTTCTAGTATTTAGAAACCATATTATTACATGGTGCAAATCATGCAGTTGTAAAATCTTTAAGTTTACAAAATTCCTCAAAGACAAGTAAACCGTTTGTGCTTTAAAATAAACGAAATTAAATTAAAGGCAGAAATTCAGCAAAAACTTTACGTTCAAGATTTGTGTTTTTTTTAACAATTTTTAATTAAAGCGCCCATAAAAATTGGTAGACCCAAACATAAATCTTTCAAGTAATCAAAAACAGCCCCAGAAGATCCTAAGCGAAGACATTTTTATTTACCCAAAAAATACCTTAAAAAATTAATGGAAACACACACACTCCTCTTCATATTTAACGTATTTATTTTGTTTGTAACAATGTTAGTGTGTGTGTGTTTGTTTGTTTATGAGGTTTTATTGTAGTAATAAACTTTTTGTTTTAACAAATTCTAAACAAGTAAATTTCGGTTAAACAAATATTCTTACACAAACACCCACCACCCAGCCCCACCCACGATCATTCTGTAAGAAGAGTTTAAGATAAAACAAAAACAGTAGCAGGCGGAACTCATCCCAAAAGACTACAAAAACTCATGAATTTCAAAAATGAACAAAGATAAATGTTAAACGGCCACATGGTAAAGAAAATTTTAATCCAACTTATGTTTAATATAAGTGAATACTTGATAATCTTAATATTTAGAAAAAGTCTAAGAATGTTAAATAAAACAAACATAAAAAAACCTGTAGATTTAGAAGGCATCGAACAAAAAAATTATGAAAATTCACAGACACATACACACAAAGCCACAATATATGTTTGTGTGTGTGTGTATTGTGCAAACAAAAATATGTAACAAAAAGTCGTTTGAGTTTCGCCATCAGTGTGGACTTTTTTTAGTTGAAGTGTAGGTCATAGGAAAAAACGATTTAATGTCAATAAAAG
This sequence comes from Melanophora roralis, assembly GCA_963583895.1. Lineage (NCBI taxonomy): Eukaryota > Metazoa > Arthropoda > Insecta > Diptera > Rhinophoridae > Melanophora > Melanophora roralis. Next base: position 127,779,223 of record OY757187.1, on the reverse strand, counting down.
AATAAAAATTGTTTTTGTTCTCTGCTATTGTAAATGCTTATAGAAGAGAGACAAAAGAGACAAATTTGTTTAAATTAAGTCGGCTTAGCCAGGTGATTTCAGAACGAAGTATGTTAGGATCTGCTCTAAGTTAATCAAAATTGTGTTTGTGATATTGAAATTAGGAAGCTTAAGCCGAACCAAAATGCGAGCATATCATCGCTGCCAAAGTTCTGGTCACTCATTACGTGGTTATAGATTAACGACATTTTAAAAAAAGATGTATAACGCTTAATGCTTGTGGCTTTAGAAAACTTACAATTTACCGGTGGTTTCATTGATGTCCATAACAACTAAAAGAATCTTAACTTTTGTATTGAATACAGTTATAATAATTTTAAAATTACTATAGTTAACGGAAATAAATCAAAAAATTTCACAACTATTTTTTACTTTATTGATCTCCAAATTTATTTAAACATATTCGAATGTAAAAATTATGGCTTATTTTTGAAATTTAAAACAAAATAAGAAGCTGCAAATTGGCAATAGATGAAAATAAACTAGGATTGAAGAGTAGTAAATCTTTTTTTATTTTAAAATATATATTGAAGGTGTAAAAAGTAAAAACCCAAAACCTTTTTTTAAAATTTTCTTACACCCAACACTTAACATCCCCAGTGATTTTATAGTGCTTTAGTACTTGAGAAAATTAAATGAAATGACTGCTACAAATGGTTACAAAAAGGAAATCATTAAATTTATCTGTAAGTATGTATGTACATATCTACTATGTGTATTAAAAAGTATTAAAATACAAAACAGCTGGTAAGAACCAACCCCACCCAGCAAAAAGTGCTGCTTCGCCGTAGGTAGGTTTGTAAGGGAATATCAAGACAGCAAAGCTTACAAACCTGCTTACGTATGGCATGATATTTGTTCGCGATGTCCCACTTAGTTGCATTTCATGTTAAGTGCTTATTTCGGCGCTATGAATATCCAGTTAATTCATGTAGTTTTGGTGCTTCTTTAGTTGTTTAAATTTATTGCGTCATCGAAATAAATGTTTTGCCGTGTTATTATGTTCGTTACTTGACGAAAAACGAATGTTTTTTTTTACTTACTGCCTTACAGTAGTGCTTCCTAGTATGCACTTGAGTAAGCGAGTGTGTATAACAGTAAAAATTTTACATTTACTGCCATACACTATTGCATTTATTAAGAGAATAGATAAGTGCTTGCTGCGAAGCGCATTAGTATACTAGAAAAAGTATTTACTGCTTACAAAATCTCGATTATTTTTTGCTGGGCAGCAATAGTAATAAAAACAAATTTGCAATGACCTGACCACCACCCTTCTTTCATCATTTAACGTGTAGCACTTATATACACACATACACATACAAATATATATTCCCGTTTATTTTCAGTTGAAACAAAGAGCTCACACATTCCCGAGGTGATAATATAAGCATAATACCCCAAATTAAAGTACGTGATCTAAGGAAATTACGCAATTTATATACACCTTCCCAAACCAGCCCACGTACCCAACCAATATCATGTATTACCTCCCCCCAAATGTTATTATATGACCATCCCCATTAAGGCCGATGAGATTTTTATTCCCAAAACCAACAAAAACTGATTAGTATTTACTTACATAAATTAACATACACACACCCACGCACACTTACAAGTGTAAATATGTATGAATGTTTTTTGGTAAAATATTTTACAATCATCCATTTCAGGCATCAAGAATAAAAGCTGCAGCAGCAACAACACACTAATATAAGAGTATAACAAGTACATATGTACAACCACCCCCAATATAAAACAATACAAATATGTTGTTGTTGTTGTTGTTATTATTTTCTTTTAATTTTTCACTTAAATTTATTTGTTATTTTAGCTTTTAGATTCAAGGCTCTTCGCTCGTCCGTCTGTCCATTCTTACTTCCTTCCGCAATCATAAACAAACGTTGTTACACGTTGGCCAAATATTTGTTGAATTTATTAAAATTCTATTCTAATTCTATGTTGTATCAAATAACATACCTTTAATCAACTAAAGTTCACAAAGATAGCGAGTGGGTATGGCTGCGACATTGTTGGAAGCGGAAACTGAAGCAGGGCCGCAAAGAAGAATTTAAATTAAAAATTATAATTTAAAGGTAAATCAGATATGTAAATGATACACATACTTAAAGATATTTAGACAACACACGCATGTATTTATGTTTGTATGTTTATGGGTGAGTGTTCGAATGAAAGTTTACACAAACACACATTAGTAATATGAAACGCATAATTTAAACGCATATTAATGTTAGTTGCGGAAGCTTGAATATAAACACCCACCCAGCAAAAACTTGGAAGTGATTAGACATTAAAAATATCTTTTACTTGCCGTCTGTATTACTTAGCAGTTGTTAGATAATGAGTTATTTCTCATCTAAAATTTAGGCAGATAGTTTTAGTTTGACAATTTTTTAACTTATTCTAACTGGGGTCCCCAGGAAAAGGTTATTTTAATGCCAATATAGTAATAGCTTATGTAAGTCCGTCTTTGTAAGCGAGCATGGCAAGTTCTTGCCGCCAATGTCATTGCAATGGTAAAATAATGGGTTAAAATGCTAAAAGGTAAGAGTTTTTTTTTGGTTTGAACTCATTAAAAAGCAATTAGGCTTTTACTGGGAACATATGTACATGAATAATATCGTTTTATTTTCTGTCAGAAATGGGAATAGAATAGTCAGTCGCTGTAGTACCACGTAAAGAGCAGGGCTGCAAGCAATTTCAATGTATTGCCTAAAGAAAAGATACCCAGCAAAAACACACATTGCTTTATAAAGAGTTAAAATGCTAAAAACTACTTACTTAACGACAAAGTATGGAGTCTGTAAAAAACCACAAGAAGACAACATACTTTTATATGCAAATATTTTTTGGTTGTAAGTTATTACCATTGTGATCGAACGAGGTAAGATAAAAGCAGCGCTGCGCTGAACTGTATAAATGATGTGGAATAAACGTTTGACACCCAACACCAGATATACGTCAACGATCTTGTGATATGTTTTTCAGTTGAACGCCTTTAAAACTGCACAAGAAAGATAATATTGAAACAGGTTACACGAAAAGTAGCTACAACCAATCTGACTTAAAAGTAAAAAATTAAAATAAAAAAAAACAAAAAACAAAAAACATAAAAATAAAATATAAATAAAAAACTGTCGTGTGTTGAGTGTTGTCACTGCAAAGTAACAACTTCATTAATTAAAACTATTTTGTATAATTTTTTTTAAAGAGGCGTTACTACCACATAAATAATTGTACCAACAGCGAAAATGATTTACTATATTAAGCTAATATACGTTATCATAAACTGAAGATAATAAAAATTATTTTTTCGCAAGTAAAGTACCACCTACACAAAAATTAAATTAAAACTTGTACGAATTAAATGCGCCGTATGACTACCGATGATCCTAACTTTCAAAATGGTCAGGCACATTTGCCGAAATACAAAATCCTTTCAGAGATTAATTCAGTAATGCAAAAACAAATATTATTTTCGATTTAAAAATAATGTTTTATCTTTTTAAAATTAATTATCTTGATACAATATCAGTTAAATGTCTTTTTTTAAAGAAGAATTTAAATTGCAGGCTCAATCATTCTGATAAGGTAAAATACCAACTTAAGTTTTGAAAGGCCTTTTTATATGTATTTAACAGAGTTTTAGCATTAAAAGTGATTGTCTAAACAAAGGTGATAACAACTTGCGTATTGTCATAGGTGCATTGTTTGAAAAACCTAAACACTATATACATACATATGTACATACATATATTTTAATATAGTTGCCATATATGTAAATAAATAAATACATACAGATATTCGTATGAACAATATTGACTTGTTAATAAATAACATAAAGAATTAGTAAAGGCTTTTCAAATGAATATAATTTATATAAAATGTGATTATTAAACCCACACCTGCTTTGTAGGGTCTCTCATCCATGATAACCCCTTAAATAATTGTCCAATAATTTGTTGCTCTTATTAAATTAAAAAACAAACAAATAAAACCGTTTCTTTTATTGTTTTTTTTCAAATAATTCGTTGAGTTTTTATTTTACAAAATGTTACATTTCAATTTTTTTATTATATTTCTATTATAAAATAACATATATTAAAACCCCTTTAAAAACTAAATACTTAACAACCCAATAAACGCATTTTGTTAATTTTATAAGAGAACTGCATAATCTAATTGTTACAAACACGCAAATAACGCCAGCCAAGCATAAAGCCAGTTAAAAAAAACCAACAATGTCAAACCTCAAATAAAAACTGGTCAATATACTTATGTAATTTCCTAATGTAACCAAAACATCCCTTCAGCTAAAATTCTATGTAGTAATGTTTTGACATAGTTATCTACTAGTTGCAACCAGGACTGTTAAAAAAGTGATTAGTTTGTGCCAGTCAAAATAGAGGAAAATTAAAAAAAGCTTAAACTATCCACTGCGCTTAGTAATAAATGTTATAAAAAATAAAATACAGGAATAAAGTTATAAATGATAAAAACAATAACTAGTATTTTAACTAGTGTATAACTACATGAAACTAAACTAGTTGGCCTCCTATGACAACACACGGTTCAAATCGATAGTTCGATGTATGAAAAATGGACCAGTAAGCAACTGAAGTCTGAAGTCAAATGCAACGAGTCTGTTTGCTACTAAATACATTCATGCATTAGTACTCGGACATAACTAATTAAGTACATATGTACTTACATATACATATATACTTGCCTATTAACATACATACTTTATTACTACAAATATTCTTTAACTTCCCCTGATATTGCGAATAATCCTTACAACAACTGTCATATGCATATTAAAGTTTAAAAACTCTTAAAATTATTGGTACAAACAGAAATCAAAATCGGTTTAAAATAACTTTGTTAAAACAGTCAAATTGCCAGGCTTTAAGTCAAATAATTATCACTTAAACATATTTAATAACAGCTTAAATGTCTAACATTGTGCGCTTAAATAAAAACAAGAAAGAGCGCTATAATCGGTCTATGCCGAATCTTATATACCCTTTACATTATTCCTTCTGTATACCCGTAAATATTTTTCTTTCAAACCATGATTATTAAAAAAAATTACTTTGTGGCTCAAAATAACAAAACAGTTTTCAAAATGTTTTAAGGTTTGGTTGTCGGTTTACACACAAAATAATGGATTTGGAACAAGAAAGTTATTATTATTTTGTTGGGTCTAGAAGTTATTCCAGACGTAACTAAGTATATCGATCGTACATTTACATGTTGTAAATGAATAAAGTGATGAAATGCTTTAATACATGTTTTATATTCCTACAGTGGGCTTAAAATACTTGTTTATTTTTAGCAGTTGATTCATTTAGCCTTCTTGATACACATATCTTTAAATATCATTTCTTGAAATATCGATTTGTATGTTTGCCCAGCGAAACTGTTCCTTTACCTGACCACTGAATTATATCAACGATGACCAAGTTGGTTCCTGGGGCCCGTGCATTAATCTGCTTTCACATGTCGACTATACGAGACCACCTAAAATCTGAGCAATGAAAGACCTAATACGCAAAAGTTTTAATTTAAGTTATCAGCAGGTAAGAGCTGCATTTTTATTTTAATAAAAAAAACAAAGAGAAATTACCCACACATTTACATAAATTCTTTTCCCTTGTTGGGCATTACAGATTTAAAGCCACACTCATTGATTTTAATAATCTGTCTATATCAGCTACTACCACTTTCAAAACAATTCACAATGCAACATCTTTGGCTTTTTTCCAATATTTGTTGCATCTTCCTGTTTTACTGTCTCGATATCTTATTTTATTTGAATTTAGGCATTCGCCCACAAAACTGACGGGAATGTTAATTGTCGCATGTGTTGAAAAATTATTTCACTCTGTCTGCAAGCTTGTCTGCCTCTTTTGTTGGTTTTGCTGCATACAAGTGAGAAGTAAAACGTACGACAACCATACAGAACTGACATACTGGCGTAAATGTACTTAAGTAAGTGTGACAAAAAAGCATTTTAATCAATGACTTCACTTTCGTGACCAATGTGAAACCCACCAGAAAATTGAAACTTCTTGAAATTTTTATTATATACTTTGTTTGTTTTTTGTTCTTTTGGACTTTTGTAACAACGAGGCGTTTGGTGTTTTTTTTGTTCATATGTTATCCTTTCAACTTGTTTTTTTTCTCTCGCCCTGTGTCTGTCTAAATGTCTGCTTACTTCTTCAGTACGATATTTTTAGTTTGATAAGTCATCTTAATTGGAAAATAATTTATCGTGAGCTTGAGATGCACATATGTAGCAGCCAATAACTACAAGCAAAGAATTATGCAAGATAACAACATAAGTGTGTGTGTGTGTACAATGTACAGGTGGTGCAGGTAAGATCGTTATAATTTTAAAGTGTAAATTATAAAATGTTACACTTTGTCTTAAGCGTGTTAAAACGCAAAGCAAAAACAAATCGTATTTAATTAGCAACTATAAACTGAAGCAAAAGTGCTAGAAAATTTAAGAATAACTTTAACAATAAAATAAATTAATTTACTAAAAAAAACCAATATTTTTTTAATTCTTACATTTAATTATGTACTTTAAAGTTAAATTATACGTGAACATAACGCCATAACCGTAACTGTTGCCATAAAAACCAAAACTCAATTGGTTTATTCGATTATTGTTGTGGCGTAATGGTAAGTCACCTATAATCAAATAAAGTGTTGCTCATAAGTTTGGTTCGAACAGCTGTTTACTGTGGTATGGTTATGTCACGTATAAATGAACCTTTAAATACATTTTTTTTTATAAAAAGCGTTACTTATTAGAATGTTCCTGAGTTTACCCTGAATTTTTGCTTTAAGTGGCCTTAGTGGAACTCTAATCATCATAAAGTAGCAGAAGGAAATTATATCTTATATTGACAAATTAAACATTTTCTTAAGTTAAAAGATAACTTCTATGTAATATTTTATAGCAGTAAGTGTTATCGTCATCGACTGACTTACTGCTATGAGAAATTAAAAGTTAAATTAGAAATAACATCAAAAACAACGACATCACGATCACAAATGTTGCAATAAATTTCAGGTTATTTTTTCGTTTAGATCGCTAACCTGATTGTCAATTAATTGGCAGTCACGTCGCAAATAATTCATATGTGAACAAACATTGCTGCTACACAGTTTTCACGTTTTTACTTCTTTTTTTGCAAAACTGGATGCGGTAGCATATGCAGCACCTTTCTGTCTGCTTTGTGGTAGGTCTTATACCTGAGTTGTTGTGCCTGTTGGCTTTCAGTCTGCCTTGAAATTGTACAAATGATTTTATACAGGTTATAATCTTGATGACTCAATTAAGAAACTTGTCAGAAGAGGTGACCAGAGTTTGAAAATTGTAATAGAAATTAAAAAAAAAATTGTTTTTAATGTATTTTTTAAAATATTTATTTAAAATATTTATGTATTTGATTAAAATATATTTGTTTGAACCAAACCCTGATTGGATTTTAATGTGATTTAAATAAAATGCCCTATAAAATTTAAGGTAATAAATAGTTTTGACTAAGTTTTTAGCTTTAATCATTTTATTAAGTAGTTTTAGGCCTTGACCTTCCGAAAACAATCATTTTTATGGAGCCACTTGTACAGTAGCAGAAAGGGTTTGGGGCAATATTTATCGTGATAAAGCAATTTAATAGGCATTTTTTTAATACAAAACAGGTAATAATAATGACTGTTCATTTGACAACGAAACCACTTCGTAGATTGCAAATGATAACTTAAATTTTTTCTTCATATTACAATCTTCACAAAGTTAACTTACAACAGTTGTATTTTCCACAACATTTCAACTAACTTTATAATTTTATTATGAGAACTTGAATTTTAGCCTGGCACTGGCTGGACTAATATTAATTACTTATGGCGTTTTCTTTTCTGGCAGAAATGCTGCCTTTATTCTGCCCTATGCACTCATTTCTGTTCTTTTCTGAAAAGCAAGGCAGCATTGCTACAGAGTTGTAAGTTCTTTTCTGGTAATGTTGCCCTAAAAAAATGAAAAAATGCTACATTTTTGCCCCTAAAATAATCAAAGGGTTACTCACTGCCTTTTTAAAAAGAAGAAGATCTATTTTTTTGCTATCAGTTTTTTGACGTTGAATAAAAAAATTTTATTTCTGTAAAGAAATCATAAAATGGAATTAAAAAACGAGGTCTCATCTAAAAAAATAGTGATTGTTTGTTCTGTTGTAGTCACTGAAAATGTACCACTTTTCAAAGGTTTAGGTAGTTTTAAAAAAGTGTTACAAAATAAAATGGCAACATTTATGCTCAGAAAAGAAAACACCATTAGTCTTAAGATTTGAGTACTTATTGTTAGTTCGCATAAGAATATATTCAAAAATAAAAAATATAAAAAAAAACATTTCAACTACAACAGGCTGTGAATTAAGGAAAATAATAAAGGCACTCATGAACACTCTAAAAATTGTTGTTTATATTATTGTGTTATATAATAATGAGATATAAAACAAAATTTAATTCGCTTACACTTAAAAAATAACTCTACTTTTATGATTTGTTTTCAGTTTAACTTATACAAGTAAATATATTTGAGGTACTTACAAGCGTCCCAAACCTCTTTAAAGCCCAAAATAAAAAAAAGCAAGAAAGTAAAATCGTTTTCATGGTTCAAGTATTTTATTTCCCTCCTTTAAAAATGATGTAAAGAAATAACTTTGACAGTTTGATTTCCTTTTGCTACTCACGCCTAATGACATCAAGTATCCTAAGAAAGTACATTTTTGAAACTCAAATAAAAGAGGTGAACTGCCACTTTGATAAATGACTTTGAAGTGATTGACCAGAAACCTTTAATCTGCTTTTGTTGTTGAAAATTTTTTTTTTAATTCAAGATGCCAAAAAATGCATTATTTTTGTTAATCCTGTCTTAAACATTCATCCTATTAAAATTTATTGTTTAGTTATGTTTTGTCATTTCATAAACTTCATTATTTGATATTTAAGAAAAATGTTTATTAATCCTGTCATTATGACGAAAAAAATAAAGTTTATTATTTATTATGATAGAAGTGGCCGAAAAGTTTCAGCAAAATTTGAATCAGACTTTTTACTTCTTATTATATCGGTCATTGGCTTAAACCACGTCATAATTATAAAAAAAGGGATTTTGAAAAAACGCGTTTACTTGTATTATCTAGAAAAGAATAACAATATTTCCCCCTCAAACGTAAAAAGTGGAATCAATTTAGAGATAAAATTTATAAACAGTAGAACACAGTAGTACATAGTAGGTCTAAGCACAACTGGGACGAACGACCATTTTTTTGTTGCGAATATTTGTCTTAGAAAATAAAACACATTTGTGTTATAAAAATGCACACAAAGAGTGCGTCGCACAGTGGCACATTTGGCGAGAAGGCGGTCAAAAATCCGTAACTTTTGATTGGATCGGAATTTTGACACGCGGTTTTTTTTGTTTAGTAGGTGGGATTTTAACCTTTAATTTTTGAAAAAATCATAAAAGTCGACTGACCAAAAAAAAAGTTATGAATTTTTTAATATTGGTTACCATTAATTATTGAATTTGAGTATAAAAGAATTGTTGGAACATGTAAAAAAAATTGTTTTCATATGTCCTATTATTATTGTTACAAATTATTATTATTAATAGTTTTATAAACTGAATATTGTCCGGAAAAGCTGAATTTTTGGCTCCGTAGTATGTTTAAGCTTAAAAGCAACAAGGGGCAAAATTTTTTTTTTTTAAACGGCCTTTTGAAATAAAAAATTTTAAATTTTTAAAAAGTTAAAATTTTGTTAATAACGAAATGCTATTTTAGTTAAATTTTATTTTAAAATATTTCTATAACATTTATAAAATAATTATTTATTAATTTCAAATCAAAAAGCCGCTATACATTAAACAATTTTAGTGAAAATTTCGTCTAAATAGCATTGATTTTCATCTTCTAATAGTTGTTTCGCCTCTTCATCTAATTCGACTGGAGTTATTTTCCATTTCTGTCGAATGTTGGACATATATGGATCTGAAGTACACAACAAAATGGTGATAAGGTCTTCATTAGTACAACATCTAGAAATTTTTCTTGTGCTGTGTTCGCGAAAGAATCTGTAGTCTTTGTTCCTTTTTTCTTGTGCTTCTTCAGACAGATCTCCTATTGGTAGCATATTATGTTGAATGATTTGTTCCCCATGATACAAAATTTTATGAACCGTTGAAGACATATATCTCCAAGAGTATTTTTCATTGTAAAGTGCAGCTGTTTTATTGGCGTAATCTCCAAACTTTTTTGCATTTACCTTTCTGCTGCATGCTAGGACTTGTAATATGATTTTGAATCGTCTTATTAACTCATAATCTACACCTGTGATACATGCTGCAGTTTCTGGATCGGAAAAGAATCTTCTTGCAGTATTTCCATCATTCGAGTTTCCTTCTCCTTGTTTAGGTTGGTCGATTATAAGGCCTAGCTGAAGATATCTTTCTTGAATTTCTTCTTTTTTTTTCTTTCGTTTTTCTGCATTTTCTTTACTGTTTCTTATGGTTTCGCCTGAAGGACCAAATTCCAAATCATAACCCAATTTAAGAATATGCTCCATAAAACGAATCCTAGTATGAAGAGGCGACAATCCAAATTCGTAAGCTTCCTTAAAACTATCGTCTGGTGCTGGAGGTTGATTAAGTTGGCTTGATGTCTTTTGGCATATAATGCAGCTTGACGATGACTTTGTTTCCGTTAAAACTTGCGCAACTTTTCCATCAATCATCGTTAGACACATTTTAAAGTTTACTTCGATGTCTTGCTCATTAAATTTAAATATTACGGGTTGAAGGTCCTTAATTTGATCTTTCATCTTTTGAACTTCTTCAGTTATGACATCTCTTGTTTCCTTTTTGTATGCAAATTTTATGGGCCTACAATACCTTGTTGAAGAGGGAATTTCATTTTTCCATATATCATTTTGTATTGCTCTACTAGTTGAGGGCTCTAGGCTATTAGAAATTTTTATTAAGCGCAGCGGAACGAAAGATACCATAAATAAATTAGCATCAGAAGAATTTTCAGCGTTACATTGCTTATACTGTTTCTGACCAGACGCTCCATCACATCCCCACTTAGAAATTAAAGTAATACTGCTGTTTCCAATATTTTTCAAATGTTCACCATCAAGTGTATTTAGCAATCTCTCTGCGGTATGTTCAAGAAGATGTTGCAGTTTTATTTCTGCTGAACTTGAAGTAACGCTAATAGAAGTTTCTGGGGGCAAACATTCTTTCTTGACAGCAATTAAATCACGATACTCAGGAAAAATTCTGCAATTCTTCTCATTAGTTCTCTTGCGCAGTTCCATATACTGATTTTTAGTCAATTTTAAATCCAAAAAGAGTGCGAATGCTTCTTCTGGAGTAAATTTTTTATCTTCAATAGGTGTAGGAATGCTTTTTAAAATCCTCTTTGTACGCCTTGGTGTCGCTTGAACTATTTTTTCAATTATTTCAATTTTATTTTTCTTATTTTGCGTTGGTTGAATTTGGTGCAAAAATGAGTCCTTAATGATACTTTGGGATATTTGTTCATTAATATTCTGAAGCTTGCGTCTTCTAGACCTTTCACTACAGTCATCAATTGGTTTTTCTGGTCGACCTGTTTTGACACATTTTGTCACGGTTGTAGGTAAGCTCTCAAAAATAAGTTCTTTTGACAGCCATTCGTGGAAACGTTTATACAGCTTTTCCTTGCTTCGAGAGCACTCAGTGTACCGCCTTTTTAAATTTGCTGTAAAATTTTTTATTTTTTTTTTATGTGTTTCAATTTCTTCACAATTACAAATCTTAAAGTATTCATTGCTCAGTATATGCATCACTATATCGCCTTCATCTCTTTTTTGAAAAAAAATATCAGCAAGATCTTTATAACAGTATTTAGCCATTGTTGAAACACACAACCTTTCAATTTCACATAAAAGTAAGGACTAATTTATTTAACAAAATATATTGTCTTATATACTAAATTCTTATCGCTCCTTATAAAACTATTACAGTAGTTTTGGTTTAGCTGCCTTTTATTTACCTGCGCTTTTGCTTTACCTGCCCAAAACTTTGGTTTTGTGTTCCCATTTGACAATATGCAATACCAATTTCATTTTTAAGTGCACTTTTTGTACCTGCACATTTTGGCTTACGTGCCTATTGTTTTTGGAATTTTAAAACTTTTTTTGCTAAAGATAATTGTGCAGGTAAATCAAAAATACTGTAATTGCTTTTTAATTACTTATTCTAATGACGCGCCAATCTTCGCGTCTGCAGTAAACAAAATATTTCCTTGCCTGCTTACAATTTACAACTTACCTAAACAATAGTTTGTTCAGGTAACAAAACAATAATAAGTACCTCAACTGTTTTTTTGTATAGGTATCAAAATACAATAAAAAATACTAAAAATTTACAGACAAAGAAATATTTAATTTTACAAAAGTAAGCAATAACAATTTTTTTAATGTTAAATACAAATTTTCTGTTCGTATATTTTTGTACAATTAGTATGCGTATCTCGCTTTGCGAACACTTTAAGCCTAATACGTGAAATATTTTTTTTATATTTATGTAATTATTTTACATGCGTGAATATAAAAAGAAAAAAAATTTTTTAAATTTTACTTTGCCTTTGTGTTAAAAAGTTAAAACAATTTAAAAATAAATCCTTAGAAAAAAATTTTTTGAAAAATTTCGTATGTATTCATAATTTTGTATACAAAATACCTGACCTTTGGTCGGAAAAATTGCTCTGGTTCACACGGGCGCAAACTGGCGCACATATAATGGGGTATAGGTGTGTAGAGGAGGCATTGGGCTATAACACAGAGAAATATCTTTTTGACGGGGACTGACGGGAGGGAGTTATGCCCTATTAAGTAAGAGATTTTTGAAGAATTTTGACCTTTTTTAAAATAAAAAATTTAAAAATGTCTAAAAACGAAATGAAGTTTTTTTTACTAGCGCTAATAAATAACAAACTGAGTAATTAAATAAAATTTATTTTGGTTTGATATCTGTTAAAACAAAAAAGTTATAGTTATTTGAAAATTACAATTTACTAAAAAAAAATTTAATTTTAACCAAATATTCTGAAAGTCTATTTTGGATCACCCTGTTCAGTGTGTTTTAGTTGGAACAGAGTTCTAAATTTTTGCCTTTCAAGGTTTACTGGTATTTACTTTCAAATGAATAAGAAACCACTAAGATCGGTAACCACAAAAAAAATGACTTTTGGCCGCCTTCTCGCCAAATGTGCCACAGTGCGTCGACCAAAATTCGTCATGCGAACTCTGCGATAGGTTTATTTCCTCTGCTTACGTTGTCGAATAACTTGGCACAGAGTGACCATTTTTCTTTTAAACTTACATCAAGTACGGTTTCAAACTTAAATCAATAATTTTTTTGTCTTAAATGTGGCTAAATGTAAGAAGTTCTTACTAAAACTGTACTTGGTTTAAGAAAATCAGTACTCACCGTACTTCTGACACCGCTACGGCTTGATTTAAGTAAGATTACTTGGTTTAAATTGTGTGTGTAGCAACAAACTTGAAAAAGAAAGTTTTGCCTAAATATACCATTCGAAACCTCAGCTGGTTTATGAGGCCAAAATAAATTATTTTTCTATCTTTATTAGTTTAGTACCCTAAGAGTACAAATATATAATATTTACCCTCCTTTACCAATTTGGGTCCAAAACTTTAAGTAAGTGCCAGACACGGGTTCGCTTATGTGAGAAGTTCATAGTTTATAATACATTTTATTTGGCTTTCAGTTTAGAAGATATTAACATACCGATTTTTCCTTATTTGGCCCATTATTAGTACATCTATGGATCAGAAGAGGTTTCTGGCTTGACGCCTTTGGGCTGTACGATAATACATCAGTCAGGCCGTCAGTTTGTCTACATGTGCATAAGCTGGATCTTGTTAAAAAAAAATTTTATTTTTATATTTTATTTTAAACATATTTACACATGTACATACATACTATGGCCCATATTAATAATATTTATAGTAGGTTTATTAAGGACTTCTTTAACAACTATTCCATAGATATGTATAAACTAAGCCTTTAATAAACCTACTATAAATACAAATATTTATTAAAAGAGAAACTGCAATCACTTCATGAAACAACTTTTTTATCGCTGTGTTTGCAGGAATCAAGTAAAGTTTAAAAAACACATCTAAACAATTTTACAACAAACAAAGTCGATTGTTTAACTTTTTTGTTTAAATAAAAAAAAACCCACACTCGAATCTGATAACAATTGTGTTTGCTTTATTAAATCGTTTTTTTTTTTAATTTTGCATTTTATATAAATAAAAAAACAACTGACTATCTAACGCCTCTTCTTCATGAGGTTTTAAAAAGCTTAAAGACTTTTTAATAGATAAAGTGAGACCGTTTTAAAAACAACAAACAAAATTAAATAAATAGAAAAATAATTTAACAAACGCTGCAATTAATTTTTTTTGTTGGTTTTGCAAAAAAATAAAAAAATAAAAGAATAAATTGTAAGCAGGCTTAGCATTCATTGTTAAAAAAAAAGAAAAAATAATAAGGAAAACACGAACCGAATAATACAACTTCATGACAATCAAACTATGAGTACGAATTTGAGAAATATTGCAGATTATTTGAGCCTGTCATAGATATGCCGATCATTTAGTTTTGTTGAGATCGCTGGTGCAACAGGTTTTAAAGCAAAATAGTTTCGGATAAAGTTAAAGTATTTTAAAACAAATCTCACACACATACCATGTAAATGCATACATCTGTGCATACATACATACTTTGCATATAAATATAAACAAATTAAGATTTAAACAAAACGTTAAAAGTTTTTCAATTACAATTGAAAATTAAAGCTAAAAAGATGATGACCAGTTTTAAAATTAATGATCGATCTTACACAGGTGACAAAAATTTAAATATTATACGTCTTGACGAGACAAATCCATGCCTAGACAAACGTCAAACTCAGTATATAAAAAAACCAGTATAAAAATACCGGTTTTTTATTTGAATTGTAACATTTGTTTAGGCATAAATTTGTCTCGTCGTAGTCGTCGACGTAGAATTATTTTTTTTTAATTTATGTTTGTAACTTTTCTTTTATCTTATTCGCTTCTTAGTTAGTTTAGATACATTGCCAGCCGATATAACCCTTAACACCTTCATTAGAGAACATGCCAAATTGACAGCAACAAAATTTATGTGTTTGGAAGGTGGTTGCGGTGCCTGTGTTGTCGTTATTAGGGGAAAACATCCCGTTACCGGTGAACTAAAAACTTGGGCTGCCAACTCAGTTAACGAATATTTTATAATTTTATTTTTTTTGTAAATCATTTTACCTAAAAATTTCAGTGTTTGACGTTACTGAATACATGCACCGATTGGGAAATTGTGACCAACGAAGGTCTTGGTAATGGGCGCAATGGTTATCATCCAATACAAAAACGAATGGCAAAAATGAATGGTTCGCAATGTGGCTTCTGTACTTCGGGTTTTATTATGAATATGTATGGACTGCTTGAGTCTAAAGGAGGCAATGTGACTATGTCGGAGGTAGAGAATTCTTTTGGGGGCAACATTTGTCGCTGTACTGGTTACAGACCCATTTTGGATGCAATGAAATCCTTTGCTGTCGATAACAACATTCAAATACCCGAATCATGTCAAGACATTGAAGATCTTTTAAAAAGCAAATGTCGAAATACCGGCCAATTATGTTCCGGATCATGTCGTGCGCCCTTAAAGTATTTGTGTTATGATAATGGTTGCGAATGGCGCTGGCCAAAAAGCATTTCTGAACTCTTCGACATTTTATCCAAAGTCAACATCAACGATGAATACATGTTGGTTGCTGGCAATACAGCTCATGGGGTGTATAGGAGATCAGAAAATATTCAATACTTTATTGATGTGAATGACATTGGTGAATTAAAGAAACATGAATTTACCAATGACAAACTAATATTGGGTGCAAACTTAAGCCTCACCGAGGCAATGGACATTTTTAGTGTTGCCTGCAAAAAACCTGGTTTTGAATATTGCCAGCAACTATGGACTCATTTTGACTTGATTGCGAATGTTCCAGTGAGAAATGTAAGTTTTTTGTCAACATTGTTAACTTTTTTTTTAACTAAATCGCTTTAAACTCTTATCCAGCTGCTATATTATTTCAAGTATTTTTAACTCGTTTTTATTTGTTGTAAGTATGTGTGTTTTGTTGTTGTCAATTTATTATTTGTGAGTAGTTTTTTGTTTGATATTAAATCAAAAACAGTTATTACTCAAAATTCATCAGAATCATATCTTTTCCTTTGACCAGTTCCCAGTTCAAACGAACACAAAAACTTCGTTTGCATTTTAATAAACTTCAGCTCAAAACGGGTGTTTTACTGTTGAAATTAACTTGATCTTACAATTGGGTAGAAACTTGTTTTTAAAAGGCTCCGAGGGAAACTTATTATTAAAGTTGTGACGGTTTTTGATTAAGTATTCGATATGTTTAGCAAATAAATCTTAAATTAAAGCCAAAAAAACACCTAAAAAAAAGAGTTCAAATAGTTTTTTTAAATACTTCGTTATAAGAAAACTCATTTCAAAATTTTTAAAAACTTTTTTTATTAGTTAAATATGTTCTTATGTTTGTATTTATTAAACTAAGATCCTGCTCTAATTAAGTTTATAAAAAATAAATTTTCAGACTGGCACGTTGGCTGGCAATATTGCAACTAAAAAAAAGTATCCAGAATTTCCTTCGGATGTTTTTATAACATTTGAAACCCTAAACGTGCAAGTGGTGGTTAACTTGGATGCAACGAAACAGGAATCAATGTCACTTTTAGATTTCTTGAACAACAGTACACCAAAAATGGTAATCGCTGCATTTGAGTTAAGTGCTTATTCAAAAGATAAATTCATATTCAGGTCATACAAGGTAAATTAATTTTATTAAATATATATTCTGTTAAATATTAAATAAATTCTTTAGATTATGCCACGCGCTCAAAATGCACACGCTTTTGTTAATGCAGGATTTTTGTTCGATGTTGAGAAATCGGGAAAAGTGAACAATGCTCGCATTTGCTTTGGTGGTATAAACCCAGAATTCGTTCATGCCTTAAGTGTTGAAAGTCTTCTTAAGAATCAAGTATTCCATGACAAAGCTGTGGTAGAAAAACTGTTTACTCAGTTACCGAACGATTTACAACCAAATGCCGTATTACCAGATCCTTCACCAGAATATCGAAGAAAACTCGCATGTGGTCTGATGTTAAAATGCCTTCTGGATATTTCACCTTCCGATAAGGTAAAGCCGGAATTTCAAAGTGGTGGTTTAATATTAAAACGTGACTTGTCTTCGGGCTCCCAAACATTTGAGACACAGAAAAGGAATTATCCTGTCACGCAGCCTCTTCAAAAGGTTGAAGGTAATTTTCCTTAATTTAAAAAATAAAAATTAAATCAGATCAAACAAAATACTATTTATTCGCTTTTCAGCTTTAATTCAATGTTCGGGTGAAGCCTTATATATAAATGATGTCCTAACCGTTGACGATTCGGTGTACTGTGCCTTTGTAAATGCTACAAAAGTTGGGGCTTTTATTGAACAAATTGATGCATCTGAAGCGTTAAAAATTCCAGGAGTTGTAGCGTTTTATTCGGCTAAAGATATACCAGGACTGAATAGTTTTGTTGATCCAGCATTTGGCTACGAAACTGAAGAATTATTTACGGCTAGTGCAGTACGATATTTTGATCAGCCGCTTGGAATGATCGTTGCTGTAACAAGTGATATTTCTATACGAGCAACTTCGAAAGTAAAAGTGATTTATTCGAAGGGCTCAGATCTAGTCATGCCAACACTGAGAGGCGTGTTTGCAAATAATAGAATGGAACGGATTCACAAAGTCGCTCCATCTAAAGTGAAAAATATTAAACTAAGTGATGCTGCTGAAATTAATGGAAAAGGAATTTTTGAAATGGGCTTGCAATATCACTTCACTATGGAACCACAAACATGTGTTGCAGTACCATACGAAGACGGGCTACAGGTATGGTCGACAACTCAATGGATTGATCATACCCAGAGTATTATTTCAAAGATGTTACAAATAAAGGCAGCCGATATACAAATGAAAGTCAAACGTCTAGGCGGTGGTTATGGAAGCAAGATCAGTCGTGGCAACGCAGTAGCTTGTGGCGCTTCATTAGCTGCATACAAACTGAATCGTCCAGCTCGCTTTGTTCAAACAATTGAATCAATGATGAATTCTAATGGAAAACGATGGGGATGCCGGTCTGACTATGAATTTCACATTAGAGCGAATGGTAAAATTGTGGGCTTGAAAAATATATTTTATGAAGATGCTGGTTGCACTTTGAATGAAAATCCTGTTCCACACCTTTCGACATTGTGTGCAAAGAATTGTTATGCCTTTACAGCAGACAATTATAAATTGGAGGGAAATGCTGTTATTACTGATGCCACTAGTTCTACTTGGTGTCGCGCACCAGGTTCAGTTGAAGGTAATTTATATCATTATGATTTCGTTTTAGTGATTACAGAATATTTGTGATTTGTTTTAGGAATTGCTATGATTGAGAACATTATGGAACACATTGCTTTTGAGGCCAATATAGACCCAGCAGATGCTAGACTTATAAACCTACAACCAGGACATAAAATTAATGAATTACTTCCACGTTTTCTAAAGACCACCGAATACAGGAAACGACGTCAGGAAATTGATAATTTCAATGAAGTAAACCGATGGATCAAAAAAGGTTTGGGCTTAGCAGTTGTGGACTATCCGCTGATGTATTTTGGTCAGTTTCCTGCAACAGTTGCTATTTATCATACCGATGGAACGGTAGTGATTTCGCATGGCGGCATTGAAATGGGTCAAGGTAGTTAAGTGTGCTGCGAGATTTTAGACATTTGTAACTAATTTCATTATTTTTTTTTTGTAATTAATCTTAAGGCATGAATACAAAAATAACACAAGTTGCTGCCTTTGAGTTGGGTATTCCTGTGGAGTTTATTAAAGTTGAAGCCAGTGACACTTTAAATGGTGCCAATTCGCTGGTGACTGGAGGAAGTGTTGGCAGCGAAAGTGTTTGTTTTGCTGTACGAAAAGCATGTATGACTTTAAAGGACCGCTTAAAACCCATTAGAGAAGGATTGAAAAATAATGCTACCTGGGGGCAAGTAGTACAAACAGCCTGGACAAAAAACATTAATCTGATTGCAAGTGATCATTATAAGGTTGGTGACATGCAAAACTATAATATTTATGGGTTGTGTCTTACGGAAATTGAAATTGATATCTTAACCGGCAACCATTTGATTAGACGCGTAGACATCTTGGAGGATGCTGGGGAAAGTTTAAATCCTTACATCGATATTGGTCAAATAGAAGGAGCATTTGTCATGTGCTTAGGATATTGGCTAACTGAGCAATTGGTTTATGACCGGACAACTGGCAAATTAATTACTAATCGGACATGGAACTATAAACCTCCAGGTGCAAAAGATATTCCAATTGATTTTCGGATTGAACTTTTACCAGGAAATCCAAACCCGGCTGGTTTCCTACGCTCTAAAGCAACTGGTGAACCTCCCAGTTGTCTGGCAGTCAGTGCTGTATTTGCACTAGAACATGCACTACATTCGGCTCGCAAGGATGCTGGCTTAAAGAAAGAATGGATACGGTGCGGAGCACCAACAACACCAGAAATCTGTGTGCAGTACGCTGGGAGTGATGTTTCGGCTTTTTCATTAGAATAATCACAAATGATTATGTAAATGTAGATTTCGGTTTAGAGTTTCCCATTTGTGGTGATATTGTTCTCTACTTAATAAATTTAGGTGTTGGTCACAATAATATATAAAAGTTGAGTTTTGAATTATTTTATATCAGATTTTAAAGATTTCGTTAAATATACTTCGGCTCTCAATGTGCGAATATCAGGTGCGGATTGCAAATCAATATCAGCTTTATGAAATATTTAATGAAATGGTTGTCATACCCTGCTGTATGATTTGAAGCCAAATATTTGCAACTACATTCCGTTTCTCTGTCGACGTTTTCTCCCAATCACATCTTATTTTATCTGAGGTGAAACTCTGTGTAAAGGGTAATTTGGTGAATAAAATAATTATGAAAAATGCGTACTTAGCTACCAACTAAACCGTTCGTAAATTAAAAATATAAATAAATGAAATAAAATAAATTAAAATTTAATTAAATACTTTTATTTTAAATTAAAAAAAACAAAGAGGTTAATATGCTTAGAAATGTGTTATTTTACACTAAAAGTTGGCAAATCGTGAAATTTGCTAGAAGATGTTAACCCTTTTATTAACTAAATTAAATGCACTAAAACAACAAAAAAAAAAAAAAAACGACGAAAATTGTGAAATTTATTGACTCCGAATCAGTCCAATTTGTTATAAAAAGGGTAAAGATTAAAAACATTGCAACTTGTTTTTGTATATGTCTCTATTACCATTAAAGTCTAATTTATGACAATGACTAATTAAAAAAAAATAATTCTTTTAGGTTCCCTAGTTTAAAGACTACACTGGGCAACAGTATTTTAAAGCACGAGGTTTTTTAAGATAACTTTAATAAAGATCTTAGCTTAATAATTGGTTTATTTGAATGTACTCCAGTTTTTATTAGTTGCGCCAAATAATAAATTACAAGTCAAATATTATTTTTAAAATTCAAAATCCGTTATTTGGTAAAATTAAAACGCTTTAAATCTTAACATTTTAAATGATAAAGAAACTGCACTCAACGTAAAAACGAGTCTTTTAATTTTAAGAGGTATTATAGTCGGTAGCCTGCCGTCTGCAATGTATAAGTCTTTTGCATTAAACACATTCAAGCTACAAGAACACAGAAACACACGAACACAAAAGTTGCTTGCTACATTTGTGTCCCTATGGCTGCTACTTAAATATTTACTAGACTACCACTACAAAATAAGCATATGAGCAATATGACTTTCAGTGGTGCCACCTAAAGCCTTTTTGTATTGTTAAGGCTATATTTTTGCATCTTGTCGTATTAGCAGCACTAATCTGTTAACTGTAGCGTATAAAAATAAAAATTATTTTAATTTCGACCACGCCACAAAATTAGCATTGACAGCAACCCGTTGTCATGTTGCATTGTACTTAGCCATTAAAAAAATTATTCTCATAAGCACACGTGTATTTTATTTTTGACTGGTTGTGTTCGGTAGCCTGTAGCGGGGAATGTATTTAATGCTTTATAATCAACTTCATACGAATAAATTATAATTTTTCATACTCTTTAAAAGAGAAAAGTACACTGACTCTCAACTTACGCCGTTACTTATGATTTATTAAAAAAATGTCAGATAATGCAAAAACGACTTTAAAAAGTATAAGATTTTTTCAAAAAATATTAGGAGGGACATTTTTTTATATTTAATCTTAAGGCGTTTTTGTTAGGCCTGTTCGTTAAAGTTAATTGTTCGTTATATCCAGTTCTTAGTCAAACGAAAAAAGTCCTCTAATTTTTTAAAACTTAAATTATATTAAGCATTTTTCAATATATGATTAAAGGAATTCGAAAATTTCTTTAAAATATTAGTAACAAAATAAAGCACTGTAATACGAAAGTAATTAATTAAAAAAAACTGGTTAAGCACATTCAGGTTTTTATTTTGTAATTGATGTTTTTTTCTAAATGGTCTGCCTCCTCTTGAAGCTTTTTCAAAAACATTAAAATTTTGCAATTAATTTTGTTTTGTTAAGTCAATTTAATAAATGCATGTTACGTATAACTAAAAGTTGTTGGTGTTTAGGGTTGAGGTCACCTTATTATCCCACTATGGTTGCACATATCTATAATGTACTCGGTAGAAAAAAAATTGGTGTTGATTAACAGCGATGTTCACTAAATTGAAAAGCTACTGTATTTAATATCAAATCATAGAAAATTTATTTCTACATTAATAGCTTTATCTTTATTGGTGTATGTATATTGTAGGTTTTTTGTGAATTTTTATTTAAGGCATGTTTACACCAACCACTGTCATCAACAAAATAGCAAAAAACCAGCAATTGCAATCAAGAAATTAGTTTAGCTTTTTCTTTTTGTATAGTTTTAATAGCCTCTAAAGCTAAATAGATTAAGTGTTGCCAGACATCAAGTTTGTAGCATTACACGTGCATATGACGAGTTTTAACTAAATTCGTGGCACTTTTCTTATGAATATTTATTAAGATTAAAACAATTTTTTACTGCAAAAATATCTTTCAACGAACTGAAAAGCACGACTTATATGACCATTTATTCAGTGATAACAAATGTTTAATTCAGGGACCGTAACAGTTATGACTTTTTTCAAAAAATTCCAAAATATAATAGTTATTTTTTGACTTTTATTTTTTAAGTCAAAAATAAAAGTTAAAATTTGACTTTTATTTTTTCGGTCAAAAATAAAAGTTAAAATCTGACTTTTATTTTTTCGGTCAAAAATAAAAGTTTAAATTAGACTTTTATTTTTTAAGTCAAAAATAAAAGTTAAATGTAACTTGTATTTTCAGAGCAACACACCAACTCCTTAACTTTCTAGCCAATGACCGTTTTTATATACATATGTACTCTATTATATTTTTTTTTCTTTTTGTTAACACAAATACAACATGTAATTATAATGCTAAAAATAAAAACTGTGTTAATATTTAATTAATATTTTATTTAACTTTTTTAACATCTGCTTTCAATAGGAACAAAAGTCAAATTTTATCTTTTATTTTTGACCGAAAAAATAAAAGTCAAATTTTAACTTTTATTTCTGACCGAAAGAATAAAAGTCAAAAAAATTAAAGTCTTTTAAGTTTATTATTCCTTAGCATAACAGCATCAATGTGCTGTATTCAAATATCTGATAGACAAATTATATCCACCTGACTTTTTGATTTAAAATTTTAAAAATAACTGTTATTTTCGGTCCCTGGTTTAATTTGCTTTTTCCATATTAAACATTGCATTTTTAAAGACATTCTTGTAAAAGGTAATGAGGGCTGAATAAATTTATTGAAATAAACATTCTAGCCAATCTTTTAATCAGAAATGATATGTTTAGGCATAAAAACACTTTCACGCAAAGTAATGATTTTAACCTGTGAATGCTTCCAACTTAGTGTGTCATTTACATATAAAACAAATGAGTAGAAACTGTGCAGTTGTAAAACCTTAAAACAATTAGTTAAAAATTGTTAAAATAAACCTTTAAATACCGTTACTATTTTTTTAATTTCCAACAATGCTCTTCTAAATTATTATCTGGCAGCACTGAACGTATTAATAATTTATTGCGGCACTACAATGATCATGTTGATTTTGATAGCTGAAGTGTTTTTTTGCTTTTTCGTTTTGTTTGTTTGTTTTATGTTCTTAAGTGTTCTAACAAATACAATTAATAATAATAAGTGTCTACTGCTTAAACCAAAAACAAAAAAATACACATCTCAGTACAAACGAATAAAAGTAAAATCTAAAAAGAAAACATTCAATCAGTTGCGATCAGCCAACTGACTCAAATGTTGTGATCCAGTGCGAAATACTTTAATAATTAAAAATAATAAATTTTAAAGGAAACGTCTTACCAAAATGACTGCAAAATTTTGTATAAACGGCAAACCGTATTCCGGTAAGTTTATTTCAATTTAAATCATGTTTAATGGTCCAAATATTTCGTCCCCCACTATTAGTGAACTTAGTCAACTTACCGGCTGATATAACTTTGAATACATTTATACGTGATTTTGCTGGCTTACCTGGCACCAAGTTTATGTGCCAAGAGGGAGGATGTGGCGTTTGTATTTGCGTTGTAACGGCCAAACATCCTATTACTGGTGAAGTTAGAACATGGGCAGTAAATTCCGTAAGTTCGTTTTAACCAACATATAAATAACTATTTGCAAAAAAAAAACATTTTTTATAATTGCAGTGTTTAACTCTTTTAAATACATGTTTGGATTTTGAAATAACAACTATTGAGGGTCTCGGCAATAAACGCAATGGATTTCATTCCATACAAAAACGTCTGGCTAAAATGAATGGCACACAATGTGGCTACTGCTCACCAGGATTCGTTATGAATATGTACGGATTGCTTAAAAGTAAAAATGGAAAGGTGACCATGGAAGAGGTTGAAAATTCTTTCGGAGGTAATATTTGCCGCTGTACAGGGTACAGACCAATTCTCGATGCTATGAAATCGTTTGCTGTTGACAGTAATATTGATATTCCTGAGGAGTGTCGAGATATTGAGGATTTGTCTGACAGAACATGTCCAAAGACTGGAAAGACTTGTAGCAAAATCTGTAAGTCGTCTAAAATTCCCTTTCGATTATTGAACTATAATATCGATCAGCAATGGTTCTGGCCCCAGTCGTTAGAAGAAATATTTAAAATTTTCTCCGAACTAAAGGGAAAAAACTATACTTTGGTATCGGGCAATACAGCTCATGGCGTATATCGGCGTTCACATGCTGTTTGCAAATTTGTTAATATTAACTCGGTGGCAGAGCTGCAGGATTACAAACTGACATCCGATGCTTTAACATTAGGTGCTAACATAAGTCTAACTGAGGCGATGGGCATATTCGAGAAGACAGCAAAATCTAAAGGGTTTGAATATTGTAGCAAACTTTGGCAACATTTCGATTTAATTGCTAATGTTCCAATTAGAAACGTAAGTTAATTAGAGGTCAAAACTAGATTATTTAATTGACTACTTCAAATGAATTCTAATTTAAATTTCTATAGATAAGATAATATAAATGAAATTCATTTATATTTACATTTCAATATTATTAACTTTTAGATGGGTTCTTTGGCAGGTAATTTATCTATAAAACATCAACACCCCGAATTTCCTTCGGATATCTACGTGTTGTTTGATGCACTCGACGTACGTGTTGTAATACAAGAGTCAGCAGAAAAAGATGATACTTTTTCGCTTTCAGAATACCTTAAAATGTCAATGACAAATAAAATCATTAAAAGTTTTGTTTTAAAACCCTACAGCTGTAAAGAATACATATTTGATTCGTACAAGGTAAGAAACATAATGTTTAAGGACAAGTTTCTGAAGTATTTTGATCACTTTTCTTTAATTTTAAACATTAGATAATGCCTAGAGCTCAAAATGCTCATGCGTACGTTAATGCAGCATTTCTAGTGCAAGTTGAAAAACCTGATTTTATTGTAAAATCCGCACGAATTTGTTATGGTGGTATGAATCCACGATTTTCTAGGGCTTTTAAACTCGAAAAATCCTTACTATGTAAGCGGTTGTTTATACCATCGCATCTTAAGAAAACCCTAGCACTTATGCAGCTGGAACTAGAAGCAGACATTGCACTACCTGAGCCTTGTCCTGAATATAGGGTTAAACTAGCTCAGGGTCTATTTTATAAATTTTTGTTGGCTCATGTTCCATCCAACCAACTCGATCCTAAATTAGTGTCTGGCGGACAAATACTTAAGCGAGCTGTCTCTAGTGGAAGGCAACTATTTGAAATGCATGAAAAAGATTATCCTGTTAAAAAACCAACTGAGAAACACGAAGGACTTTTGCAGTGCTCCGGTGAGGCCATGTTTTCTAACGATTTGCCTTCTCAGTCACAACAATTGTGGGCCGCCTTTTTTTCAGCAAAAAAGATTGGTGCATCCGTAAAAGAAATAGACATGTCTGAAGCCCTTAAATTACCTGGTGTAATTTCTATATTTACAGCCAAAGATATTCCCGGAAAAAATCTTATATCTGTAGCTGACAACTTTTTTTTTGAACAGGAAGAGCAACTCTTTTTAACTGGGGAAGTAAAATTCTATAACCAGCCCGTAGGAATTGTAGTGGCCGAATCAAAAGATATGGCACATAGAGCTGCTGAACTGATAAAACTAGAATATGAAGGAGGTGCCAGGGAAATATATTCCACAATCAAAGATGTAATAAAAGGTGGTCCATCAAATAGAATTCAACATTGTATTAAATCGGATATTACTGAAAGTAGGAGTGTTTTGAAAAACTATGACGTTGAGGTGAAGGGAGAATTAGAAATGGGTCTCCAATACCATTTTTTCATGGAACCCCAGACAACTGTCGCAATACCTTTCGAAGGTGGCTTACAGCTGTATGTTGCAACACAGTGGATGGACTTAGTTCAGATAATTGTTTCGAATCTATTGAACTTACGAAATAATGAAGTTCAGGTTAAAACAAAACGCATAGGGGGTGGATATGGTGGTAAAGCTACCCGTTGCAATTTTGTTGCTTGTAGTGCTGCGTTGGCAGCTTACAAATTAAACCGCCCCGTCCGATTTGTCCAGACCATTGAGTCAATGATGGACATTTCCGGCAAAAGATGGCCTTGTAATGTAGACTACAAATTTTATGCTACAAAAAGTGGGAAACTTGTCAAGCTAATTTCGAAATTTTATGAAAATGCCGGATACTCTCCTAATGAATCACCAATGCAGCACACTTTATTAGTTTCCAAAAACTGCTACAATTTCACATCCAAAAATTTTATCTTGGATGGCTACATGGTTCTTACAGACACCCCAAATAATACAGCATGTAGAGCACCGGGCTCAGTTGAAGGTATAGCAATGATAGAGAACATAATAGAACATACTGCCTTTGAATTAGGCCTTGATCCTTTAAAGGTCCGTTTAGAAAATTTATTAACGGGTCATAAAATAGGTTTAATGCTAAAACGATTTATTGAATCAACCCAATATTTTGCCAGAAGACAAGAAATCATTGACTTTAATCAGCAAAACCGATGGATTAAAAGGGGGCTCGGCCTGGCAACAATGGAGTACCACATTGGATATTTCGGCCAATTTTCTGCAACTGTAGCAATTTACCACGGTGATGGTACAGTTGTGATAACACATGGTGGGATAGAAATGGGCCAAGGCATGAATACAAAAATTGCTCAAGTAGCAGCCCATACACTAAACATACCCACAGAGTTAATTCGCATTGAAGGCAGTAATAGCATTAATGGAGCAAATTCTATGGTCACTGGTGGGTCTATTGGTAGCGAAACCTTGTGCTTTGTAAGTTCTTATATTCATTTCGTCTGTTTTATTACGAAACGCAATTTAAAGCGCACTCTCTATTAAATTTTTTTTCTTCTTAAGGCCGTTCAAAAATGTTGCAACTCGTTGAATGAACTTCTAAAGCCGATAAAGAGAGAATTGAAAGATCCTTCCTGGAACCTACTTATAAATGAGGCTCACAGTCGAAATATAAACTTAATTGCCAGTGATGGTTGCAAGACCGGAGAAATGGATCCATATACTGTATGTTCACTAGGTCTCACCGAGATTAAAATCGACATTCTTACTGGCAATTACATTGTTGAGCGTGTTGATATTTTGCAAGACGCTGGTGAAAGCCTTAATCCAAATGTTGATATTGGACAAGTAGAAGGCGCATTTATAATGGGATTAGGCTATTGGACATCAGAACTATGCGTTATAGACAAAGTTACAGGAGAGCTCAAAACAAATCGCACATGGAACTATAAGCCACCGGGAGCCAAAGACATTCCAATAGACTTTCGCATTGAGTTACTGGCTCAAAGTCCTAATACAACTGGTTTTATGGGATCTAAAGGTATGCTCGACAAGTGTTTTCAATTAAAAAAAAATAGTTTTTCGCAAATTAAAAAAAATGTTCTCTTTTCATTTTAAGCTACTGGAGAACCTTCAATTTGCTTGGCTGTTAATGTAGCTTTTGCTTTGCAACAGGCCATCCAGTCGGCACGTGACGATGCAAACTTATCAAAAAAATGGATAACTCTAAGAGCTCCTATGACTCCCGATTACATACTTCTAAACTGTGGTATAAATATTGACATGATGACCTTAACACCAAAAGCATAAAATCAATCTAATCAAATGTTATTGATCATTATTACATTATTAAATTAGTTTTTTTTAAAGTTTTGTTTTTATTTTGTATAGTTTTAAGGTTTGTCTTACCCAAAAAATAAATGTTACTCTAGTAAAAACAAAAACATTTCTTTTACATTTAGTTGCACGTTACAACTGTAACTGGCAACAAAAAAAGCACCTGAACGAGTGGCGTTACAACAATGAAAACAAACTCAACATTAATGTAACCACAAAACGAGTCATTGGTTAACAGACAGCAATGACCATTAACACATTGTTGGCAATAAAAATTAGGGAAAATTGTTAAGAGATTAAAATGCCACTATACACTACATATGTATGTATTTGTGTGTACACATGTACAATATACATGTATTGGTGTTTTAAATGGAAATTATTTAAAACAAACTTACGATCAAAGTGTTGTTGTAAAAAGCCAAAGAGCAAAAACAATCGCTTAATGGCCATTTTAAACAACAAGAAATTATTGACCAAAACAATTTAAACAACAAAACAACCTGCTTGAATTTTTGATCAACATATTTTAACTGTTTAAAACAGTTGGGCTTCGGTCTCAAAAAAAAAAATATAATGAAACGCTCTAAAATTTGCAATAAATAATTCGACTTTTTCACAAATCCCTACAGAGAGTTTGTATGTATAAAGCTATTGCCCCCTTATCCACAAAGCTTTTTTAGGTTTAAAGACCGTCCCTATTCTAATATCAAAATTGCAATAAGACTTAACTATTACATTTGTATGTGCAGGTGGGGTAATGTGAAAACGCCACTTAACATTTTTTCCACATTTTTAGCACTAAAGACATATGAACATTAAAACCGTTTTATAAGATTTTTAAAAAAAGGCATTTATGGTAACATACATTATAAATGGCCTTTTTTTACAAATTAATGGCTAAAATAGCATTAAGTATTAGCATACGGAATTTTTAACACGCCCTGTTAAAAATTATTGTGTCGACAAACATAGAAATATTTAAAAAAAATATTTTATTTACTTGTTCACAGAATGAATGAAATGTGTTAAAACATGTCATGTTATAGAAGAACAAAAATCTGGCCCTCTAACCGAAATCAAAACACTCTAAAGTTTTCCATACAAATAGAAACAATTCTAGTAGAACACATCCATTGCAGTTATAGAAATCATGGTAAAAAATAATTTATGCTCCTCTATTTACATTTATTTTCATTAAATAAAAAGTAACAACAAATTTTAAAAGTTAATTTTAAAAATATTATTTTTAGCTACAAAAGCCTTAACAACGTCTTTCTATGCACTTGTTGAACGAACATACATGTGATTTAGTAATTACTAAAGTTATCGATCGTTTTTTACTGGCAGGAAGCGAAAACTTTAAAAATTGTCAACAATTTTTTAATATTTTATTTTTGTTTTAATTTATTATATGTTTCCTTAATCGTTTTTATGATTAAATTAAGTAAAAACAACTCATTCATAAAATCGTTTATTTGTAAAATTATAGATAACTCACGTCAAAATTATATTTGTCCCTGCATGTGCCTCAATATCTCTAAATTCAAATATTATTAAGCGCGTACGCTTTTTTCACTTAAGGTGCCAAAACTGTCAAAATACATGAGAATTTATGAGATTTTTGTAGGCGCCCAAGTAATATTTTATGTATGTTTTCTCATTTATGATTTTCAATCAAAATAAATGCATAAAAATTAAACTTTTATATGTACGAATATATGTAGGAACGTGTAACAAAAACTTAACTTTATTGCATTTCAATTGGTATGCAACACGAGTACCTCTTATCAGATTCATGTCAAATGTATGAAACAATAATCAGACACTCCTTAGACTTGAATATTCGTAAACGACAGACACTCTATATTATGCACTTACATTAACAACATACAAACTTATACAAATATTCGTGCGCTTTTAATAAAGTATTTAAAGTTGAGATAACTTAACAGTTACGTAAATTGGTATTAGGGGGCTTTCCCGTCAATTTTTATGTCTCGATTCCACGGGAACTTTGTGCAGGAATCCCGGGATTAATTAATCTGCGCACTACAAGTAAAATTGGAACTTAATTACAAAAAATACTTATTTCTTGTATAAATTTAAAACAAAACATACTTATCATGTAATAAAAATGAATTTTTGTCCTAAAAAACCTGCTGCTGTCATTTTACAGTGACTGACATTTATGCCAAGAAAAGACGAAGTCAATATTCTTAATCTTAAATCCTCGTTGAAAAAACTGTGTCTGCTGGATTTTGTTATAATTTTTTTCAATACTTAGAATTTTTATTATGTTTGTTTTTGTTAGTAATATTTTTTGTATTTTTTTTTTTTTAAATAATTAAAGTTCTCTGTAAAATGTGAAATTGATTTTTCATGAAAGATTATAGTTTTAAAAGAGTGTGTTGAGAAATATGAAACTAAATTTTGTGGATAAAAATATTTATTTTGTTTAATAAAATATTTTATGTAGTTTACTCGTTCCTAGCCAGTAGTTAAACTAAATTTCGTTGCCAAAAATTTGTTTTAAAATTGAACAAAAAAAAAAAGGAAAAAAGAATTAAATCTACGTCATTAATATTCAATTGTTAGCACATGCTTTCCTAATACATAATATTAAAATTAACCATAAATTATTAAGATTTTAAGTTACTTTTTGGTACTTTTTCTGGTCATTGTAATCAGTAGGAAAGTATTTCTTTAAGACATTATTAAATCAAGTAGAGTAAATGAATCGTCTTAGAATAAAATTTACTGCGATGGAAACTAAATTTTCAGCCTCCTTAAAGGTTTTATTTTGAGTTGTGAATGTTTTTAAATTTAGGGTGCAATATGCATTTTGTTGGCTAACACCGCCCGTTTTTGTTTATATACATATGTATTTGTATGTACATGTACATATGTATATTGTCATTATTATGTACAATTGTTTGTACTATCTTTGAATTGATTTGTATATCCGTTTTATCACAAAAAAAGCAAAATTGCTTGTGACCAATCATTTGTTTTAAATTTATCGCCAACAAACCATTTATTATCGTGATTCTTTTATACTTTAACTGCTTCGATAAGTGTTAAAAAAGGCATAACAGCCAGTTGCATTTATTTTAGGACATAAATACTTCTGTCCTCCATTTAAAGTGCGTAAAAATAATTCTTTGACAATTACACTTTTCAAGCTAAAAAAGTAAAAAATAAATCTAAAACAGAATATGTCTCTGACTTTAATATTCATTTTACAATTACATTTGAGTTTAAATATATTCTCGTGGTTTGAATATTCAAATCTGTTTTAAAAAATTTTAATTTAATTTCCTTGCAAATCTCTAACGCGTTTGAGCTGTAAAATAAATAATATTTCAGAAACATACCATGAACTTTAAAATTATTTAATTGATGCCAGAGGCATGCAACCAATTTGTGGCTAAAAAAAACTCCATATGGCGCTGGATTCAAACAAAATCAAGTGAAAAAACAACAAACAAAAATAAATTAAATTAAATAAACCTCGAAGGGAAAACAATTGAATGGAACCAAGTACAAAACGTAAAATAAACACAAAGTTTTACAAATTAAATTAATAAGTACGAAACAATGTACGAACTTAAACACGCACACACACACACATTCACAAATAAAATATCGTAATAAAAATTTAAGAAACAATTGTGGATACTGTTACAACAATTATAACAAAAACGATGAACAAAGATTCTGCGGACCACAATTTTGGGTTGTTTTATTCGTACTGACTGTTTGCATTTTAGATATTTCAGCTGAATGTATTAATTACATCATGGCCTCAAGTAAAATGAACTGGAAACTCTAAAGTGTCCTTCCTGCCTTCATTTCGCTTGCTCAATATTACAAAGTTGTAGATGCAAACTAAAAAATGTAAGGAAAACTAACTTTATACATTTCGCACACTTAATCAAAAACAGTCGCATCTCAAAATTTATCAGAATCATTAATTTTTTTTTAATCAGTTTCCAGATCAAATCTGTAGCGAATACTAACATTTTATTTGCGCTTTAGCAAAATTCTCTCTGAGGCTAAATTTTCACAGATAAACTCATAAGAATTAGAACCGTGTTATGAAGACTCTCTGGCAAAAAAATAATGTTGATTATTGACTGGTTCTGATTAAGTTTGCGATATGTTTGTTGCTGAACTCTGGTCCACTTTTAAAATACAACTGTGAAACACTTGTGCTGAAAGAGCAAAAAATGTCCCTCCGTCGTTGAACCCTGATTAAAGGTTGATAATTGTCACAGATATTTCGAAACCAATATTAATTGAAAATAAGAAATATATGTTACAGCAACTTTGTAATATTGAGCATGCGATTCGTACAATATTCTCAATATAAAACTGATTGTATTCAGATACGTACATATGTATATATGTATGTATGTATGTGGAGAAGTAATTAAATAACCCTGAAGGAAATGTCAATGGTAAAACTGTAATGGTTCACTACTGACCTTGCAACCAGTACTGATGACTAACTTTAGATTTGTCGCTATGGGCCTTAAATATATGCGTCTCATTGAAAATCAACTACTGACGTTCTTTTTGGATCATTGGGCCCAGTAGCTTACTACTATTACATTTTAGTTGTTAAAGTACGTGTCAATAATGAATTTTTTGTATCAAAGAATACTGATGATGAAATTGTGTAGCTGCTTTCGAAAATGCGTTCTACTCGGCTAGTATCGGTAGAAAGAACCTGCTTTCTTTCAATCTTAACGGAAAAATATTAATTTCTTCTAATAAAAGAAAATTATATAATGAACTTAAGCCAAAATAATAAGCAAAAATTTGTATTAAAAACAATTAGTTCAACAAAAATAAACATAAGCATTTTGCTACAAATATTTAAAAAAATAACACCAAATTTTAAAAATGCCTCCGAAGGACCTGGCGAACGCTTAAGGGTTAATAGCGAATGGAATAGATTGTGTGTACGTTTATGTGTAAAATAAATGTTGTTTGTATATGCTTCAATTTTTAAAATTTTATTTTTTTATTTCAAACACTTTACTTTAAAAGTTTCCGCAATTCTATTATTCTGTGGACCACATAGAAATTATTTGGGAGAAAATTCTCACATTAAAACGTGTGTGTTAACGAGAGATAATTTTTTCATATTTTGCTAAAAATTTGTTTAACATTGAAATCCTTCAAGTCTTGAGCGTATTTAAAAAACAAACATATTATTTTATCCCATCGTCGTCTGAAATATTTAAGATACAAATGTTATCCGTTAATGCATTCCCGTACATAATTTTTATTGCGGTAATAAATCCCTTTATTGGCCTTAAATTTACATTCTTATGTTCAGTGCAAATACGTACATACATACATACACATGTATTTATTATATGAAATCGATACACTAAAATCCAGTCTCAGCTGTACAAATATGGATATCGCTGTCTACTTGTCAGTTGATATATAAATAAATGAATCAATGTATGAATAAATACATTATGTGATTGAATTATAACGGCTGGTGTTGGCTTATGACTCTTAAATAATAAATATATTGTCTGTTTGCAGCACGTAATTACTATAAATGAAAGGGTAAAACAATTAATACTTACATACAAACATACATAAAAGTAGAAAAAAATATTTAAAAACAAACGATTCTTTCCTAATGAACAATGATTCTCGACTGCCAACGACTATAGATCTCAAAATTTTAAAAACTGCAGCAAAAAAGACTCACAGGCAGTAATCGGTTTAACAAAAATAAAACAAAAATAATTAAAAAATATTAAAAAAAAATTGTAAAAATGTTAATTACATTTTGTAAGTTTGACAATTAACGTGTTGTTTTTATAATACACAAGTGGCCGAATATGTTGAACGTTAAGTGTATGATGCTTGATTTCGATTTTATAAAAACAGTATATCAGACGTGACTGGATTTAAATATCATTTGAACCACAATGAAAGCAATAAAAAAAAACTGAGGACCACACAATATTACACCTTCACTAGACTGTCATATTTTTAATTATTGGAAAAGATGAAATGAATAAGTGATTTAACAATATCTTACAACCATGCACTCAAACAATTGTTTTGTTTTGTAGTTTTTAAGCCCTTAAAATAACTGCACATAAGTGCATACACATGTATGTACATTTGTGTATGTGTGTACTTAATTCTAAGAGTAAAAAAATAATTCCATAAATACGTATGTATAATGTCAAATATTTCAAAAATGTTGCTGCATTGTTTGCGCCTCACTTTTCAGAATTCTTATAAATAAGAATCAAATAATCTTAAGGCAGTCAATCCACGAAGTGATATTTGAAAATAATCACGGCATCAAAAAAATATTGTAAAAGTCTTTCTGTTCATTTGTTGCTACATTTGTTTTCCAATCTTGGTGGCCCCATCGTTAAATTGATTTTTGTTTTCACAATTCTAACAAAATCTGAATTTAAATAAACAAAACCGAAACGAAAATCAGACAAGACAGGCGTAAAGGCAAAACAAAAAAATAAAAAATAAAAATAAAACAAAAACACATTTAAAAATTTCAATCATTCCAATGATTACATTTATAAAAAAAAATATTTTTGGTTTTTAATAACTTCCTGGAAGAACTAACCTTACTTAGCACTTGATAAATATGAACAAACATATGAACACAGTTACAAGGGTTCACAATGTAAAAAAATTTGACATTTGTCAGTTCAATAGATCCTTAAACTTTTGACCCTTTTCTAACGAAATTGGTGATTTTGAACAAAAAAATCAAAAAAATATCTACATATAAAACTTAAATAATTTCTCTACGTTTGTTTTTTAATAAATCGAAATACGCTTATTGAAATGCATTAAAAATATTATTGGCTACGCAGGTTACGCACCTTCACCACATTTGTTTTTTTACTATAAAATAATTTTTTACATACGAATATACATACATACAGGCAAACATACATTAGTATGTGAAAATGGCAATGTGTATGTATTGGTATGTGTGCGTATGTGACCTGATAGCAGTTATCATTAAGTACAACTGTTTTCATTAAATAAATGTAAATATGAATATGAACGGTTATGAAAGGATGCACCATATGTTTTAAAGTATTTACATTTTTTTCAATAAGTGGAAGAATGAAAGGTTGGTTGGTTGGTTATTTCAATAACCACAAAAAGCATTATTGTTGGTTAATATAAATACTTTTGAAAATATTCGCAATCACTTAAGCATACACAAACACACACACATATGAATGTTGGTTAACCATAAAGCATTTGCATACATACAAATATATTCCTTTGTAAGGGTAAGGTTTTATATAAAATTTGTTTTTTTGTGGAGCGCTCGTACGCTCCAGGATATGACGTCTAAGGTCGTATACGTTCAAAAACCTAAAGGAATTACCTGGAACTCATAAGAGGAGACTGCTGGCTTTTGTCAGGAGACTGTGGAGTACCCTTGGGCTTACTAGACTAACTAAGTCCAATTGGAATCGCCGGCCCAAGGTACATTGAGTAAGATAGGAGCAACTGCTTCTAGTTTTCTTGACAAATTTTTACACAAATCATTTTACAAGGTAGTATTAAGGGTACAGCCAATACACTACTACAAAAACAAATATATAGCGATTTTGGAAACATAGGTAGAACTGCATGCATGCTGCATATGTCTAAAAGTTGTTGCTGTACGGACGAGGTTACTGATTTTAATATTATTTTAAAAATATTTTTTACCTTTTTTTAATATGACTTTGTAAGTGCACCAATAAATGTGCTTAGTCTTAAATACAGATGTTTAAAAGATTAAACATAACAAATTAAATATATTAAATTAATTTATATAGATAAGTGTTTATATGTATGCATGTGTATGTGTTTTTATTTATTTATTTATTTATTTAGCATTAGTACATAATTACAAATTAGGGACTAATGATATTGAGGCCATGGTTGCTGGGACCTTAGGCTCTACGTGTATATGCATATCAATATATGTATATGTAATTGGAAATCTTGATGGATGTGTGTTAAATTGAGTATATGAAATGTTCATTAATTAATTCATTAATAAAGTTTGTAATTTATTGTTAAACCTTTTAAAAAAAACCAATATTTGTATCAACGTAAATGTGTATAAAATGTAATAAACAAACAAACGCATATTTTATTTTTATATATATTTATGCTATTAATGAAATATTTTTAAAAATAAAATTAATTATTTAATAATGTTAACAACTATACATTTTTTATATAAAAATTTATTTTTTTTCTGTGTTATCTATCATATAAGAGTTAAGGTTAAGTTGTTAAAATCTAGCATTTTCAATCTCTTCTACTGCCTCATTGTTCTGAAGTTCAAAGTGTTTTCATACATGTTTTTATGCATACATGCCAGCATACGAATATGCAAATTTTTGTGTAAAACTAAATTTTTTTTTGTGTTGAAAATTGAATATGAAACCCTGTGATTTACATTAAATAAATGCAAACAAAAGTCCAGACAGAAAGAAACGCCTCTGGAGTTTACCCAGACGTTAACGATAACATTGTGTTAACACCCTCCAACTACAACAACACCAACATTCAAAATGTACTAAAACGAAACATATTCTTTGTTTGTTTGTTTGTATTTGTTAGTACGCTGTCGCACTACTAATAATTGTTATGAAAGTGGTCATACTATAGTTACATACTTGCTATCTATAGGTACATGGACTTGATGAATTTTTTAATTACTTCAAACTTTTACAGGTAAGAAACATGTGGCATGTGTGTGTTGGCTGAGTTAATGGGAGGACTCTTGAATGTTTTGGTTTTTGTTTATAATAATTCTCAATTAGTTTATTGAGGCTATTATATTAAGGCAGAAAAAATTCAAGAGCTTTTTCAAGGATACGGTTAACGTCTGCTGACGATTTGATGTAAGAACCAATGAAATGAATATGGACACACTTAACCTAAAACAAACCTTGTAAATAAACTAAGAAAATTGCAATCATATCCTGTATAATGTTTAAAAATTGTAGTCCGCAACAGCGTTGGCTTACTTTTACGAGCCATAGGATCGTGACCAGCAAAGTGGGCCGGTTAATGCGAGTTTTAAATTTAAGAAAACTTTGAACTTTTATTCTTTATACTTTTCGCTATAAATTTTTTAAAATTTTTCTAGTTCATTATGCATGCAAATCCTATACATGAAATGCATGATGGCTAATGGCCTCATATTTGGCACGTTTGAAAAATCCCCCCAGAATATCCTTTACAACCATTATTTGAAATAAGCACAGACATACATACACACAAATGAATATGTTTGCACAACTGTGATTTTTTTTAGCGAAAAAGGTACAAAGATTAAAATTTTGCAAAAAGGACGACAATGATAATGCTGCTGGCATGAATAGACCAAAAAAAAAACATCGTAAAAACAAAACGTGGTACTGAATTGAAAATGCAGTTAAAAAAATGTTTTCTATACATTTAACTACTGTAGATGCCACATTGTGTTACTTGCCATCCCAAATGACATTCGCAATGAACTTGAACTTTAATTTCGCTTAATGTCCGTATAAATGTTTTTTTATTTCCACTTATTTTTTTGGTTAAACAACGTTTAACACTTTTCCCAGCAACAGCAAAACCAATAGTTGAAAGTTGAAATTTTTTGTTACGAATTTAAGTTTTTTTAGTTCATTGAATTGCTTTGGGAAAATTCTTTGTCTGGCGACAAGAAAATTTTTCACCAGTGTTCACAATAGATAAGTATTCTTATAGATAATCTTAGTTTAAATACGGCTTTCGGAGTTACTGTAGGAAAAAAGAATTAAAGCAAATTTTAAATATAAGAAATATAGTTGACGGTCTTACAAAACCAAATGAAAATTCTCATAAATGAACAATTTTAATTTAAAAATTAAAACCGAAATCGTTTTCTATAAACATCGAGTAAAAAGTGCATCTTTTAATTGTGTGTGTCTGTGTGTGTGTCAATCCGTTTTTTCTATTAAAAACTCTTAAACAATGTTTGCTTTAGCGCGTTTCTTTTATCTCACACATAATGATAATATTTGTTGTCTAGACAATATGAACGAAAGTCAGATTTTAACTAAAAAAACTCAAGGAAAAAATGGTTACAAAGACATAAAATCTTGTCCTGTTTGGCCAATAATAAAATAAAGCTTAACTCTGACTGGAAAGTTGATATCAAATTTGTATTTGAAATTGTCAATTGTGTCTGATTATCAATTTAATTCATAAATTTTTTTGGTTTTCTATCTTTTTAAATAAATTCTTTTTTAAAATGTAGGTCAGTTAACTGACATATAAAATATTATTATAAATTATTTTTAAACATACGAGTATATGTGTGTGTAAAAGTGTTGCCCACAATATTATCCTTTAAATAATTGAAATTTTCAAAACTGGAAAACAGGCTTTTTATACCTTAAACATTTATACTTTTTTTAATTTAAGTTACCTTCATAGATATAAAAATCTATTGCCAACAAAATATATATTTAATATAATGAATTACTATTGCCTTAAGTAATATTCCATTACCAAGGAAGTCTTTGGAGAAAAACCTAATTTAAAGTCGAACTAACCAAACTAACTAACTAACGTTGAAGCAAGCAACCACCCTTTTTTATACTTAAAAAATATTTATGTGCCGAGTCCTTATTAACAACATTTAATTTCATGGACCATTAATGCGTTGAGTTACAAGTTTTTCCAAAAAATACTTTATAAAGACTTAATACTGCTTTCATAAATACACAAACAAAATTATTTTGTTTTTTTGTTTTTCTTTGGTAAATTTACACAACAAGACAACAGGGCAAACGGTAAACCACCACCCCTTACATTACCATCTTAAGTCAGTATATTGGCCGGATACTAAAACAAAACGTAATGAAACTTGTGGCCATGAACTGATAGGTCAAAACAACAAAAGCATCGATTTAATAGATTGGCAGCAACAAAGAATTAAATAAAGTTTAATGTTTTAGTAAAAAACTTGTTTAAGTTGTGGGGGAGGGAGAGGAAGGTTGGGTAATAGCAAAAGTTACTGTTAAGTAAAAGAGTTTCCATATTGAATTGTTTAAATAGTTTTGCCATTTAATTATGAAACGTTAACTGGTTGATTTAACATTTTGTTTAAAGTTTAAGTGGAAGTTCTCTTATAATTTCTAGATAAATATAGAGATGGAAATTAGTTTTTTTTAAATTTAGTATCAAATAAAAAAAAACGTTATAATTTGTCAGCCACTTTTAAAGGTTAAAGATAAAAAATTAAAATAATGTAACTTAAAGAATTATAAATGTAGGCTTTTAAAAACATGCCAGTTGACCAGAGAGTTTGTCAGTTGTTCATTTAGTGTTTTAAACAAAATTAAAACTCTGCATTGCATTTCAGTAGACATTAAATTAAAAATTTTGTCTTTTGAAAATTGTTTAGTTGGCAAAAACTCATGTCATTCCCTTTTATGAATAGGGGAGGAAAAGTATGCAGGAACAACTCTCTGAATATATTCATATGAAATGGATTTATTTATTCCATTTAATTACCAAGATTGGAATTTTTGTTGTCGCCACAACTGCTAAACAATCAAGTGAGAGCCTATTTTGAACTATTTTTTATGCAACGTTTGCATACAAAGTCTAAATTTACACAGGTAGGTAGCAGGTACTATTTTACAAATTGGTTTAACGTTTTATTAAAGAAAATAAAAAAAAAAAAACTTAACTTACAACAAACCCTGTATTAAATGCATTAAAGTGCAAAAATAAAAATAAGAAGCCGTATTTATTTCCATCTGTTTTGATATTTTGCTGACAACTTCTACTTAAAAAAAAACTAAATTCAATTTTACTCAATATTTTTAATTTTTTTTTTTCAATTATAATTGTTCCTGACAACAGATGGCATGGATACGGTATTGGTGGTGCAGAAGAAGGAAGGTGATTACAGGCTAATGAAGCTTTTTTCGGTGATTTATGAATATTTATTAAAATTTTTGTTTATTTCATTTCACGCACACGTACACACGTATCCCAAATCGTTACAACTACTTTATAAATTCTGCTTACGTTTGCAATTAAAACGTTTGGCATCAACCAATAACCAGTTAATGGCAACCAGTAAGTACAAAGTTTGTTTCTTTTTTACGCCTGTATGTAAGACCAGACATGTGGTCAATAAAACCATTTCTCTCAACATGCCAATCGGCCGGCCGCCCTGCTTCAGTTGCTGTTTATTTGTGTTAATTCCGCTACAACACTTCCGATGCCCACAATCAGTAAACATTAAAAACATTCATATGCGTAGATTTACATTGAAATATTTACACACAAATTCATGATTTAATAAATTTAAACAAGAGAGAAAAAAGACAAATCAAAAATGATACAAATATACATATAAACACACAATGTGTTAAAGCAATAAACGAAAATCATGACCAAAATACAAAAAATAAAATTATAAAAAATGCAGCTGAACAATGCCTTTTATCAATGTGAAATTGCTATAAATTTTACACGGAAGCCTCGCTTACCGCCTAAATCAGTATTTGTTTTTCCAAACTGTCTGATTGGTGCTGGAGATTAGTTGGTTGGGAATAGTCATTATCGTCGTCAGCAAAAACCGCATACAATGCAAAATTATCGGCACAACTCATGATTTTATTAAACGGATCAAAAACAAAAGGAGCAATAAGAACTTTGAATGGTGACAAAACACATAAAAACTATTTTCTGGGAAAAATGTCCTACACGACAGCTGCGATATATGTCCATTTGGTTATGGCCGACACGGTTGCCTATTCAAGTACGATTGTATAACTTAAAGAGATCTAAACTAAGACAAGGTTCAATAAAGAAATCACTTTTATAGGCGCTGATTAAGAACTTCAATTTTAAGTCTTACGAGGACATGCTTTAGAAGCTCATGGAAGTAGTTTTTTAGCCAATTGATCTAGTTAAAGGTGGTATTGATTTTTATCTTGTTAAAAAATGTTGTGTTTTCAAAGAAAATGTAATAATTTTTATATATTTGTCAAAGATTTGTATTTAAAAACTGCGGACAAAATTCTTTTTTTGCTTCCTTTCTTTTACCTCAAGAATAGCAAAATATCAAAAGAATTTTTTTATTATTTTTTCCCTAAATTTATACATATTTTCATGTGTAAAAGTACTTGTTATTGCCTTAGACTTAATATGCCTTTGTTTATTAGAGAACTTTAACTTTAGGAAAAAGATTAAGAAAACGAAACTTCCATATTAAATCAGTTTATAAATCAAAAAATCTTAAGTCCTTCATATTTTGCTAAAAGTGCGCAATAAAAAGGACAAAAAAAATTGTTTTGTATTCAAGAATGTTGTAAATGTGTCCCATTAAAATTTATTGCACAGAAAGTAGAATTGATCACTTGAAGTGATTAAAAATTAAAAGAAGAAGCATAAACCATTTATTTAAAAAATTAAATTTAAATTTTAAAGCGGCGTTCACTTACCGTTTTGACTTTATGAACCTTTAGGTCCATGTTCATAATAATTATTGAAGTTTTATTGATGGCATACTTGACAATTAATTTATGGAATATGCTCTCAATAAACCTACAGTAATTATTATGACTTAATATTTTGGCTGCAAACATTTAATTCTGCAAATATTTTTTAAATAAATTGATTAGACTGCGAATGTATTCGAATGTAGAGTGTAAATGTATTGGTGAATTTGTTGAGGAATATGTCTGAAGAAATTATTGAGATTATTGTGCACAAGTGCAATTGATGGATTAAAATCCTATCACTTTTTTTCAATAATTTTTATTTGTGTTTATTTCGTTTTACTGCATCTCTCCTTTAAGCGTGTGGGTTTTTCCAATTCATTCATATCACTGAAGTGGAAATAAATAATATTGAAAATCTGTATGCAGTTATGGAAATTTAAATTTTCGTTTATATGTTTCTTTCTCAAATTGTATATATTTGCTTTCATCTGCTAAAGAAACAATTTTTATCCGTTCAACTCGATGTCTGAGCACATAACATAGCTGTGTGAATGGGTGTGTGTATGTGTGTAAGCGTTATTTAAAGCTGTGAGTTAAATTCTGTTGATATTTTACCGTTTGTCGGATTTTTTTCTGTGTAGGACATACATTTAATTTCCGTTGTTGATTGCAACTAAAAAAAATTTATAAAATATACGAAAAATGCACAGACACAAGCATAAACAACTGGCTTTCACAAAAAAATCATACAAATATACAATGAAAAGTAAGAAAAATAAATTATTACAAATAGTTAAGGTAATGGCAATATATTCGTTAAAAATGTAATTTACAAAAAATTGTTTCAAAAAAATTTATTTCCATTCTGTCCGTGAGGTAAACAAAAAAGAAGAACAATTTCAAATTAGAATTTGGATATACAAAGTTGACCCAAAATTATCTTGTCGAATATTACAAAGTAAAAAAAAATAATTATAAGATCTGATTCCAAAGTAATTTTCTTTTAGGTGCTAATCTAGACTGTGCACTCAAAAAATAATTTATTTAAAATCAACTGAAAATGCTACTTATAATAACTGGATCTCCATTTAAAACCCTGTTAACGAAATATTCATTTAAACTGACACAATATTTCATTTGAATCCCGACATTAAAAAATTAACCTGCAAAAACTTCTAAAATTAACTCGATTTTCTGTCATATACAGCAAATCACAAAGTATCAGAAAAAATATTAAAAAAGTTAAATGCATTTTTGTTTTTTGTTTACTTATAAACATATGTAAAATCGTTTGATTTCGTACTACAAAATTACTGACAAAATTAACTTCAACTGAAAATCAGTATTTTCGTGCAGTTGAAGCTTTGAATAACTTTTCAAACCAGTTTAAAAAAATATTATATTAAAATTTAACTGTTTTTTTTCATTAAAAAAAAACAAATAACTTACGGCCAGTTACTGTAATAATTAATAATTACTTAGACGCGTGTATATCAAAATTTCTGTTATTGTAAAAAATAATGGGTTTTTTGGAGATGGAAACCGCTACAACTTTGAAATTTTCTTCACGGACTTTGAAAGTTTTTATGTCATTTGATATAGACTTTTAAACAATTTATCTAACAAAAATAATCGACCACTTTTTTTAAATAATTTTCCAATATTATTTGTGGCCCTTTATTTCAATTCCTCAAAAACTTTATGAAGACGATACGATAACTTCGAAACGACGACATGCAATTATGCAAAAAAAAAAATTATTAAAGACATAAAAGCATTTTACATGCATTTAATTTAAGGAAAAAAAGTAACAATTGTTAAAACCCACCTTTAAACTTATAAGAAATACACTGGGTGAAATAAAAATTTTTTATTTA
Organism: Melanophora roralis; assembly: GCA_963583895.1. Classification (NCBI taxonomy): domain Eukaryota; kingdom Metazoa; phylum Arthropoda; class Insecta; order Diptera; family Rhinophoridae; genus Melanophora; species Melanophora roralis. Next base: position 127,735,665 of record OY757187.1, on the reverse strand, counting down.
TTTCCTTCTTTCTTAAAAAAAAAGAAATTACATTTAAGTATCAAATAAATATTTGCTATTTTTCCCAATTTTTCTTTATTTCGCTTTGGGAATATATTATTATGGCAAAACTAAATTTTATTTTTTAATATGAAACGTTATACACTCGTTATATAGTAGAAAGTTTGTCAGTTAAAAAACATTTTAAATCAAATTGAATTTTAACACCAAATTATTGCATCGAACTGCATTAAAATTCTATGAGCTGTTGAATAAGAAAAATTTAAAAAACTTATCTCGAAATAACCCCTCTTGCAACAGTTTGCCTTTGACTAAATGCAATAATGTTTTCTATCATATCTTTTGAAAAAAGTTCTTATCTTTAAAATATAAGAAATTTGTCAACCCAAAAATACAATTATCTTAGAAAGAATACAAAAAAAAAAGAAACTGATGGTGACGCACACTAATAGAAGAGTTGGAATTTTATAGATGCTTTAATGCTGTGTGGCAGTAGAAATATCACTGAATCATTGTAATGCAAGCCAACGCATAAATTTGAATTCAAAACACATATCTCAGCAGTATTACACAGCCAGGCAGCAGCTAACAAGACGTAGCAAGTCGGTATCAGTATCACTTTAACGAGTTTGTCTTAATATATCAAACAGAAATTATATATAAAAGATATTAAAAAAATTTAATTTTTTCGGAATTTGAAGAAAAAAAATCTACATTTATCCATCACTATCACAAGCCTTTAATACTTTGCGAAATGCTGTTGTGCAACAGTATGTGCCATTGTTATCAGCAGAAAACTTTTATTTTTCATTTTTTTTTTTTCCTATAAAATCAGCACCTTTTCCATAAAAGGGTGTTAAATTATGTGACAGAATTTGTATTTTGTAAAAGATTTGCGGTGGCAGTATTAAGTAACTACATACATACGTACGTACACATATTTGAATATTGGAATAAATTTAAACTTGACTCTCCATCTCTCTTTTGGTTTTTGTTAAAAAGACATACAGCATGCCAGGGCAACAAATTTTATATGGAGTGAAAGGGATTTGGTAAAGCTTACAATATAATTCTAGTGGTATTTGTGGCTGAATGTTCAAAATCCAACATGACATAAAGGATAATTATCAGCGTCCTTGTTACTTTATTTTTATCATTTATACCATTATTTCCATATTGTTTTTCCTCTTCTAAATGATTAAAATTCCATGATAGAAGTATAATAAAAAGTAAGTTTTTTTATTTAAACAATGATTTAACATATAAAATATATTTAAAATATACTTCTTTGTTTTAAGTATGAATGCTTGTATGTGATTTTATATTTAAAAATAGAGTGTATGAGTTTTATAAAGTTCTTTTTTTTTAATGATTTTAAATTTCAATTGCATTTTTTTCGTACTTATGTATACAGAAGCTCTTAACGTAACCTTTCTTTTAATTAGGTTAAATATTTATTTAGTTAAGAAGGTTGTTTGCATGTGTGTATGTATGTGTGTGTGTTTTATGTGGTTTTACAATCACATGTATGTATATGTGTTGGGAGAGGAAGCAAGATCTGCAATTTACTACTAAACTATTTGCTTTATTACAAACGTTAACACTCTTGTTTGTAACAAATTTTAAAATGAATGAATGAATCAGTATCAAATTTTAATATTTCTTTAAACATTTCGAAAATAAAGTAAATTACAATTTAAGGGGTAAATTTTACTTCAGCATAAACTGAAGAAACGTTTTATATACAAATGTGTTAAGATGAACGTAACAAAACACTTCATTAAATCTATTAAAAACGACGATAATGTTGTAAATGTTAAAGATGACACTAAACTTAACTAAACGGCACGAACAAGCAACAGATAAGATTCATCATTAGCATCACGTCATAAGACACAGTTAAATATCATTTACGTTTATACTTAATGGATGTGAAACGAGAAGTCTTTCAATACTTTACGCATTTACCTGTCTCTTTCTATGCATATGTCTTTGTATGGGTGTAGATACTCTTATACAAACAATAATTAACATCAACAAGAAATGAGAAAAGCTACTTGAGTTCAAATTAATTCTCGACATCAAAAGAAGCAAGATGAAATGCTGCAAAAAACTGTGACACCTTTTCTTTCAAAATCTTAATTTGCATCATCAAGACGATTAATTTTAAAGAAATTTTAATTTGAATGAAAGAATGCTAAGACGGACACCCGCAGTTACAATGTAAAGATTTATTAGTTTGAGATGTTTATTTGTTTGCTTATATACAGACATACAGATTTACATATGCATACATTTATAACACGTTTTTGTTGTTTTATTTGGTAATGTGTTTGTTTTAGTATATTTATCGTTTTTATTTACTCTAGTCGGGAAATAAATAACTTTAGCCAAAAAAATTTTTGAATATTCGCGAATATTTCTGTACCTTCCTTTAAGCTCAACAATACACTTCCGCTTCCTTGTTATATTACATTTGTACTGTTGCAGACATGATCATTTCATATATTTCGTAACCTTGAATACACTGTTATGATTCAATTTAATATTTATTTAAGTAACAATTGTAAAAATTTTATAAATAAAACAAATTTTTTTTAAATTTTTTATTTATTTGTCATTAAATTTATTTTTGAAATGAAAGAAAATATTTATAGCACTGCGGTTAGACGTGTATTTTTTTGTTTCTGAACATAAGCAATAACATCGGCAAAAATAACGTCACAAAAAAATATTTCTGTTTAATCTTCTGTTTAGAGTGGGGTAAACGTAAATGAGCATTGACACAAACCAAAAATATTTGCTTAGAGAGTTTACTGCAAACTAAACTTTTTATTATATATTTTTTTACTTATTAAATAAAATAAATTTCTTTATTAATTTATTCAGTTTTTCTTTCTTTTTTTAATTCGCTTATTTCCTTTTTTTTTCTTAATATATTCTTTTTTCCATCATTTTTTCAACGCAGCAACAACGTAATTTGACAGCTTGTGTCCAAACATAATTGCTCAGCCTTGTGTTGCAAAAAATTTTTTTAAACTTATGTTCAAATAATTAAATTTGTGGTCCACACGGTCATTCTTTGCGTTAGCAAGAGGTTTTGACAAATACAAAAATAAAAATTTCTAAACTTCTGTCTCGTGTAGACTATAAGTTGAAAACTACGTAAATCTGATCATGGTTGCTTTAGTAACAAAATTCCAAGTAAGTTTTGGTTAAAAACTCAAAGATTTTTATATGAAATATTTTTTTTCGATTGTTACAATTTCAATACAAAAATTATTTGTAATATTTATATTTTAATTTTTTTTAAATTAATTATTTTATTATAATATTGAAAGTAAATAAAATATTTAAACAATCAAAATTTTTTAAATACAAATTACTGTTATACATGTGTGAATATCCTTGCAACAAATTAAAAAAATGTCATGTCAAACATGTGTTATATATTTTTGTACTTTAGTTATATTTTTTTCCACCAAAGTTTCGGGCCCCAAACCTGTGTATAAAACCAAGTATTGTCGAATCTAGAACGAAATAATTCAAAATTTTAGACATTGTCATTTTGTGTAAGCCCTGTTGTTAAATAAAGAATGTTCTGTTATTAAATTAGAAACCAGGGATTCCTAAAAAATTGATAACATCTATTGCCAAATCAAAGTTACTTATCTCGCCCTGGAAAAGGAATGCTGTCAATTCGGTGCTTTCCGAACGGGTTTTTCTCTCTGTGTAGTGTAAGAATTTGTGCAACATTTTATCTTGTGTTACTGCTTCTTGATGTAATCATTTTATGAACTGTCGAGAAAGTATATATGACACGCGACATTTAACATCATAAGAAGCAAAAAATAATAAAAAAAAAATGAAATAAAAATAAGTGTTATCATGACTAAAGTTTAATTTTTTTCTCTTATTTTTAACAATTCACAAATTGTCTGTTGGACTGATTGTTTGTGTGTGTGTCTGTCGCTGTAAGTATGAACACAGTGTGATTGGTAGTCAGTCTGTCTCAGCATGTGAACTAAGATTGAATGACAGTTGTTAAGAGTTTTTACTTGTTACTGACAAAAGAAAAACATATACATATCGCTTGCTCATTTCTACAAGGTTGTATGTGCTAAAATATTGATTCGGATAAAATCAAGTTTTAAATTTGTAATATTTTTTCATTGTATTTCAAAATAATATTTGGCAACAAAAATTAGTTAATCTATTTGCTAGGAAAGAGTAAACTTTGTAAAATATAAAATTAAGCCGAATTTATTTTTAGTTTAATAAAATTCAGTCCCATGTTTTTTAACATACACCTTTGATACTGAAAACTTCTACAGAAAACAGGTTTGAGTGTTACATAGAACTTTGAAATTTTAAACAGATCGAAATAGCAGTTCATGTTTGCTGAAATTGAAAACTTAAGTACAATATTATTAACAAAGAAAAATATTAAAAACATTTAAAAAAATTGAAACTAAAAATTGTAGGTATCGTTTTTACTTAAGAAAGAATTGTTCAAAAGCTTAAACCACATTTCCTAAAACCATTTTATTGCTGAAAATTAAAATGCTACAATAAGAGAAAAAAAAAACAAACAGACGAAATTTTACTAAGATGATTAAGTTTTAAGACACGGAGTTCAGCCTACGAAGACTGTTGTTTGCGCGGGCTATGAGCACTCTTAGTCCTCCGGATTGACCCTAAAAGTTCTGCATTTTTACATAAAACCCTGAGATGTTATTACCCAAAACCTAAAAAATTAAAACATACAGCCTGAAAATATTAAGCAAGCGATATATCAAATAAAACCCTAAAGTACTTTGATGCAACTTCACATATACTATGATGTCGAACAACTCTCACTCTTTGGTTTTTGGTTGTTTTTATGCGATTGAAAAATCAATTTCTGAATTATTTATTTTATTAAGATGAAACAATCTCTACAAAATCTATGTTTGAAATTTAATCTTAAAAAAGTATACATTTAAGCTTTAGAAACATATATTTAAGTGTATAGAAATACAAACATACATTTCATTTGTGGGGCTTGTCTTTACGTTTTCACTTTATTACCTTAGATGGGGATGCCTTTATCCCCACAATTTTGATATTCCAAACGTACATTTTTATTGCTTGTTTTTATAACATTTTTTTTTTTTTAATTTATAGGGTTTGTTGTTGGTTAAGTTTGTCTATATGCATTTCATTGGTTCTTACACCAAATTATCAGTAGACTTCAACCACCTAAATTCTTAAAAAACTCATGAATATTTTCTGTCTTTATATAATAATCTCATTAAACAAAATGAGAATTACTATAAAAAAACCAAAACGTTCAAGTTTTTTTAAGAATCCAACAAACCATTATTCGCTATTCGCTTGTTTTGATTTTCTTTTTCCCCTTACATTTGAATAACCATTGGTTATTACTAAATGTATTGAGGGGCAACCGAAAACAAAACCTTGTTGTTAAACAACACAATTTTAAAATTATTTAGGATCTAATCCCAATTTTCTTGTTAATTTATAGGGTTTGTTGTTGGTTAAGTTTGTCTATATGCATTTCATTGGTTCTTACACCAAATTATCAGTAGACTTCAACCACCTAAATTCTTAAAAAACTCATGAATATTTTCTGTCTTTATATAATAATCTCATTAAACAAAATGAGAATTACTATAAAAAAACCAAAACGTTCAAGTTTTTTTAAGAATCCAACAAACCATTATTCGCTATTCGCTTGTTTTGATTTTCTTTTTCCCCTTACATTTGAATAACCATTGGTTATTACTAAATGTATTGAGGGGCAACCGAAAACAAAACCTTGTTGTTAAACAACACAATTTTAAAATTATTTAGGATCTAATCCCAATTTTCTTGTTAATTTATAGGGTTTGTTGTTGGTTAAGTTTGTCTATATGCATTTCATTGGTTCTTACACCAAATTATCAGTAGACTTCAACCACCTAAATTCTTAAAAAACTCATGAATATTTTCTGTCTTTATATAATAATCTCATTAAACAAAATGAGAATTACTATAAAAAAACCAAAACGTTCAAGTTTTTTTAAGAATCCAACAAACCATTATTCGCTATTCGCTTGTTTTGATTTTCTTTTTCCCCTTACATTTGAATAACCATTGGTTATTACTAAATGTATTGAGGGGCAACCGAAAACAAAACCTTGTTGTTAAACAACACAATTTTAAAATTATTTAGGATCTAATCCCAATTTTCTTGTTAATTTATAGGGTTTGTTGTTGGTTAAGTTTGTCTATATGCATTTCATTGGTTCTTACACCAAATTATCAGTAGACTTCAACCACCTAAATTCTTAAAAAACTCATGAATATTTTCTGTCTTTATATAATAATCTCATTAAACAAAATGAGAATTACTATAAAAAAACCAAAACGTTCAAGTTTTTTTAAGAATCCAACAAACCATTATTCGCTATTCGCTTGTTTTGATTTTCTTTTTCCCCTTACATTTGAATAACCATTGGTTATTACTAAATGTATTGAGGGGCAACCGAAAACAAAACCTTGTTGTTAAACAACACAATTTTAAAATTATTTAGGATCTAATCCCAATTTTCTTGTTAATTTATAGGGTTTGTTGTTGGTTAAGTTTGTCTATATGCATTTCATTGGTTCTTACACCAAATTATCAGTAGACTTCAACCACCTAAATTCTTAAAAAACTCATGAATATTTTCTGTCTTTATATAATAATCTCATTAAACAAAATGAGAATTACTATAAAAAAACCAAAACGTTCAAGTTTTTTTAAGAAAATATTCATGAGTTTTTTAAGAATTTAGGTGGTTGAAGTCTACTGATAATTTGGTGTAAGAACCAATGAAATGCATATAGACAAACTTAACCAACAACAAACCCTATAAATTAACAAGAAAATTGGGATTAGATCCTAAATAATTTTAAAATTGTGTTGTTTAACAACAAGGTTTTGTTTTCGGTTGCCCCTCAATACATTTAGTAATAACCAATGGTTATTCAAATGTAAGGGGAAAAAGAAAATCAAAACAAGCGAATAGCGAATAATGGTTTGTTGGATTCTTAAAAAAACTTGAACGTTTTGGTTTTTTTATAGTAATTCTCATTTTGTTTAATGAGATTATTATATAAAGACAGAAAATATTCATGAGTTTTTTAAGAATTTAGGTGGTTGAAGTCTACTGATAATTTGGTGTAAGAACCAATGAAATGCATATAGACAAACTTAACCAACAACAAACCCTATAAATTAACAAGAAAATTGGGATTAGTTCCTAAATAATTTTAAAATTGTGTTGTTTAACAACAAGGTTTTGTTTTCGGTTGCCCCTCAATACATTTAGTAATAACCAATGGTTATTCAAATGTAAGGGGAAAAAGAAAATCAAAACAAGCGAATAGCGAATAATGGTTTGTTGGATTCTTAAAAAAACTTGAACGTTTTGGTTTTTTTATAGTAATTCTCATTTTGTTTAATGAGATTATTATATAAAGACAGAAAATATTCATGAGTTTTTTAAGAATTTAGGTGGTTGAAGTCTACTGATAATTTGGTGTAAGAACCAATGAAATGCATATAGACAAACTTAACCAACAACAAACCCTATAAATTAACAAGAAAATTGGGATTAGATCCTAAATAATTTTAAAATTGTGTTGTTTAACAACAAGGTTTTGTTTTCGGTTGCCCCTCAATACATTTAGTAATAACCAATGGTTATTCAAATGTAAGGGGAAAAAGAAAATCAAAACAAGCGAATAGCGAATAATGGTTTGTTGGATTCTTAAAAAAACTTGAACGTTTTGGTTTTTTTTTTTTATAGTAATTCTCATTTTGTTTAATGAGATTATTATATAAAGACAGAAAATATTCATGAGTTTTTTAAGAATTTAGGTGGTTGAAGTCTACTGATAATTTGGTGTAAGAACCAATGAAATGCATATAGACAAACTTAACCAACAACAAACCCTATAAATTAACAAGAAAATTGGGATTAGATCCTAAATAATTTTAAAATTGTGTTGTTTAACAACAAGGTTTTGTTTTCGGTTGCCCCTCAATACATTTAGTAATAACCAATGGTTATTCAAATGTAAGGGGAAAAAGAAAATCAAAACAAGCGAATAGCGAATAATGGTTTGTTGGATTCTTAAAAAAACTTGAACGTTTTGGTTTTTTTATAGTAATTCTCATTTTGTTTAATGAGATTATTATATAAAGACAGAAAATATTCATGAGTTTTTTAAGAATTTAGGTGGTTGAAGTCTACTGATAATTTGGTGTAAGAACCAATGAAATGCATATAGACAAACTTAACCAACAACAAACCCTATAAATTAACAAGAAAATTGGGATTAGATCCTAAATAATTTTAAAATTGTGTTGTTTAACAACAAGGTTTTGTTTTCGGTTGCCCCTCAATACATTTAGTAATAACCAATGGTTATTCAAATGTAAGGGGAAAAAGAAAATCAAAACAAGCGAATAGCGAATAATGGTTTGTTGGATTCTTAAAAAAACTTGAACGTTTTGGTTTTTTTATAGTAATTCTCATTTTGTTTAATGAGATTATTATATAAAGACAGAAAATATTCATGAGTTTTTTAAGAATTTAGGTGGTTGAAGTCTACTGATAATTTGGTGTAAGAACCAATGAAATGCATATAGACAAACTTAACCAACAACAAACCCTATAAATTAACAAGAAAATTGGGATTAGATCCTAAATAATTTTAAAATTGTATTTTTTTTTTTTGTTTTGGGTTGGAAAAGAAAAACTTCTTAAGCCTGCTGCATGCATTTAACTTTATAATCCTTTTTCGAAACTTTTCACTTTTATTGTAAAAGTAAAAGAAAAGTTTGAAAATATCTAACGACCGCATGCGCACCATAAATTTAATGTCCTTCTGCCCAAAGGCGATAAACTTTTTTTAACAAATTTTTTTATAAGCTTGCACACACAGACACACAAAATGAATATAAAATACTTGTGTTAACTATTAAAGGACCAAAACATCACGTCGTATGTATGTATATGCGGGGGACAAATAATAAAAAAAAAATAAGTTTGACACAAAAATCTTATAAACTCATGAATGTTAAAGAAGAATAAGGCAGCTTAAAACAACTTTTAACTTGGCCAAAGATATACCTTAACGTTAGATGGCTTTAACTTACATACATATTTATAAAGCACACAGTTTCATACACACACACACACACATACACACAAGCGCATGTATCCTCCTAATGACAGGTATTACATTTCTCAGCACTCACGTCGTCATGTAATCTATCATTTTTAGCTTTAACTTAAAGCTTTTTGTTTTTGTTGGTTGGAGATTTTCATGCAACTAAAATTAGCTTTAAAACTTTGCATTTTAACAAGCAGGAAAGTGTATTTAAGTTTATTTCATCAACAAAATAACAGTTTTATAATTTGAGGCTTCTTTTTATCTACGTCGTAAATAAAATGTCCTCATCGTAAAAAGTTTTGTAAATTAAACCACATACTTAATTGCAGAGCTACATACGGTCGTGATTTCAAAATCAGCTCCGTTTTTATTTGCAGTTTTAGGTTTTTGAATTAAAACACTCTTTATTTACACAAAAGTAGTTGTCAAAACCGCAATAACAGATTTGAAATGTAATTAATTGTGATTAGTTTTCTTTACCACCATATATGCTGCTCAAAACGATTTTTAAAGTGTGAAATAGGGGGATACTCGGGGTACCTTACCACTCACTATCTTTTTAAGTTTTGGATTAAATGAATCAGTGGAATGTTATCAGGGTTAAAAATACTATATTAGCGACACAGCTACATATATAAAGGAATGTGTGCATGGAAGTACTTAAATGTATACAAAGTTTCAAAAAACCCGGTCCAGTTTAAGCAGAAGTATCAAGAATTTAATTTTTATCGACTTGGCATCACCCACCTCTTGCTTTCAAAATTTTTAGCTTATCAGCCGTTAATAGCATCCGGTGGGCAGGAGGGAGGTCCTATATTAAGATTTCTATTGTTGTCGGTGTGGTGACACCCCTGTTATTGCCCTTTGAATTTTTGAAAATTCGGTGCCGTAGAAGTAGTTACCTGCACCGAGATGACATTTTTTATGGGCGTGGGTGAGCTCACCCGCTATGCTTTATGAATTTTTACGTTGGATGCCCTATGAATATCAAGTTTGAAAAAAATCGGTGCATTAGACGTACTTATATTGAGATTTTAATTTTGACGTATTTATATGTTAAACTAAAAGATAAAAATAACTCAAAAATTTGTTTAAACTTTTTTAGTGTTATTTTATGTTTTTCTTTTTTCTTTACTTCTTTGTCATACAGACAGAACGTTTTGTCATTTATTAGACTGTTATTATAACGACTTAACATCAAAACGAAAAGAATAACACACACTAAAGAACAATAAAGTAGGCCGACCTTCAATTTTATTGATTTTCTTTTCCAATCAGAAATTCCTTTTCAATCACTCTCTTCAAACTTACAAAGAATAAGCAAGCAGACAACAACAATTCAAGACAAAAGGATAGTGACAAAAAAAATCAAAATTGTTTTATATCCACTAATCTAGCTCAAGTGTGAGTTTGTCTAGCATTTCCTTATGTTTTTCAAAATACAAATGACAGACAAAAACAATCAAAGTGTCAATGGCGTTTAGTTGTTGAAACCTTTAAAATCTATTATTTCTGCTCTTTTGGTTTGAATTTATTTTTTATAAAAATATAAAAAGAAGAAATTCAAAATAAGTTTAAAATGATTTTTGTTAATTTTTTTATTAAAAATTAACGCTGACGAATATTTCAATATTTATTAAGGGAAATCAAAGTGAAACTCATATTTGCTTTCGCTGCAAAGGTAAATCAAAATATTATAAATCTTCTTCCATATTAAAAACAGCTCTTGTAGGTGGGATGGTAAAAACTCTTAATGCAAAGAATATAAAAATTCAAAGAAAAATTAAACACAAGAGACTAAGGCTACACATTTATTTACTTAAGAAAAAACATAAAACTTTATGCTCGTATCAGCAAAATATAAATAAATTTACAAAATTAAATGTAAACGAAGAAGCTTAACCTTCCTTTAAGGTTATTCCTGGATCATACAACTTTGTTGTTTTAGTTTTACGGCTGCAATTTTCATTTCGGTCTACTGTTAACTGCCACCAAAAAACTGTTTTACTTCTTTAAACGATATAAGAGGAAGTTGTTGTTGTTGTTGTTGTTGACCAATGTAAGTAATGGCAATCACCGTAAACATGTTATCGTACATCCAATACATAGACATTCACGTTTAAGGACTTAACATTACTTAAGTGTGAGTTTATAAGACTCTTCAGTCTCTTAATAAACAAAACTAATAAATACAAAATTAAGTTTTACTTAAAACAAAAACCTAAAATGCTTTCATCTTTATACAGAAATAAAACGTAATGAGCATGTTTGTACTTTTAATAAAAAAAGAAGAAGTTTTATTATGACCAAAAATTATTTAAGAACTTGAAAGAATAAAAAACTGCAATAAATTTACATACTCGTGTGCAAACACACATTACAAAAAGTCAGTAGAAACCAAGCAAACACACATTTTTCATTCATTTTTTTTAAAATTTTAACTTCTTCGCTTTTATGTTTCTACCAGTTTTTAAATTTGCTTAAAAAAATATTCTTGATCGTTAACAAAAATGTGGTTCCAACTTTGAAGCTTTTAAATAAATATTTTACTACAAATTCAAAACTCAGGCATATGTGTTTTTAAACATAAAAACTTTATCTGCTTCTTACCTTATGAACCCTTAAAGGGGGAACAACTTTAATAAAAAAATCTATTAATATAATGGAAAGAAAATAATTTGAAAAATGTTATTTTTTGAAAAATAAAGTCAGAAAGTGACAAAACAATATTAAATAAAAGAAAAACAATTTCACGCAACAAATGTCGCGATTTTGCTAAATTTTCTGTAACAAATTTCGAAACGAGGGAGTAATTTTTTAACTCTCTTTTTTTTGCAATATTTTCTGACAAAAAACGAAACAACCCTTTAAGGCTTTCCAACAATGTAGATACAGGTTGGTTTTAAAAGTGGTAAAATATATATGTGGATGAGTGTGTATGTATTTTAAAAGTCATTTCGTGCTTTTATTTATTTATACTAAGAGGTTGTAAAATAACATGAAAAGTCCTTCCTAGACTTTTTCCAAAAGATATTAATGCATCAAAAAAAAACCTTTAAAAGACCTTATTAATTTTAACTTGTCTTACTGTAACATTTTATTTTTGCATTTAACAACAAAATATTATAAAATTAAAAGTTACGAAAAATTTGTTTTGTTTTTACCAAAACTCAATTTCCAATAAAATTTTTCAGCATTGAAAAGCCTTTAAAAAAACCTTAAGCTTATTTCTATTTACTTCGTTACTTATCAATATTTAAAAAATTTTATAGTTTTTGACCCGTAATACTTTTCAACAAAACAAAATATTAATGCAATAAGTTTTAATGTTATTCGATCATAACATACATATGAATGGGCACTTTGCTGATTTAAAAAAAAAAATCAGTTTTCAGTGTGAATTCAATAATTTGGAAAGATGTCATCAACAAACAAATCGTCAACGACAAATTGTCTAAGCAATCACAATGCTATGGGAAATGTTTTTCTAAACTATAACACTCGATTGCCTTTACCAGCAGCTGTAGAAGAATTGTTTTCGTAAAGATTGACTGAATACTGGAATTTTTTAAGTACCCAGTAAAATTTTACTGATAATAAACAGCCAAAGTTATTGTATTCCTACATATGCTTAGATATATTCACACATCTGTATATATAGATATGTACATGTGAATGTCCTTATGCATTATTTGAATCTATGTATTTTGTCTATAGTAAACATATGTAGATTGTAAGAAAGTGTCTACAGTTATCCTTTTGCTAAGAAAAACATATACAAATCACTTTGTTGAGTTGGGGATCGAATTTCTTACCTCAAATGTACGGTATTGAAAATAAAAACTTGGGTTCTAATAAACTTTTCACTTCACTTTTATTTGTTAATTTAGGGTAATTTTTGAGTTCACTAATCAACTTCAGCTTACATACTAAAAATTGAGATTTTACATTAATAAGCACTAGGCTATAACATAAGTTATAGTTCCAGTGAGAAATATAAAAATTCCAATACAGTTGGGTGTATAATTAGAGGGTTATTCAATTTACCGAAAGTTTTTTAATAATTTTGTTTGTCGCTTAAACATCCCGGCCTCCTTGCGTTGACGCAACAAAGAGTGGGGCTAAGGACAATAAGATGCAAATTTCAATAAAGTTAAAGTCACAACTTAAAGCTACTTTGTATATACATATGTATATATATATACCTATATATATATATATGAGTGTAATCAATAGTTCATAATATCGATAATAATTCAGTTTAATAATCAAAATAAGTAAAAAAGCAAAGTTTATATAAGATAACAATTCGTGTTAGATACTTGATTTTCCTATTAAGGTCCATCCCAAAATTGTGTCTTGAGCCATTGGAGTGGTGAGCGTTGCTTGCTGAATAGTAGGCTTTATGATTTGTGGATATATGTCTGCAGCCAAAACAATGTTCACATCGTTTGGAGTGTAAAATTTTGGGTCGGCCAAACGTAAGTTCTTAAATTGGGTACTGAAACCTCTATCAAGACCTTCTGATCGAATTTTCCGAGGTAAGTTGTTAGTTAGTTGAGCAGTAATCGTAAGAGTGGGTGCATTGCAGAAATGGGGTTTAAAGGTGACTTTGCAGAATTGTTTTGAATTTGACCTCTCGGTGGGTAGATTGTATCGCTTTGGTATAAATTCTGCTATTTTGCTCTGCTCCACACTAGGGTCTAGAAGACCTCGTATATTGATCCACTCATTTCCGAAATTTACCTTTATAATGACAGTAGGCACTAAGGTCACAGACCGTGCTAGGGGTACCACTTGATGACTGTTTCTTGGTTGAGTAGTGCTTGAAATTCTTTTATGACGATGAAGTAATGTATGATGTCGTCTGCCGCATTGGCGGCATCGATCTAGACTGCGACACTTACGTAATACGTGACTATGTGCTAAACAATTTTCACAATAGCGGTGTTTCTGGATTACTTGCAACTTTTTTGTGACGTTAAGCCTACGGAATTGGCGGCATGTCCGTAAGGGATGGTCCTTGTTGCACAATCGACAATCTGGGAGTTTGCGAAAGCTAGGTTTGTGATGTGCCGGGCGTTGGTTAAGTTCAAAGGGAGAAAGACTTCTGGATAGGCGTATATGCGGCGACATGGTTCTGGAAAAGATACGAAAAAAATAGATAAGTGGGTTTTTATGTCGTGTTGGCAGAGGGGAGTAGGACAAGCTTGACGATAGGCCTGGAAATCAGACCATTTGATGTACGGACGGAAACAACTCTGACGTTATTATCGTCGCCGGCGTGTAGTTTTTCAATTCGACCAATGCGCCATTCCTGCGGGGGAAGATTGTCCTGTTTTATTACAACCAAATCGCCAAGAGCAAAATTTCTTTGGGGATATTTCCATTTTATACGCTTGTGCATCTCCTGAAGGTATTCTTTTTTCCATCTACAGGCAAAATGATGGTGAAGAACCTTTAATTTTTGCCATCGATTTACAAAGCTTAGTGACTGGGTAGCAAAGTCAGGTTCAGGAGGTGAAAGCAAGGGGGCTCCAATAAGGAAATGCCCAGGCGTAAGGGCACACAAGTCTTCGGGATTTTCACTCATGGGGCTCAAGGGCCTAGAGTTAAGACATGCTTCTATTCTGGCAAGCATCGTGGTAAATTCTTCGAAGGTAAAATTTTGGGCATGAGTTATTTTCTTGAGGTGAGCTTTAAAGCTCTTAACTCCAGCCTCCCAGAGACCGCCCATGTGTGGAGCACCGGGGGGAATGAATCGCCAATCGAGTTCCTGGAAAGCTTGTTTCGATAGGAGGTTTTGCCGGATGGCCGTTATAAAATTTTTGTGATCCCGCTGAAGAGTATTTGAAGCACCTACGAAGGCAGTGCCATTGTCAGAAAAGATGACTCTAGGAGTACCGCGGCGGGAGAGGAACCGTGAAAATGCCGCTAAAAAGGCCTCGGTGGAAATTTCGCTGGTAGCTTCTAGGTGAATGGCTTTTGTAGAGAAGCAAACAAATACTAAGACATATCCTTTTGTTATCCTGCAACCTCGACCAGCGTACGTCTTTACATTAAAAGGACCGGCAAAGTCTAGGCCTGTGTTTGTAAATGGGCGTTCGAGGGTAGTTCGTTCCGGGGGTAGTGCTCCCATGATTTGTTGGCTACGTTGATGTTTATATACAACACACAGTTTGCAGTTAAAGATGATAGTCCTTATTAAGTTTTTCAGTCTTGGGACCCAAAATTCTAATCTCATTAGCCGCAGCAGAAGGGAGTTTTGGCCATGAATAGAATATTTGTGAAGAAGTTCTAGGTACAATCTCGTAAAACGTCCATTATATGGTAATATTTTTGGAAAACGTTCCTCGTACGATAGCGTAGGGCATTGAGCTAGTCTACCATTTACTCTTAGGAACTCTTTCGAATCAATGAAAGGGTTGAAAGTCAATAGATTACTTTTACGTGATAAAGCCTTTCCTTGTAAGAGCACATGGTACTCGGGGATGTAGGTGCTCTGACACAGAGCTGTTAGACGATTCTTTACGAAATGCAGTTCTGAGTGTTGAAGCTCAGGAGTAGTAAATTGGAATGATTGTTTCAAAAGGGGGTGAGTGGATTTAAAAAATCGAAAAATATACGCTATTACACGTAGGGCTCTAGCAAGATCAGAAAATCTAAGAAGTATATCCTCGTCGGGTACTTGAGAAAGATGTGATTTAACTGGCCGTTTTTCTTCATGAGTTTCTGTAATGGTGGACGTTGGCCAGTCGCCTTGTGGCTGACAGAGCCATTGGGGTCCATGCCACCACAAGGGATTAGAAATTAAATCTTGGGCCAGAATTCCTCGGGATCCCAAGTCAGCAGGGTTATCCTTGGAGCCAACGTGATTCCAACTATCATTTCCGACCGTATCGACAATAAGGGATATTCGGTTAGCGACATAAGTGGACCAATGGGAAGGGTGTTTTCCTAACCAAGCTAATACAATCATTGAATCTGTCCAAAGATAGAGGTTACATTTATGGAGATTTATTTGGGAGCGACAAGAACTGACCATCTTTGCCAATAATACTGCGCCGCACAACTCCTTTCTTGGCAGAGTCACGAACTTTACAGGTGCTACTTTAGTTTTTGCAAGAAGTAAGTTGGTAGAAATTGTTCCTTGAGGAGTGCAAACTCTTAAATATAGGGTGGCACAGAACGCCTTCTCTGAGGCATCGCAGAAGCCGTGCAACTCGACACTAAAGGTAGGGTGATAACTTAGAAAGCGGGGTATCTGAATTTTCTCAATATTAGGATAATCGTTTAAAAATAATTCCCATTGCTTAAGCGTAGCTTCTGTAACGTTTTCATCCCAATCGGTTTTGTCCCTCCATATTTGTTGCATAATAATTTTGGCAACGATAAGTTTGGGGGCCAACCATCCGGCTGGGTCAAAGAGTTTGGCTATTTCAGATAACACTTCCCTTTTTGTAGTGGTTCTTTGATTCAATTGTCTTGTAGGAGTAAAGTAAAAATAGTCTTGCCCAGCATTCCACCTGAGTCCTAAAGTCTTGGTCGTTGCGTTATCAGACAATTTAAGAAAATCGGAGCTGAGTAAGTGCGTTGGACAAAGATCCTTTAAAAGGGCTTCCTCATTAGACGTCCACTTTCGAAGGGGCAAGCCTGCAGAGTGTAACACTTGCGTTAAACTATCACGTAAGCTGATAGCATCGGACAATTCGTGAGCTCCAGCCAGGACGTCATCCACGTACATGTGATTTCGCAAAACGTTCGAAACGTCGGGAAACTCTTTTTCGCAGTGAGTAGCAAGTTCCAATAAGGTTCTAATGGCTAAGTAGGGGGCACAGTTTACTCCAAACGTGACAGTTTTTAGTTCAAAGTCTTGGGGTTCAACATCTGAAGATTTTCGGAAAATGATTCGTTGATAGGGAGTATGAGATGGGTGAACAAATATCTGCCGGTACATCTTTTCGATATCGGCATTAAAGACATATCTGAAAAGACGCCATCGTGTAATAAGGACCGTAAGGTCTTGTTGCAAAGCTGGTCCGGGGTATAGGACGTCGTTCAGACTTTTGCCATTTGAACTGGGGCTCGACGCGTTAAAAACTACGCGAAGTTTTGTTGTCGTGCTTTCTGGTTTAACGACTGAATGATGGGGTAAGTAGAAGGAAGCACCAGGGTTACAGAATTGAGAAGAAGCTATTTCTTGCATATGACCAAGAGTTGCATATTCTTTGAGAACGCGATCATATTCATTTTTAATGTCAGGAGTTTGTAGCAGACGCATTTCGTTTCGTTTGAATTGTGATAGTGCCATGTTTCGAGATTGGCCAAGTGATATGGAGTCAGGAAAACCAGATTTAAAGGGTAGAGATACAATAAACCGTCCACTCGAGTCTCTAAAAGTAGTAGATTTGTAGAGATTTTCGCAAAAAATATCTTCCGGGGAGGGTGTTATTTTGTTGGGCACATTTTCCTGTTCCCAGAAAAGAGTTAGTTGTCTGTCCAAATCAAGGTTACTAAGAAAGGAAGAAATGGAACGTAAGGGTTGCGAAGAGGCTGGCTCGAGTTTTCCTGTCAGGATCCATCCAAAAATGGTTTTTTGCGCTACAATGGAGTGAGTAGGGTCGTAGCGGATTCCGTCACGGATGATTTGGGGGTAGACATCTCCACCAAGTAGTAAATCAACGTGAGACGTTATGGTGGAAAAGTTGTCAGCAAGGGGTATATCGGGGAATTTTGAAGTCAAAAGGGCTGAAACTTCATAATACGGTAAATTACCAGTTAGTTTGTTGACAACCAAGGCATCGGTTATTGTTTTAAACTGTTTTTCTAGGGGGGAACTGATAGCGATTGTGCAGACGCGAGTAGATGTTGCCGTTAAGGAGCCACTTAAACCAGTTATCTGGGCTGGAGATGATCTGGTGGGTAAAGCGAGCTTGGTCTGAAGTCCTTTTGATATAAAAGTTGCCTCAGATGCTGTATCTATAAGAGCACGAACGGTACATCTTGTATTGGATACACAAACGTCAACGAGTGCTGTACCTAGTACAACAAAGTTAGTTGGGGTGGACTGTAATGTTGTGGAGAAAGCTTGCCTAGGTCTAGTTTCGGCTTGATGAGAGGTTGAAGGGGAATCCGATATATGATTTGTCGTGTGGGATGAATTTGAAATATTTAAGTTGCCAGGGTTACATAAAACGTGAGTTGACGATGCATTGGGGTTTGACGATTGTATTTGAGGGGGGGTTACTTGAGACTCTGCCCGATGCAGAAGGGAGTTGTGTTTCTTTTTGCACAGGGTGCACACATACTGACTTTTACAATGTTTAAATCCATGGGATGTGGCTAAACAGTTTGAGCAGCGCTTCTCTCTTTTAACCACATTCATTCTTTCTTCGACCGTCATTTTTAAAAACAACGGGCACAATCTGAGGGGGTGTGACAACTCACATAGGGTGCATTTTTTAGTAGGGGGTGAGGGGACGTTTGTTTGAAAACTTTTAAAATTACGGGGTTCAGGAGGGTTAAATTTCTTGTTAGAATGAGCTTTGCGATTTTGGGTTGAGGCCTGATTGTTTGGAGATGATCGTATGTCTGTAACAGATTCTAATGTCTGATACCTGGCAGTCAAAAAAGCATCCATCTGTTTCCAGGTCGGCAACTCAGAGCTATCGCGAAGAGACTGCTCCCACAAGTTGAGGGTCAAGTCAGGAAGGGAGATGGAGCAAACAAACACAAATATCACATCCCAATTATCAGTCTTGATATCTAATAGCGACAGAGTACTAACGCAGTCGTTTATAGTTCGTTGAATTCCTTTAATACCGGGTCCGGACTCCTTGTTAACAGGTGTTAGGTTAAAAAGTATCTTAAGTTGTGCGTTAATGAGAACTCGCTTGTTTTCATATCTGTCAACAAGATTTTTCCAGGCCATGTGAAAGCCATCGTTGTTTAAAGGACAGGTTTTTAAAATATTATGAGCCTCACCCTGCGTCTTCTTTAAAAGATGACACAGCTTTTCAATATTACTTAGGCGTGGATTATTACCATACAATGCGGTAAACATATCGCGAAAGCTTGGCCATGAGACATAGTCTCCATAGAAAATTTCTGTGTCACACGGAGGGAGACTTATATTGGGAGTATAGGTAACGGCGGGACAAATCGTTTGAGGCGTGGGGGTCTCTCTCGAGGGAAGTGTATCTAGAACCTCTTTAACCTTTGATAGCGCCCTGACATGGGAGCCATAAGTCTTGTAAAACCGTTCTTTAAGAGACTCTAAGCTTACATCTTCTTCTATTGATTCATAATTTATCAAGATTTTATCATAGCTCGATCGAAAATCCGCCCAAAGGAATAAAAGTTCATCTTTATGTATGTCGAGGGTGTAAATGTTATGTCCAGACAGAGGGAGGTCCGTAAAAAATGCTTCGAATTCAACGACCTTATCCGAAGTTTTTATAAAAGTATCTAAGAGTGACATTTCGGCAATAATTGTTCAGTATTTTAAATAAAGGATGAACGGGGTTATAAAGCTTAGCTGAGATATAAATATGGACGACACGGACGGTATTTGGTAGTTTTACGAGGTTTACCAGACGAAATCGTAGTATAAGAACGTAGAGTTTTATTTGATAGTTGTAAACAAGGGGTATGGGTGCATAAACGGAATTATAAAGTAATATAATTATACAACAACTCTCTTATTGAAAAGTATTTTACGTTATTATGAATGCGTACAATTATAACGTAACAATTTATTAATATTGATAACTGTTGATAAAAACCAAATAGGGGTTATTCACACACTTTTATTTTAAACTTAATGTATGATCACCACTTTCAGCGCACACTGTTAAATTGTGATAATGATAATGTGTGATATTTAATTGTAATACATTTCTTTTCAAAGTGTCTATGTACAAATGAATAGTTTAAAAGCCACTTGTAATTACAGCTTCATCATTGTAAATTTAAGAGTCGTATCGTTTATCCAAAAGAGAGTCTGCTTTGCAAAGAGAACCCGAACTTTGAAACTATCATATGAGATTTTTTATACCAGTTTCAATATAATTTATACCAAATACAATTATGTTGGATTGTGGATTTTATCAATATTAACAACAGGGAATTTTATTTTGCTGATTTTTTTTTAACGGTTCTTTTTTTTTGTCGATTTTTTGTTGTTGTTTTTAGTAATTTAAATATGTATGTACAATAAGAATTTGCATACCTTAATTGTTGTTGCAACTTGCTGATTTTATTTTTTTCATATTTATGATCTTAAAACAATTTTTCTTTATTTATTTATTTATTTTAAGTACTCACTTTTTCCTTCTGGTATTGGGGTATTTATTGTTAAATTTCATTTAAAGGGGGGAGCAGTACATTTGGTTAAAAAAATAGATTTTAAACCTTTTTTTTTTTTTTATACGGGGGTATATCCGGTTCGTTTGGATCAAATAATGTTGAGTTGGGGATCGAATTTCTTACCTCAAATGTACGGTATTGAAAATAAAAACTTGGGTTCTAATAAACTTTTCACTTCACTTTTATTTGTTAATTTAGGGTAATTTTTGAGTTCACTAATCAACTTCAGCTTACATACTAAAAATTGAGATTTTACATTAATAAGCACTAGGCTATAACATAAGTTATAGTTCCAGTGAGAAATATAAAAATTCCAATACAGTTGGGTGTATAATTAGAGGGTTATTCAATTTACCGAAAGTTTTTTAATAATTTTGTTTGTCGCTTAAACACACTTAAATGTAATGAAACAAAGAGCAGCAGTAGTCGTCAGTTCACATACAAATTTAATGGAATACAATCAGCTTATTTCAAAACAAACACACATTTGCTTAAACAAAAAGATACATACACACACATATGTATGAATGTATGTATGTATGGCTGTGCTTACATATGAATGTTTGTGCGTACAACTTTACATTTAGCGACATATTTTTTTCGAAATATTTTTTTATCAATAAAATACAATAATCATAAACAACTAGAAATGAAAGCGGATTGATTTTTCTTTATTTGTAATAATAAAATGTTTCCATCAAAAATAAAAAATGACAACAACAACAAACATGACTGTAACTAAAAATCTATTTGTGATTACTTTCATACTCAACCACTATTGCAAATGCACTTTACATTCACAAACACTGTTTGGCAATCCTTTAGCAAGAAAAATTTATACAAAGGACCCCTGAAGAAATGAACGCTCTCCTTTTTAAATTTGTTATTGCCTTTGACAAAAATAGACTACAATATAAAAGTTGTTAGAAAGTTAGATAGTTACCTTAAATAATTCATTTAACTTTAACGGCAGTCTTAACATCTGTAAAATTTGAAAGCCAGTTAAGGTGACTCTTAAAGTCGGAGAAAATTATAGAAATTGTAATAATTATCCTTTTGATAACAACAAACATAAGAGTTATAATATAAATAAACATGATTTACTTAAAATTCAGTGGGACTGTGTGATTTCAGGGATTAGAGTTCCTTTACAAGCTTTGTTAGTTTCGAACAGGTTTTAATAAAATTTGGCGATGGGCACTCCCATTGTGACGGGTGTTACCAATTTACTCACGTTTTGTTTTAACATTTAAACTCATTAAACTAAAAAAATAAAAAACGACATTATTCTAAAGGGTAAATGGTTATTAAACCTGAAAGAAAATAGTTTTTGTTTGTTTCCACTAGAAGACTGTGACGGGTGTGATCTTATAAACTTAATTTATCGATTCTAAAATTACATACATATATTGTGGAAAGTTTTAAAAATAACACTCAAAATAATTTTAATTTATTTGAAAGTATTTGTGACCGTATACTAGATTTAATTTCAAAACAAACAAAAACAAAATATTTTCCATTTATTTTGAAAATGTGACGGGTGTGAAATTTTTATTCAAAAGTAAAAAAAACTTGGATGCATTTTTCATTATACCACAATTAAACTCTTGTCAATTAAAACGAATTATTTTTATTCTCTCTTGGACACTTATTCATCGAGTTAAAAAAATAAAAAGGATTTTCCATATTTTTACCTAAAATTGCTCTTTAACAACTGGGGGCATAAGGATTTGCATAGATGAATAGATAGACCGACAAGCTTTTATCGACTCAGAAAGTGAGTCTGGGTAGATCAGTTTAATTAAAGGTGGGTTTAACATAATTGATTCTCGCCTTAAACACCCGCACAATCCAATAACATCCCTAAGCAATGGATGCCTAAGATACATTTTATTAAAGTTTACGACTTAGAATTTTCTTTTTAAAACCCTTTCGAATTAAATCCAAAAAAACAATCAAAATATGCGCTTCAATTAATCATTGTCAAATGATGTTTTGGTATCGAAAAAATTGTTGCTCGATTTTTTTTTTCCTAAGTTAAAGTCCTAGAGCCAAAGTTTTCAAAAATCATAATATTTAAGTTTGACCATTTAAAAATATTATTTGTCAAAACATGAAATGTTTAAAGTAAATATTTAAATATGCAAGATTTTTCTTAAAAAGATCTCCTAATCAATTAACCCTATGATGAACAGTATGATTTTAATAATTAAGTTGCCCTTTAAGTCTAAACAGAAGACAATACAAAATATTTGAAAACGGTTGATGTTTGTATCACTTAAATCTATTATTGAGCTCCTAGTTTGTTAATGGAAGTTTGGATGTGTTATTTTAAAAAAATATTTGATAAGTAGAAGGAGGAAGGAGTAACAACAAAACATTCAAGAAGTACAAAAAGTTAAATTTGTTTCTTATAAATTAATAATGTGTCTGAGCCAATCATTTGTCTAAATAAGTGTTAAGCTTGATTCAAAACTTGTTTTTTTATCTCAAAACATATTTGACTTTAAAAACAAATATGGCTTGGTTAGACCAAAATGCCAAATTAGGGTTAACATAAAATTTTTAAACGTTTTTTTTGACATACTTTGTTTGTTTTAATTAAATTTTCATTTAAGTTAATTTCTTTTTAAGGAAATATTTAACATCTAACAAGCTGAAGAATGTTTATTTTAAATTAATGATAAAATTTTTTTTCATTCTTGACAAAATGACACAAATACTTACGCAAAAAGAGATAGAAGAAGGGAGCAAGAAAACAGGAAGTGAATATATCACTGAAACTGTCTTTAAACTAAATGAAGTAAAAATATTTGTGAATGAATCTGTGTGGTGTCAATTAAATCTTACGACTGTAACTTCATTTATATGAAAATAAACCTTTTTGTTTAGCCATGCTAACGAACACTATTGTTAAGATTATTAAGTCAACTTCATTCGATGAATTTGGTGCCAAAATATTTCAAAATTTCAAAATGTTTTCAATTCGTTTGTTACAATATAGAAGCAGAATTGAAATCTTATAGAGGGGGGCAGACAGGTTTAAGTTATAACTTTAAGTAAATATGTATTTTGGTTTTGGCGTTTGCCATTTAATATGGAGAATTTGTAACTATTGAACGGAAATGAAAAATTACTTTTTTGAATGGATTTTTAATTTAACGCAATTGTTGCTTCCGTTTTGTTTCGTTTACTTTTAGATGAAAATATTTAAAAGAATAATAATATTTTATACAAATATTATTTACTTTCCCTTAAACAGATTCATAATTTACTTTTTCTGAATTAACATTCCGGTTCACCCTTATTTCATTTATTATGAACGTGTAGGCAGAAAATATAAATTTATTTTGTTTAGGTGTTTAATACAATAAAAGCAGTGGTTTTTTGTGGTTGTGTTGCTAAAACTCAAACAAAATATCCACCCCTGCCATTTGCTGCGTTCAAAATCGGTAACAAGCACTTGTGCAAGCTGTCATAGTGAATCTCTAAGGATTTAAGCCAATTTATGCATGATTTTGATGTTTTTTTTTATTACAGGGGAAATTTTAGGAAAAAAAAGGGAAAAGCAAGTTCAATTATTATTTAGACAATAAGAAATTAATGAAATTCCTCACAGCAACATACACTTACACACACTAAATTTATTTACGCAAAGTTTAAAGTTATTACCGAAACAGCTAATTTACTGAAGATTAAAGAAGATTTTTAAATTTAAGTTGCTTTGGAAAACAAAAGAATTTATGATAAGACTTGATTTACTATATTGTTTTTAATACCAATTAGCATATTTCAAATAGTTTCCAAAGATAAGTTCTAATAATAAGACATGATGTTACAACCAGAATAATAAACAAATTCGTATCTTTGGAATTTGCAAATTTTGTGTATGAATCATAGCAACAAATTATTTTGAATTTGCATTATATTTGACTTTTTCCATTAAACTAAATTTGAATTCATACCAATGAAAATATCATTTATCATAATTAATTATAACAACAATCTTGTCATCTAAAACACAAACTTGACTGAGAGTATTAACAGCACAAATCAATCACTTTCGCATTAAGTGTCTGCCATATGATTCGACTTGTTTCTTTATGTAAAGGTTTTTTGTATGTGTGTTTGTATGCATGTTAGTACATTTAAATATTAATATTATATGTAACGAAGCCATCTCCCCTGAAACCCTTATCGATCAGAAAACTATATAAAGGAAATTCATATAAAAATTTTAAAATTTAAATTAAAAAATGATCCTTAATAAACCAGTTGCTTAGACATTTTAGGCGAAGCCGTTTTACGATTTGTTTATTGTGTCATTTTATAAATACTTCCAAAGTTTTCTTAAAAAGCCATAATTATACAGTTACACCGTTTTACTTTTATTTATGTAAATCTAAGTCGCTGCTAAAAAGTTGCCTCTACTTCAAATTCTTAAAAACCGCAAAAGACACATTTAAAGCAAAATGTATATTCTTTGTAGTTTAACTCTATAAGGATATCGACCTAAAAAGATTATCTGTTTGGTTGATGTTTGTGCTGTTGTCACTTACTTGTTTATTAAACAGTTGTGCTTAGAGAGGTTTAATAATGTTTCAAATATGTTAAAGGATTAGCAAACGTTAGAGGACAAATGAAATCATTTCCTTGAACAAAAAGTGTAATCCTATATTATTGAGATTTGTCAAAAGTTGTTTTCTTTGATTTTAATTATTGTTTTGGTATTATTAAACGTTTCTTGAATTGTTTACTAACACGGCTTATATTCACGTTGTATATTTTAAACTCAATGCAAAATGTTTACAATAATATTAATTGTATGAATAGACGGGCTTCAAATAAAATAGATTAAATTAATAACTCTTTGAAAGATTTAAATTATCCACAAATATGTTACTGTAGATAAGTTGAATAAAGAGGGCTTAAACTAAAGCTAGACTTTCAATAGGGGGCGTATGATTAATTGTTATTTAAAACTCTTATCACTCATACGTAAATACTTCTTTGCATATTTGCAAATGCTTTTCGATAAAAAAAAAACAAATTGAAATTAATTGTATTTTCATAACGCTCACTATTGCCCGCAATTAAAAAAGTTACAATTATTTCTTCAAAGTGAACGATTCGTTTTTTTTCAAAGTAATTGTTGTTATCGCTACTGATCCTAAATTTAAATTTGTCGAAATAAACAAATACTAAACGAAAACATGAATAAAAGAGCATCACATGAAATCGTTATCCAGGATAAAACTTGGAAAAGATTTTTTTGTGACAAGAGCCAAACAACTTGTCACTAATTTACAGTAATTGTACTGTTAGGTTAGCTTAGGTTAGGTTGAACTGGTTGGCCCCTAAGACCCCACTTAGACCCTTTAGATCCAATAACCAATAAATATTAAAGACCCTTTAGAAACAATAACCAATTTCACTTACCCAATGCAATGAAATCCAGGGTGCTTCACACTCTCTTGGCAAATGCCTGAAGTTTTGTCTTATCCAGGCTTTGGAGCATTGGAACAATTGAGACTATAGACAGTTTGCTCTGGAGCGCACGAGCGCTAAAAAGTGAAACAAAATATGCTCAACGGTCTCTATGCTCCAGTATAACACAGAATCTACAATCATCGCTGGCCAGGGGTCCTATTGTTTTGGCATGGACCTCCGCCCAACAATGATCTGTTGTCATTCCTATTAGGAATTTGCAATCTTTTCTTCAAAAAGACAAAAGAAACCCCGTCGGCTTCGGGTCAAAAAATCCCTACATAATCCGGCAGATTCTATACGAAGTGGTATTCACCCAAACTTTAGTAGCTCTAACACTCACCACAGATTCTTTACCACTAGTTTTATTGTAGATCAGAAGTGGAGTACGAGCGTCCATTGCTCTTTCCATAGCCAAATGGACCCTTGCCTTGCCAAAATTATTTGGTCTTACTGATAAAATTTGTAAAATTTCGCTAAAAAATATCTCAATATAATATTTTAGCAAAATAGAATACTTACGGATACCCAATAAATTTATTTAAGCAGTTTTTAACAATTTCTTTACTGTAAATTTTGGAAAAGCGTACTTTTAAACAAAAGCAGTAAGGTAGACTGACTGTCAGTGGAAATATTTTTATCAGTTTTCCTTTTTGAATGTTTTCTCATATATTTTTCGAACGCAAAGAATCTTGCTTAGCAGAATCAATCCTTAAAAATTTAAACACTCATATTAACATTATCTCCACAATTGTAGTGGGAGATTTCAGTTGAGTACTTTTTGTAATTAAATAAAATAATTTCTTGGTGTTGCTTCGCAATCCCTTATAATTTAAGCAACAACTTAGTTTCCATTAATTCATATAAAACTTTTTCAATTCAATTTGAAGTTTGGACATTTCTGATGACACAAGTACTTTTGTTATTTAATATATGTTAAAGCATTCTTAAGTATTTTGTAAATATCTACTTGAATGGTAAATGACATGGAGTAGTGAAGAGTTTAATAATATGATAAGATTTTGCAAACTTAATACACAAGACAAAGTAGAATTTGCTTATTGTTGTTGTACAGCAAAAGACAGGCAACCGCAAGTATTTCATAAAGTTTTACAAACAAAAATCCATTCTATTCCACAAAAACCAATGGGAATCTTTGCCAATTTATTTTGCCAGAAACAGGTAAATAAATACGAAAAATGTTTAGAATAAACTTTGGTTTGTTATTAAATATAATGAACGACAGTGTATGTGCGCGTGTATGTGTGTAATAACAATTGTTTATCTTTCAAGTGTACAATAATACTTGAAAGCAAAATATTTTCATATCACACATCGAATGGGAAAATTTATCTTCTAGCACATAAATGTCAATGTAAATGAAGGAACCATCTATTCTGCGAAAAATAAATTGTTTGGCATTGGAAAATTCTTTGATACTCATAAACTAATCGATACCCTACATATAATGCAGGTAAATTTTTACCAAATATAATTTCCCAATAAGAAATAAAATATCATAAAGCAGATTATAAAAAATAGTTTTAAGTTATCTTTGTTAAAAAAGTCAAGACCTGGATTAGAGTAAGAAAATATCTAATTGAGAATTTGTACTGCGTTTCTTTAAGCATATTTATCTTTAAAAATTTCAACACTTTCCATAAACCATGTGATATTTAGTTAAATAATTAAGCAGGTAGGCGTCAAGAGCTAGGCAAACCATTCCAGGGCCCGTATAAAAGTTCACTTTATGTTTGTGGGGAGAAATATCAAATTGTAATTAGGTAAAGTGAAAGAAAAACAAAATATTTAGAAAATTATTAGCAAAATAAATTTAAAATCTAGAGTTTTTGGCCTTATTCGAATTTTTACTGTCAGACTTCCATACTTTTATAAGTCCACCGACCATCTAGAAAATAAATAAGTAACAACAAACTGATAAAATCGAATAATAGAATAATAATTAATACAAATAAAAATATCGTTCAATATATTTTTATTAAGAAAAATATGTTTTAACTTTGAAGAGCTCCTAGTAATTTACTTTGTATTAAGTTTCTAGTTATTTAATTAAAGTCAACTTTAAGTGCGTTATCAATTGTTTACCCTGTAAATAAGCTTGTGCTGGTTTTTATTAAAAAATCTATATAAAAGTATGTATGTGTGTATGTATGTATGTATGTATGTATGTATGTATGTATGTATGTATGTATGTATGTATGTATGTATGTATGTATGTATGTATGTATGTATGTATGTATGTATGTATGTATGTATGTATGTATGTATGTATGTATGTATGTATGTATGTATGTATGTATGTATGTATGTATGTATGTATGTATGTATGTATGTATGTATGTATGTGTTTGTATTTATGTTTATTTCCATTTATGCATACATTTGCATGTGTGCTTTTGTATGTATTTGCTAAGGTTTATAAATATTTTCATAAATTTCTAAACCTCCAGTACGGTAATTCATTAATGAAATTATAAAAATTCTTTAAAACATTGACAACAATTCATTAAGACATTTTTTGCTTTGAATGTGTCTTTATGGGATTTTCTTTTTACTCTGCTTTTAGTTGAAATTTCTTTTATTACTTTTTCGTTTTCTTTAATCAAAATATAATTATTATATCTTTGCAGCACAAAAGAATCGCAATAAAATAAAAGTTTTTGACAAATAATTCATAACTTTATGAGAATTCTTTTAGAATTTTAACTCTGTTTGAAGTAGAAATTGTTAATTTTGTTTTACTCTCTACACGTTTTACTTTCGTTTTATTTGTTTTCTTGTATGGTTTTACTTTGAAATTTTTCTAATTTATTACCGCTTGTCGCATATAATTTTAATAACTTTTCTAAAACTCTTCAGTCTTGACTCTTCAGCTTCAGTCGGGGGCGATGCATATTCGTGTGCTGATGAAACTGTTCTTTAGGACAGTTTATTACAGGTTTTTACGGGAAGAATTTATTTATAGACTAAATATTTTTATTTTTTTTTTTCTAAATAAATTTCTTATAGTTAAATTATAAAAAATTACTTTTGCTTTCTTTTGCATCTATATAAATATATTTACATACATACTTTAGGAAATGTGTATACAAATATTTAAATATAACTGACTCTGACTGAATTATTTAGTTTGTAAGTGAATGAGTGACTAAAACGCAGGATACGACAAGTACAAGTTGAAACTAAGAGAGTAATCAGTTTATCAAAAGAAAGAAATCTTTTTATAAAAAAAAATCCGCAATGTGAAACTGTTCCAAGAACTTAGAAAAAAATTACATCAGGCGAATAATAATTCTAATGCTAATGAGAAACTACTGGCAAAGCTCGGTATAAAAAATATCGCTTTAACGAAAATCCAAAATAACAAAATAGCGAACTTCAAAAAAGTCTTATTTATGCTTGATAAAACGAACGTTAAGAATAAAAATGCGAAATAAAACCAAACAACCAGATATTTTCAAGCATGTTCTGAAAGTAAAATTGATTTCAAATCACAAAAAGAGTGTCCTTCACACACTTTAGATTCACTTGGTTCTTTCTTCAATAACCTTATTTTGAAATTCGCAATAAATTTATTAAATAAAAAACTTAAAATCACAATTGTGATTTTAAAATTACAAGTGATTTGAAACCATTGGATTTTAAAAACATACCTGAATGTAGTGAAAGGTACACATGTTTGTAGATTTAACAAAATTTCAGGTAGCAACGAATGCAAAATCAATAAAAAGTCCTTAATAAACAGTTAGTTTTTTATAAAGAACTTATTGTAAAACACAATGCTGCAATACATTCTTCAGTTTTTTTCAAATTTAAGTTAATTTTTTCCATTTAAATTTTAAATTTATTTCTTGCTCTTATTCAATTAATTGAGGGAAAGGGGGATGCCGGGCATAAATATAAAGTCGGTGAAAAAGAAGAACGCGCTGAAATCGCATTTGTTTTCGAAACAAAAATAAGTCACGTTGAATGAGATTAAAACAAAGATATTGATATTGCGATAATTTCAATCAACCTAATTTTTCACATAAAACTATGAAATGATATAATTTATTGTTGATTTTTTGCGTTTTGAATGTTGGACAAAAAATTCAATTTGTATAATATTTATTAACTGAATCGTTTTTTGTCTATATAATAAAAATTAAGCTTAAAAACTTTCAGTATAACAAAAGGGCCTGACATTATATCATTCGATATACCGAGCTTAGCCTGAACATGAGTTTTTCTTAACATCTAGCAAAGGGCATTACTTTTGCTTTATTTCCACGATATTCAAAGCTTTCAAAAGAGAGAAAGAGGGTGTAAAAAAATATTTCTTCTATAGTTTTCTTATTCACTATTCTCAGTTTAAAACAGTTAAAGAGATGTGTAAAAAAGTATAATATAATGAAACTGCATAAAGTTATTTTTATCAATTTTATTTAAGAAAATTAAACTCTTGAAAGAATTCATCAATTGAAAGTTCTGTTTACTTTAAAAAAACTTTGACAGTAACTTACATCACCTTTTAACAGTATGAGTTTGACGAGTGTGTGTATGTGTTTGTAAGAAAACTTTTTCAACTTTTTGCACTTATTTTTCAGTATAAACTAGTTTTGCTGTTGTTTCTCTTGTTGTTGAAACTGTTGTCGCATTTGTAGTTCTAAGAGTACAAATAAATTATCAAACTGTTTTCCTGAATAATTTTTTTTTATTTAACCAACCGACTGTGCATTTTGCTGAATGCCACAAACAGCTTTCTTAAACATTGTTGCATAATATTTAGTAATGCAAGTGTATATATATTGTGTGTGTGTGTGTGCGTGTATGTGTATGTGTGTATGAGAATCCTGGTGTTGAATATGAACAAACCAAACAAAGTAAGGAAAACTGAACGAAAACTTTTTGGTCAGATCTAATCGAAAACTCACTTAAAAAGTTTTTTCTCTCCTTTTCTTCATCTCACAATAGTTTATTCATTTGTTGGGTGGCTGAATGGTTTGTTGGTTGAATGGTTTGTTGACTGTCTGAGTGTTGGTGTTATATTCGACTTGAATTAAACATGCATTCAATGCGAAAATATAACAGCAGCAATAACAAATGAAAAGATGTTTAAATGAAATGAAATAAAACAGTTAAGAATTGAAGGTTTAGCAACATTGTCTCGAACATTTTTCTTACTTTCTTGTGGTCGTATATTTTGTTTGGCTCTTAATAGAAGTTCTTATTCATTGCAGTTGCTTCCCTTGGGAACATATAAAGCGCAGTCGGTGTGGCAGTGATAGTGGCAGTGGTAACTTATTAGAAATGAAATGCTTTAAGTTTACTTTAGTTACTTAACATTGTTGTTGTAATCTTTATTACAATTTCGTTGCGCTTTTAGTAAAATGTTGTAAATGGCAAAACTCAAAATGGTAAATAAAATGAAACTAATCTTACAACGAATGAAACGATTCGTAATGTAATGAAATGACTTTTACCACGTCCTTGTCCTTGTTTTATGATCACTTGTACACAAACACACACACAAGTAGAAAACAATTTGCGGAAAAATGCCAAAGTTTCTTACGGATTTTTTTATTGTTTGCACTTTCTTTTTTTTTAACGATAAGATTGTAATAAGGAAAGAGATAGGCAGATATGTGGAGAGATTCTTCTTCTCTTTACCTTTAGCCATCTTAACATTTTATTGTTTTTTGTGTTGCTGTTGTTGTTGTTGTTGTTGTTTTTATTATTGCTATAACGAAAGTAGTTTTAGTCATAAGTTTTGTCGTTTTAACGTTCAAGTTATTAAGTATGTTTGCCTTTTTGTGCTTGAGTATGTTTTGTGTTTCGCTTACAAAAGCACATACAGTGTAGAACGTTAGTTTGTAAGTTTGAAATTGTGCTGGACCTAAATTGAATATTCCATTACGTCTTTAATACCATTGCTGCTAAAACTGTTTCTGCTGTTGTTGTAGTCAGTCCTTGTTGGCATAAAAAGTAAATAAACAATTGTTACAAAGCATTTTGTCAACAATTTCAGCAAAGTTAGTAAAACAATTCAAAAGAGAAAATTTACTTTCTTAAGTTGAAATTTAATGAAAAAGAAAAATGTAATAAAATAAAGAGTTTATCACATTATGTAACAAAATGTTAAAATAATTCAATTTTTAATTTTATATCGTTTTTTGTTTTGTTTTTTGTCTTAATTTACCCTGTGAGAAATATGTGTCAATTGGTCGGCGTACTCGTCCTGTTACAGGTACAAATCATGATTTGGAGGAAAGTTATTGGCCGTGATCGGTCAAGTAACTGCTTAAAAGGTGTTTAAGAAGTTTAAGTATACACACACCTGTTTATAAATACATATACACAAAAGTAAATACAAACAAAGTAGCTTAAACAGGATCTTAAACAATTAATGCAAATGCCTGTAACCCGTTCTGGATATCAGTTTTGAGCCAATTGCCCGCTCCAATGGCAACGCAATGTAAAAGTGCAGGAACTAGAACTAGTCCCTACCATATGAAACCATTCACATTAATAGTCTTAAACGAGTCCTTTTCCCCGTAGGGTAGTTCTTAATAAATTTCCTAATCTTATGTACAGATGTATAACGACTCGTAAAATAATACAATTTAATTAACTTTCATTTTTATAAATATAAATCGCAAGATAATCAATACATTTTTCAGTTTATAAAACCCATAATATTAAATAAAATTAAGTTTTATGAAAGTTCAAGGCGTTTAATCGAAAACACGAGTAGTCTAATATAACTCTTTAAAAATTTACATCATCTTAAAGGCAAAAAAATATTAAAAATATATATCCTGTCGATCTTGACTGAGAGCCATTACTCGTGATTCAATAAACTTCGTTTGACTACAATTTATCGTAAAATACAAAATTAATTCAAAATTTTAATTTATTTTTGTTTGGAGCAGAGTTTGGAACTAAAACTCCTGTTACGTATGGCCAGTTTAATTTTTATTTTTTAGAAAAATTCTTAAAAAAATTTTATTTTAGAATTTGAATATATCTCTGTATTATGTTATCGGGAGTAATTTTGATTGCAAACGAATTGTAATTTTAATAATTTTCCACGAGTTGGTCTTTTATTAATAATATTTTAATATACTGTCATTAAAAGAGCTTCATTAATCGTATTCATCTTCTCTATATATTTTTTATATTTTAAGGATTATCATGAGTCACTGCATAATGGATTTTGCAGCATTAAAACATTTAATTTCTTTTTCTCTCCTCAAAGGTAACCATATCGTTCAAAGTTCATTTATAAAATATTGCTTTAACAGCAGCATGTGCTTAAAACATATTTGACGTGTTCTTGTAATATGAAATCTAACAAAAAAATGCATTAAAAAAATGATTTAAAGAACATTATGATAAAACTATAACAACAAAACTACAGCTAATATTGCTGATGTATACTCAGCAACTCTTACACCAGCATATAAAGTTGTAAATAAACAGGATAATAAAAAGATTTACTTCTGAGGTACAATAAGGTAACATACAACAAAAATCAAGAATATTTAAGCGTATTTAAAAGAGCGTTATACAGTGTCAATATTAACAAGTTGCAGAAATAACGTTAGATAGATTGCGGTAGAGGTAACGAGTCACTTTCATTTTTTATCAAGAAACAAAAAACACATCCCCAAATTAATAGTTTAAATTTCTTGAATAAAATTGATAGATTTGATCGTGGAACGCTAACAGTTATTGCCATCATTATCAATTATGACCGTAATTTTCATTCGATCTTAAGCTCTTGTACATATGTTCGCTAAAAAATGCAAGCTGTTCGTTTTGAAAAATGGATAAAACTTGAAGCAATAATCTAGTTTTTGGAAGCATAAACTTAGGTTTTAAGGCAAAAAGAAATAAATAAAAAACAAAAACTTAAAAAAAAACATTCGACTTATATCGAAAATTTTCTTAACTCGGCTATAAAGCTTAGGGAAAAATAAAAAAAATACACAGCAACTACAAAAACACCCTAAAAAAATTTAGTTGCAGTTGTAAATTTGCTATTTTCCCCAGCAATATTTTTAATGCACAAATGTATATCTTCTCCTTATTGTAAAACGTTCATAATATATGCAGCAGCTTAACTTCTTGTATAAGTTCTTTCTGTGTGTTTTTTTAAACAAAAATTTTTTGATTCTACATTTATCTTACTCAGAAAACTTGTACTCCTTCTTTAAGCAGCTCAGGTTATTAATTGTTCTCGTTAAACATTAAAAAAAGATTTCAGGATTTTAAATGCGTAAAATTTGTTTGCTTTAAAATTCTGATTAATGTATTAAGTTGAACACATATAAATATATATATAAACTTAAGTTATGATTCTGCCAAAAAAAAATATCATTATTATTATTAGATTTTGTTATATTAATAAATTTAATTTCTGGTTTTATAATGACTTTTGAAGAGTTTTCTTTTATCATTATAACGAAATGCGGTAAATTGTTTGGTTTGAATTTCAAAATATATATTTTAAGTACAAATATACTTACGTTCGTATACATATTTATATGCATATGTATTATGAACATTCTACTCACATATATGGGGGATTTCATGTCAAGTGACCCAACTTTTTTTTTCAATTGGAAAGAAATTTGGACCAAAGTAAGTTAAAGATCTAAGCTTTCTTTTGAGCAAAAAAAAAGGGCATATTTGGAAAAAAAATTTTTTTTTTAATTTTAAAAATATTTTTTTCTGGAAGATTGAAGAAAAAGCTATCGAAAGTATTTGGGACGAATTGGTTAAAAGCAAAAGGTAACAAACTACATGTATGAGAAAAAACACCTATTTGCCGAAAACGTCAAATTTTGAACCCCTCTAGCTCAGAGAGTTCTTGACTGATCGTGTTAAAAAATTGTGTCTATGCTACTCTCTGCAAGAACTTACTTTGGTCCAAATTTCTTTCCAATCGAAAAAAAAAGTTGGGTCCCTTGACATGAAATCCCCCATATTTACACTGATCCTAACTACCCTGTTAGCAACAAAATATACTTTTTTGTAAAAGCGGATATAATATATTATAAAACCATCCAAATCGTATAAAAACAATTTCTCTTAAAAATTTTGAACCTTAACCGTGTTTGAAAAATTTCCAAATTGCCATTGATAAAAATGTAAAATATTTTTGTTAAATATAAAAAATTATTATTTAGTTTCTTTTGACTTGTATATGAATTCATATTCATCTCTGTGGCCATAGTTAGCACTTTGGTACAATTTTCTTTTGCATGAGTCTACATACGCCTATACATACATAGCGCACTGGTTCCTCTAAAGGGAGTCAACTAAAAATTTTCCAATTTTCACTTTTTTAAAGAAATCGATGTTTGATTATCTACCCATTTTTTTGCTCTACTGAAATTTTGTAAATTTTGAGTTGACTCTCTTTAGAAGAACCAGTGCGATATGTATTTATACACATACGTTTACACACACATTAGTAAGTGTGTGTGTGTGTGGCCAAATATATTTGTGTGTAAAGACGTACACATATATGTATGTATGTATGTATGTATGTATGTATGTATGTATGTATGTATGTATGTATGTATGTATGTATGTATGTATGTGTATTATAAAAAC
The DNA here is from genome assembly GCA_963583895.1 of Melanophora roralis. Classification (NCBI taxonomy): domain Eukaryota; kingdom Metazoa; phylum Arthropoda; class Insecta; order Diptera; family Rhinophoridae; genus Melanophora; species Melanophora roralis. The sequence goes on along the minus strand of OY757187.1, from coordinate 127,699,977 downwards.
AAAAGTTAAATCTGATTAAAACTTTTATTTTATTTCACTTTTTTACACAAATTTCATTTAGCACTTTTAAGTTTTTATCTCATTGTAAATACTATATGAGATAAACTGTAAAATAATAAAAATAAAAAGTGACATTTTATTAAACTGAAATAAAGTAATAAAATTTAACAAATTTCACATAAACTTACACAATCACATTTCCCTTTATACATCAGCAAGATACACGCATAAACATTTAAAAGTTTTTTTATTAAGTTGCACTGAAAAATATTGCAAATGTTGCAATAATTATAAACAGTGGGTCTCATGCATAAAATCGAGTAAAAGCGCTGAGTTGAGGCATGTGAGCAATTGCTCGTAAGTCGAGTTCGATCAAACAGCAACAGCTTTTGCTCAATTTCGTATGCATAAAAATGAGTTCAAACCAATTGCAATTACTTGAGCAAAGGGAGATCAAACGTCTAATTGTTATTGAAGTGCAAACATGTCGTCAAGTGAAAGTGAAGTAGAATCACCAAATAAAAATAAAATAGAACCTGTGACATTTCTAAATTTTTTGTAGAAAAGCTAAAACAAAACAAATATTTACTAGAAAAGGGTCAATTACCAAGCATTATAAAATAAAAAAAAAAAACAAACAATAGAAACATGTGCAACAGAAATTAAGAAAAAATTTGGCATTGAATTAACGGAGAAAAATATAATAAAAACAAGTAAGAGCGCTATATTCGGCTGTGCCGAATCTTATATACCCTTCACATTGGTCTTTTAATATACCCAGCCGAGTTATTTTGTACTGCAAATAATATAATAAAAATACCTTGTGCGAGTTTAAAAGTCGATAGAAAACTTTACAAAATTTTAACGTTCGTATGGATAATAGAAATAGATGAGGAACGTTTGAGGTCGACAGTTATAAAAGTTTCCGACATTATTCATAATAAAAGGTTAATAAAAGTTGTTAATTTTATGGGATGTTCTAGTCCCCCTGCTCCTCTCCAACTTTTTTTTCCAAAATGTATGAATTATTAGATTATTACTTTTTGTGGAATATTTAATTTTGATATCTATTACAGTTTCCGAGGTATAGCGTATCGAAAATTTTATAAAAATTGTGAATTGGTATGGGAGCTACCTGCCTCCACCCAAAAAACATTTTTTTTGAAATGTAGGGCTTGTTGTACAATTACTTTTTGTGGAACATTTTAAGTCGATAGCTGTTATAGTTTCCGAGATATAGCGCATCTGACTCTTCAAAAAAGTAACTAGCCAACCAGCAGATGCTACTATCATCAAACCTATGTATTTATCATTTAATTATTAATTATATAAAAAAAATTAATAATTGCAAATACAAACCTGTATAATTTTTTATCCTCTCTTGCTAAATTTGTTTAACGCTGTTGGTAGTATTTTGTATTTCTTTGTGGGACAAAATATTCAGCCATGATTCCTTTTTAGTGTACGCGAGTCAACTAAAAGGCATGCTCAACAAGATTTGAGCAAGAGCTCACAAAATGAAGCAAAAGCTTGTTTTTATGCATATGAAAATGAGCACAAGCTCATCTAACTTACTTCAAACTCAGCAAGACGAGATCAAACGTAAGCAGTGAGTAAAAGCAAATACATCAAATTTTATTATGCATACGACAAGCACCTTTTACTCAAATAATCGAGTCCGAGCTCAAGCTCACTTTTTATGCATGAGACCCAGTGTCTCCGGAAAAATCTTTGGCAAAAAAATAACAATGATTTTTCGTTCTTTTGTTTTTGTAAAAATTTTCATTATTTTTCAATTTTTATCAATATGATTAACAATAAAAAAATGGTACCAATTAAAAATATAAAAATAATTTCTGCCAAAAAATGTTGAAAAACCCCTTTAAAAAATGTTTGTGAAATACTATCAATTGTGAACTTAACTTAAGATCTCAAACCTTCCTTTTAACTGTTTTGTTTTTTTTTTCGAAAATATTTGAAAATAATTATAATTTTCCGTTTCTTATTTCGCCCCATATTAAAGCTGATTCTTAATTGCAAATTAAATTTATGTTGAAATACGCGTTACACTGTATGTTTGTGCTTTGTTTGAATTTTTTAAATTTTAATATTATTTTACAATTTATAAACAAGAGATTACATTCATGTAAATGTGCTTTATTTAACATGTAACAATTTGAAAAAAATAATTAACAAATTCAAATGTCAAATAAACATTATAAAAATAATAAACTTTAACTTTTGTACTGAAAATTATTTAAAAAAAATTACAAACTATTGTTCAATAAAATGAAGGAAAATTTCGTTCCACAATGGGAAGGCTTCGGATAATGTTTAGTGCTACATTACACTTGTTATATAAATGCATACATACACACGTATTTATACACATATTTTTTAATAATTTAAAGAAAAACTAATCAACTGTTAATTTAAGCAACAAATGTTTTTAGTTTCGAGAAAGCATTTTCATAATCCGAAAAATAAAAATTTTTCTAGACTTTATTTAAGTTATTGGTATTTGTTGGTATTAACTTATAAAAGAGATTCGGAAAACGGCACATACCATGTAAATGTTGATCAAATTCTTAACATTTATTACACATTTTAAACTATCAAAATGTTAGCAATAACAAATAGCAAAACCTTTAGTCGAATTTAACGTAGCTGAAGATACTATTTACTTCAATTTAAATCTTTTTTATTTTAACTCTTTGGCAAACATAATAATAACTTCGAGTGTCTGTAATTTTTAAAATGTTAACAAGTGAAAAGTGTTAAATTGTAAACTTTTGTGCTAAAAAAAACTATTGACATTTATTTATAAATAAAAATAAAACAACAATAACTACAATTTCATATATAAAACCGTACTTTGCCAAACTTGTAGATAATCATGCAATTCGGAACAAAAAGCAATAGAAAAAAAAACAAATAATAATTTTTAAATAATAATAAAATAATACAACGAAAGCAAAGTTCATTATAAGACACAAATACAGAAATACATATAAATTCATAGATTTAAATTTTCATATGTTTTCCCATCAAACAATTTTTATTCAAAAACTCTTTAAAACTGTAGTTAAAGCTCGTCGACTATGAAATGTAAAATAAACTGGAAACAAATTTTCAGCTCGAAATAGTTAAAAAAAAAAATTATTTAAGAAATAATAAAAGTTGTATTTTATTTTCTTTTATGGTAATTATTAAAATATATTTTTGTTAATTTTCTATTTAACCTTAGACTTATTCATTAACTTAATAAATTTTTATTTTTGAACCTGAAGGCTACTGCAACCAATTTGGTGGATGAATAATTAAACCTTTCTCAATATAAACTTTTTTTGTAAATTTTTCTACCAAAATAAAATAAAAAAGTTTCGATATTAAATAATTTTCTGCTCCTTTCTGTCAAATTCAAGGGTAAAGTCCAAATAGAATATAATTGTTGAGAAATCAGTGACTATTTAGTTACAACTATATTTATAGAAATTTCACATATAGTTGATTACAGGGAAAAACTTACTTGTATGTATATTAGAAAAGTATTTTGACAATCGCATACATATGTACGCATGTACATACATTTGTATGTGTGTCAACGTATCTCCCACAGACTGACTTTTCTACCTCAACCAAGCTACATATGGTTGCATAAAACAAATGTTCTATGAAAAGAAAAACTTTTTCTTAGTTTTTTACGGTTTTTTTCTATTTTCTTGTAAAAAGGACAAACTTTTATTGGACAAATGGTCATGCATGAATAAAGTACGTACATGCTTTGCAAAACATTTATTATGAAATTTTGAATAAATAAAAAAGCAACAAAAAAGTTTTGAAAAAGCAAATAAAAAAAATAAAATGAAAAATGTGGAACGAAAAAACTATTTTTTGTGAATTAATAAGTTTTTAGTTACGTACTCGCACTAATAAAGCACATTCAAACATACTTATGAATGGAACATCATGTGCAATAAACTAAAAGATATAATTTGTTAAATTAAATCATAAACTTCTAACAAATACAACACAATTAAAGTAACGTAATTAGTAAACTTGTTGCTTTATTTGAAATCATTGGGAGTATGACAAATAATGCAAAACCATATTCTTTAATGATTATATTAAAGATTTTTTTTATAAATTCTATTTATGGGAATAATATTTGAACATTTATCAATGTTATGAATACTTGAAAAGCCTGTCTGTCTTAAAATGATACCGAAAAGGTATTGGAAAGAATCTGTTGCAAATCACCGTGACCGGCCAACGTTCATTGCTATAAATCAAACTACGGGCCTTATTTAAATTCAAACATATATTCATAGGAATGTTTTATGAGCTCACACATACATACATATGTTTATAGCATGTATGTGCATATGTTTGTAGAAAACTAAGAGGTATGAGCTACGTAGCATAGACATAGCAAACATTAATAGCATCAGTCAAATATGAATTTAATTAAACTTCTAACATTCGGGCAATTCAAATTTATGTGGATTTCTGCATTGCATCGCCGTTACATTAAACGCAAATTTAAATTTAATTTAAAATATGTTTTATACGGATGGGAAACAGACGGCGTTTTAACGCACTGCAGCTTATGTTTATGTTAGTAAAATTTAATAATTTTTGCACTGGGAAAATCTACAAAAGAAAAATACATTTAGAAATAGTTTCATTCATGCAAACTACCAACATCACAATACATTAAACATATTACAAGTGCACGCGTCAAAACACACTCACAAATAATTTTTGTTCACCATCAACATACGCCAACAAACAAACAAACATCTATTTATTCACATAAACACGTAAAAGTACATGGTACACACATATGTACCTACACATACACCAACAAAAAAAATAAAGAACTGGGAACGGATAGGATGAATGAATGGTTGGCGAAAAAAAAACCTTTAAGTTTAATAAAAACTTGTGGTTACTATGGTTTGTATATTGTAAACGCATGAACAGACAGATAGACGGTGGATAAATGCAAGAATTCGGCAGAGTGGGTGGTGATATGGTGAAACACAAAGAATGTTGTTTAGTTGGCGGTTTAATGCCGTATTTCATATTATGTATTTTATCTTTTGCTTTGAGTACGAAAAAAAAAAGCCGCAACATTTCATGCTTGGTTAGATACAATTTTCCATATAACAAATGCATGCGTAACAATGTTTATGACAACAGAAATCTTTATTTAATCTTGAAAACGCCGAAGCTAAACAAAAAATCTTAAGTTTCCATTTTCTAAAAAGCAATTTAAGGTTTTAAATTACTAACCAGCCTTTAATTCAAAGTCTTATTTAAAAAAAGGAAGAAAACATTAAAAATTAGTCCTGGGGGCAAATTACGGCATTCGATTCGAATCGAAATTTAAAAATTATTATTAGAGGTCATACATTAAAAGCATTGACAACTCGATCGAGTAGAATTTCGATTCGAATTAAATACCGCAGGGCACACTCAACAAGGTAGTATTAAGAGTCCAGCTGATTAAAATCAATTTGACATTTTCACGTTATAAAAAATTAATTTTATATGAAATTTTTAATTTTTCTGACGCTCTAAAAAAGGAAATGCAGAGGGCGAATTTTTTGAATTCGCCTTGGGTTTACCTTGTTGAATGTGCCTTGGAATGCCGTAATTTGCCTCCGGATTTAGATTTAATTTTGCTACAAAAAAAACACCAATTGAAATGCATTCATTTTTCTTATTGGACTTACCACGTGTGCCATATCTAGTTTCATGTTAACTTAGCAACAAGAGGACAGTGGAAAACCAAAACTATCTCATCTGTGTATGTACATATAATGAAATAAACATAATGAATGAAAAAAACTTTTTAAGTAAAAAAATTGTTAAGTTGTTTACCAAATCACAATACCAGCTTCTTTTAAAGACGAAAAATGGCATAAAAGACTAAAAAGCAGTTTGTAATTTAATTTATTGATCTGCAGGGTTTTCCGTTTGCACCTATGGTACACTCTCTCATACACTTATTAATGTAAATGCAAAGTAAACATCGTATTTGTGAGGCAAGCAACAGCAACAACGAAAAACAATATAAATATGTAAATACCTACTTATTACATAAATTAAAAATGCGATTCAGGATATTTTTTAATTCAATTAAAAGTTATCATAAGATCCACTTGACGCTTGCTTTTATTATTATTATTATTACATTTTTCTCCTTTTGGCTTTTTTTTTCTCTCTTTGTTCGTTTAATGATAATAAAATGTCATTCATTGTCACATTTGTTGTTCACATAAAGGAAAATGAAGGTGGGTGGTAGTACGGCTTTAATCAAAAACGAAACAAAAGGAAAATAAAAGAATTTATTACAGTTTTATTGATAATAAAAACAAATAATACATTAATATTAAATGTGACACGTGTCGTAAGCACAATTTCAAAATATTTTTTTTTCTATACATAATGTTTATGTATGTATGTGTGTGTGTAAAAGACAAAAATTTTAATGTTTTTTTAATTATTAAAAGCTACTAATAAAAGGAATTATTTTCCCACTTAAACCAAATATTAACCAACCAAAGTGGCAACACCGCGTAAGGTGCTTTTCTATGAAATGTATTGTAAGTCACCGAAATTCCTCCAATTTTAAAACGTTCTGAGTTCAGTTAAACTCTTTAAAATTTCTTTTAATTTTTATAATAAACAAGAATCTGACAACCCCAAGTCTGTGCTGGCAATCTTTCCAATACCTTCACTGAACAAAAAAGTATATGTTTAAATGTGGTTTTAATATGGAAATCTTCTAACTTAAAGTGTGTTTTTTTCGTAGTCGAATAGTTAACTGCTTACAATGATGCTACTTAGCTCAACACAAACTATTGTAATTGAAGCAGGCAGTATGCCACGATCCGGCATATTCATACTTAATTCACCTTTTTCGTTCTTGTGATAATAAGTTTGTTGAAAACTTTCTAATCACAAGCCTATTTTAAAGCAATATTTAGTTTACTTTGCCATATTTAATATTAATTTTTCATAAAGTATAAGTATTTAAACTTTTTTATAATTAAAAGAAAGATTTTTTAAAATACAGAAAGAAATTATAAAAGAAAAATAAATCATAATTCAACTTAATTAAAATTAAATCTGTCACAAAACAAAAGCCTTTACAGGACACCAGCCAATCTAAACAAAAAAGTCGCCCAACGGCCATATAAAATAATAAATTTAAAACAGTCAAGTAGTCAACCTGATAACATTTTTTTCCAATTCTCGCCTGATTGCCCGTTCAACCTTTGTTGTCAGGGTTAATTTACAAAATTTAATTTTCTTCCCACTTCAAACCCACTTTACGTTTTTTAACAAAACATTTTAGTTTCTTCTTTTGTTTTTGTAATTTACTTTTTTTTGTTTCACTCTCTTAAAAAAATAGCAGACCCTCATAAATCACCTTTGCTGAGTTAGGATTTTCAGAGTTTTAAATAGAAATAAATAAATGATGAATATAACTACACACTACTGAGTGCATGTGTGTGTGTGTGTGTGTGTGCCTTTGCGTCCTTGTGTGTTTGTTTTTGTGAAACAAAAAGTTAACGCGAAGAAATCTTAATTTTTGAATACTTTGCTATTCTTAGTAATATTTTGTTTTTGTTTTATTAAAAAGGTGAAAATTTAAGTTTCTCTTTTCATATTTTATTCATTCTGTATCCACCAATTCCTGCCACTTTTTCATTTGTTCATTCCCCTGTATGTTAGTCTTACTAAGCCAAAGTAAAAACGACCTTTAAAAAAAAATTGAGGGCTGAAAAATATATATAAAAGCAATCACCCTTGTACGCATCATGTTAAATGAGTCCCGTTTTTATAGATCCTTACTTAAGTAATACTTGCCCGACATGTACTTAAAATGCAAACAAAAAACGTGAAATTGAGTTACAGGTTTCTTGATGGGCGCTTTGGGAAATAACTGAGAAATTTAACACCGACTGCAGTTAATTTTTGTAAATCCTGAAGGATACCACACACACACACTCGATGTGAAAGCCCGCAGTTAAGTAACAACGAAAAAACAAGCAACATAAATACATATTTCTAATTTTTTAAACAACCCTTAATACTTACGTTCATTTCCATAATCATCTTACTGTATATTCATAATCATCAGCATTATTTACAAGTGCCGTCATTATTGTCTTAACTTTTGATTTTCTAATACGACAAGTATCCTTATACAGAATCCAAGTACAAGTACAACAATATGCCACAACCATAGTGGTGTAGTATGTTGTCTTTTCATTAGAAAATATTAATATTTTTTTTTAAATCCATGAGATAGGAATGTGTACAGCAGGATAAAAGCAACATATTGTTGCAAACAACCCTTGTAAGTAGGCAGAGTTAGAAAACAACGGTGCTTGAGTACATGTGACGCTTTTACTTAAGTAAAACTCAAAAAACTTTGTTTCATCCGAATTATTTTTTTTTTCTTTTTGTTTAATTTAATTTCAACAAATGTTTTATATAAGTTGGAAATTCAAATTTATCAAATTCCCCCTCTGAACCAACATTTGCCCGAACATGAAATATTCTTTTTAATAAATAGTTGCTGCAATATTATTTTAACACTTTCCTTATTTTGTTTGTAAAATCTTTAATATAATCCTCCACCCTTTCTGCTTTCACTTTCATTTGAATAAAATTCGAATGAAAATCCCTTCTTTTTTCATTTCTGTTCCTGTCTCGAATACATACAAAGAAAAACACATTAAAAATTATTTCTGGCCAAACAAAATACCGAGAGAGTGCTTAAAGAGAAAGATGAAAATCTAATTACCGTAATATAGTTGACAACAACAATAACAACAAATAATACGCAAAACAAAAGTGTAATAAATATTATGGATAAGGATGGTCAGCAGACAAAAGTGGGGATTAGAGCAATATTTTTGTTAAAAATTATTTTAATTATTATCAACAGTGGTGGCAGAACAATCACTAAACAAATGAAAAGGAATAAAAGTAAATACCCAGCTGTTCTACTTCATTACGACTTACAAAATGCCTACGTAAACCTGCTTATGTACGTATGTCATGCATTCTATTAGACGTAATGGGCTTCCGAGTGCATAAAGCCACTGCGCTATTTCATCGCCCCTTGTGAAACAGTTTATAAAGCCGCATTAAATAAAATACAAACTTAAAAATGCAAAAACCAAATGAATATGTTAAAAATAAAAAGAACAAAGAAAATATTTTTTAATTCGCTTTATTGGAATTTAATTAAGCATTGAGCATTTTTTAAGCCGAATTTTTCTTAAAATTAAGATATAAAAAACTATTCTAGTTGTTTTTTAATCTACGGGGTCTTAGGAAGTATACTTTTATCGTTAATAATGTTGATCTTGATAACACAAGAAAAATATATAATTGTGGGTTAAAATTATAAATGACATTGTTGTACCTTTAGATGCATGAACACATTTCGTTTCATTTTTTATTGAAAATTAAACATTTTGTATTGACATAAAAAATTTTAGCTTTAGACAAGCAAACATTTTTCGATTTAAATTCAAAAGAAATGTTTAAAATAGTTTTAAGTTTAATACAAAAACATAAAAAAAATTTTATTTTGGTAAGAAAAAATTAAGAATTTTTAATGGTTTTTATTGTGTTTTTCTCAATTTATAAAATGGTCTTTTTTTTTTGGGAAAATTATTTGGTAGAGTAAACCTTAATACATTTAATACATATATGTATCTTTGTATGTATGTTTGTGCATATGTAATGTTATTATTATTAATATTTTAAGTACATCTTTTGTCTCTTGCAATCAGTCCTCTATTTCTTCCAAAAACTCTTAGGTAGAACAAGCGGCTGCGGAAGTGATTGAAGTGATAGTTGTGCAGCCCACTTGGTTCCGTTTCCTCGGTCCCTTTGTGATCATCCAATAACTCTTTAAACCACTTTAAAATTTAAACACATTAAGATGAAATTACACCAAAAGTACTTGTTCAAGAGAATGTTGTCAAATGCAAACTTTTACTAACTGATACGTTACGTAATTCAAAGTTCATGCGTAAAACCTAAAAAAAAAAATTTTAAAAGTTTTGAAAACACGTCCATATTAACTTTTAAAATTACCTCTCAGAACTCTGACGAAGTGTTCAACAACAATAAAGACAAGATAATCTTTAATGCAAATATTGGTTCGTGCTGCCAACAACAACAACAAATACTTACATTCCAATCTGTCAGTAAAAGTCTATACACACTTACATATGTATGCATATTAGCAAGTGTTTTTGTGTGTGTATGTATATACATATATGAGACAGAGTTAAATTCACATCACTTACACACTTAAAACAATGAATGCAAAATAATAAAAAGGATAACAATATAATCAGCTTAATGAGTAGATTTTAAAGCAGCTTTACACTTCCACATACTTTTTGTTCGTGTTATTGTATCACGTGCTCATAACTTCTGGTGTTGTTTTTGCTTTTCATGTTCCTTTTCCTTATGTCGTTATTGTTATTGTGATGAGCTTTACAGTATTAACTTGAAAATCTTACAATTAAATACTACATACCATACATACAAACATTCACATCTACTTAAATACATACATAATTATGTTTATGTATATGTACATGTGTGTATGTATGTCTGCATATTAGGGTAATAAATAAAAATATTTTTGACTTTTAATTTTATTTTAAAAGCAAAGTATGTACCACCTTTTGCAACTTAAAATCTCAAATCAAAAATATTCGTCTTCTTCTTTAAATGAAATGAAATTTCCTCTTTTAATCAAATATTAAAATTTGTATTTAATAAATTATACAGATTTTGAAACTTAGCTTAGGAAAGGTTTATTTATTTTTTTTAATTTGTTCATACAGAATTTTAGCACTTAAAAGTTCAATATAACTACGCCAGCGTATTGACTGCTTGTTTTGAAAAATAAAACAAAAAAGATTTTTATAAATAAATTAATTATTTTATAAGAACAACAGTTATTACCACAGAAAGTTACATAAATATATTTTAAAATTAAAAAAAAAATTTTCCTAAAACGATTGAAAGTTTTTCTCTTTGCAAAAAATCCAAGGAAAGTTATCGCCCTAATGTACGTAAGTTGGTTTGGAAGCTCTAAAGAAAAGCTGCACATATTTATAAATTCCACATTCTGGCGTACTTGTCCGTCTGCCTTTGAGTACGTCTGTCCGGCTTTCTTAAGCGCTTTTATTACGTGCAGTTGTAAGAGCGATTTTTTAACAATGATTTACCAAAATGAAGTGCTATAAAATCTCAATATGTAATAGCACACATGGAAGCAATAGCAAACATTTAAAAGTACACGTTGTACGTGATGTTAAATTTCCTTTCGTTGGTCGTATGTGTTTGTGTATATATTCTAACGGGTACTATATGCATGAAAAAAATATTGAAAATCGCATTAAACTGATATGTCACAACCACCACCTTATATGACTTATCCGTTTACAAACAACCATAACATGATTGTTATAATCTGTTATACATATTTAGATTGCCAACGTGTATAATAAAAATCCTGGTTGGCAACATCTGCTTTTTATGATCTTTAAGACACGCTGCATCAGGTTTTCATTTTGTTTGTTCAATGGGCGAACAAAAATATGATTCTTCTATTATTAAAATTTTTAAAATTGGTATTGAAAACATTGGAAATAAAAATTTTTTATTATTATGATTTTGTTTCTAAATGATTGGGCCACTGAAAATATGATTTAAAATTAAAATAAATTATGATAATAAAAAATCACGTCACATAGGAATTTCAATAAAAAATAACGCAAAAAAGCAATAAATGCGATTTGAACAGATGCAACCACATGTTTGGCAATTCTAATCGATTATGTAAACATACATACACACATATGGCTAACTTGGTATTAAGAGGCCTTAACTTTATTTAAGATTATGATTAAAACAAGTGGCCTTTATGTAAAAAGGCAACGATATGTATTTATCAGGGTACACTGACACAGGTAGTTTCAAGGCAAATTCGAAAAATTCGCCCTCTGCATTTTCTTTTTATGTTTGAGAAAGTGAATGTCAAAAAAATTTTAAATTTCAAACAAAATTGATAAATCTGACAATCACTTTTTACAACATTTCTTAACACTAACTGTATTAGTGTACCCTGGTATTTGTTTATATAACAAACTTTGACAAATAGAAAGCAGTTTTATAAAAGAAAAAAAGATAATTTAAAAGTCAAATAAATTACTTTTTTCACCAGTACCAAATAGCTACATACTTTGAAACTGGAAAATAAATAAATAAAACATGAACAATAATGCACTCAACTTGATTATGACATACCCTTGAGTCGACGTTCACACAATTGTCATACAATTTCGTTCAATGCAAATTGATGCCGTCAAAACACTTGAGCGTATAATGGAATCAAATTTTATTAAAAAATTTATCGCGAAATTTTGCATTTTATTGTTACAAAAGCAGTGCGTAAGTACGCTGCTCTGAGAGTGCAATAATGATTATAATGACAACAATAGTGCTTCAGAAGATGCTGCTGATTATGGTTATGACAGGAAGCGCAATGACTTTGACTGCTATTGGGAAGAGCAAACTTCATCGTTCTTGATATTATTATGAACAGCAGACGTTAAAGGAAATTTTTTATTGTAAAAGAACAAACTTCACTCAGCCATTAATACAATTGGATGAAATTTGCTAGCAACCTGCTGTCTGCCCCTTTTCGAATTTTGCATAGACAGTCGAAGACCGATAAACCAAACGTTCTCTTATACACATACACAATAAAATTAATATAATTTACTCCTGATACTTTCGTTGCTTTGTAATAAGTTCAAATGCTAATAAGTGAAGTACTTACTGATGAGCATTTTAACTTATTATTCTAGCACAGTGATGTTAGAGGCAAGAACTTACTGTACTCACTTATAAATAGGGACCTAAATAATTTGTTACTTTTATGCCGTGAAATAAAATTGTTAGCAGAGGGAAAGTATCTTGGAACAAGTACTAAAAAACTGTAACAGCAGGTGAACCATCTAGCAAGTGTAATGTCATACAAACGGTAAACAAATTCAATTCGGAATTTTCAAAATCGAAAATTACACATCCTCTGATAAATAAGTGATTACCTGATAACTTCTAACTAACACTCGGTGTGTAAATGTCATTGTAATAAGAAGTCGCTGGCAAGTTACAACGTTCAATAGTTCATTTAAAAAATGACCAAATGATTCAAATACTTTAAAACCCTTAAGTATATTGGCAAATAGCTTTTTGCGTAACAACATGTGTTTATAATTAAATTTACCAAGCAGCCTTTTATGGGTTCGAAAGAAAATTTAAAAATCAATCCGATATAAATATATTTAATATCTATTTACAGGGTTTGTTTTAGGTTAAGTTTGTCTATTTCATTTCATTGGCATTTACAGCAATTTATCAGTAGACTTTAACCAAATTCTTAAAAAAACATCATATTATTTTCTGCCTTTATATTAAAGACTCAATAAACTTAATGAGAATTACTATTAACAAATCAAAACGTTCAAGAGTTTCCTTAACAGCCCAACAAACCATTTTACGCCATGAGTTGTTTTGATTTTCTTTTTCCCTCTTACATTTGAATAACCACTTGTTATCACTAAACGTATTAGAAGAGCTACCAAAGTGCATATAGACAAACATAACCGACAACAAGCCCTGGAAAAAAACAAAGAAAATTAGGGTCAAGTCCTTGAAATTTTTATTTAATATCTTAAAAAAAAACTAAAGCAAATTCTAAAACACATACTTAAGAAGGTACAATATCAAATTGTTATTTCGCTATACCAAGCGTTGAGGTGATTATAATACAGGAGGTTAAAAAAACATAGCAACACTGTTTAAGCAACATGAGCTTTTAAGGACAATTAATTATTCAAGTACATCACACTTATTAAATACTTGAACTCGCAGCTTTATTTAAATGTAAGTATTTGTGTATACATTTACACATTTGAGCAATAATTTAAGCGATAAACACCATCAGCAAAACTCTTTCACAGACATCATATCATCCTTGATCATCCTTTATCAATGTAAAGGTGTTTATTCAACCTTCTTTACAGAAACTTATCGTTGTGCGTTTTAAGTATCGGAGTGTGTCTCTGAAGTATAAACACAATTTTCCAATGAACCTAAACAGCAAAAGTAGTTCGTTGTTTAGTTTCGTTTGGGTTGCTGTCTGTCTGTCTGACTTGTTACATGCTTTGTGCCTTTTGTATGTTTATTGCGAGTAATTTGCAATCAACTTGCAGTTGCCTAAAGTCAAGTGCATCTCATTATTTTTTCATATATTTTTTATTGCACATCCATTCAACATGAAGCACAAGTGGGCCTTCGTCAAAAGTGACATTGTCTTTCAAAGGTGGGTGTCCTTTTCAACATCATTTCTTTCGTGTTGTTTTAATTCTAGTTTTAGTTTTGTTTGTTGTTTAACTTTGTTCCTGAAAATCAATTTAAGTTGATTCTTTTGTTTTCCGCTTTACACTTCCATACACTTCACTGCGCTCGACTTGGAAGGAATCTTAAAGATGCCAAAGATGTCGACATCCAACAAAATATACTCACACGTTCATATACAATCAATCTATACCAATGTTATCTTCATCGCCATCATCAGCTTCAGTGCCTTAGAGCACACCCACTTTGATATTGTTTTAATTCTATACGGAAACAGCAACAGCAACACATTCCTTTACTCATGTATTCAACCAGTTTATTTGTATGTCACTCTGTCTCTCGTATACATTGTGTAAAGGAATTTTTATGAGCTGCCATTGTTGCAGTTGCATCCCAAACTTTAGTTGCTTGTTTAAATACTATGTCAAACATTCCTTTATTGTTGTTCATTTTCATAGTTTTTGATTTTGTTTTCCCTTTTTTTTCATTTTTGTCTGGAACTATTTTCTTTTTACTTTAGTTGTTGAAGATGTATTGTAATAATGTCCTTGGCATCATTATAGTCAAGTTAACTTTACTCAACTTTGTAGATTCTTGCTATAATTATATTGAAAACGGGGACTTTTTTTTTATTTTTGGGGGAGAAACATTATTATTGTAGCTCAGTGACGTTTTCCTTTTCTTTTTTCCATGACTTTGAATACAAAGACGCTTTTAAATCACAAGAATATTTAAAAAAAAATGTAAAAATACTTATGAAGGTTCTACATATTCCCAAGGATTTTTAACAAATGAGTGCTTTGCATCAGCTTTTTAAACTCTTTACGATAAACTAGTGAATAAACAACAGGATGCTTTGTGATTCAAATAATAAATAATTTGGAATTTAAGAACTCAGATTAAACAAAAAGGTAGTACCGGTAGGAAAGGTGTTTGTAATAAAACTAATTAAGAAATTATTTATAAAAAAAATAAGAAGAAGAAAACACAAGTAGAAGGATTAAAATAACAAGCAAAATGCATTTGATTAGTGCAACTTTGATATTGAATTTTTATGTGGTTGTAGCAAAAACGAATTTCCTTACAGAAGACGGCAAACATTAACAGTTGCTTCAATCTAATTATTAATAATTAAACGAATTAAATACTTAATTATACAAGATCAAAAAGAAGTACGAGTGTTATATTCAGCTGTGCCAAATTTTATGTGCCCTCAAATTGGACTTTTTGTTTTCCTAGTAATTAGATGAAGAAAAGTTTTTTTCAAAATGTAGACATCATATAAATTTGTTGCAGACTTGATGTCAAAAGCTGTTTTATTATTCGAGATAAATCGTACCGAGAATACTGAAAATAGACACACTTTCTCACACATTAACACTACACAAACAACATGCTCTTTCGTGTCTAATTCCTCTTCACCAACATACATCCTACAATAATCTGGAGTACCGCGATCCCACTTGTTGATCCAGCCCTACACGGACAGTGCCCAGTTGAGGCTCTAATTGTATTCCTTAAGCCCACCCCCCTCAAAGTTCATGAGTAGCCTAATACCTGCTAAGCTCAGCCCCAAACATATAGCTTATGCCACCCATCAGTCACAAATGTCACCCGCTAAAAATTCGTCATGTTATGCATCCATGTCCGAATCTTCCCACAGTCTCACAGCTTTCTTCTTATTTGTCCACTGCAGGGTCGAGATATACACATACATATACGTATATGAAGGAAGACATGTATGAATTCTGTTTATATTAAAACTTGACTGTCTTAGTAATTAATATATCTTGCTAATGGTCTCAGGAGCATACATATTTATCTGATAGTGCCATGTCAAAATCGGCTACTCTGGGCTTGCCTTGTTTGCTCCGGAATATGGACTTCAAAAGACGGACATTTCTAAATTGACTTCTCTACTTACAAGAACCTAGAATAAATTCCAATTAATATTGTCGAAATATCAAACGCAATGACAACTGATGAATGCCCTTATCAGTATGTGAAGGGTATTCAAATTTTATGCCTTAAGGGCAAATGCACTCATCACAGCGCTTTTAAAGTTTATTAAAAAAATATTTAACGTTGTGAACTGATAAAAACTGGAATTGGTAAGAACCTGGTGAAAGGAAAATAATATTATTTTGGCTGATAATAAATACCTGTTAGTGATACGGTACACCTGATAAGGGTTTTTTGCAACTTGAACCAAATAAAAATTTTAGAATTTTTGTAAACAAAGTTCTTAATTAAGATATAGTCGCTGTAGGTACAAGTGTTGGTAAAGGAAAGAAAATTTAGCAAAAAAAAAATATGATTTTTCATGTTTCTTTACGTCTTTTTATCGGTACAATTTACATGTTTTCCATATTCATTCGAGTCGATTCTGTATTTTGGAGTTGCTTAGAAAATGCCACAGCGTTACCAGTTATACCTCGACAAGTATGAAAGTCTATTTATTTATTGTCAATTTGTGTTTGTCCAAAGTAAAGTCAACATTTTATTTAAGGTAGAAGGAGATTGGTATGAAATAGCTCGTTTGCCAAACAGTGATGTACCGGCCTGTTTAAAAGTCATTGTTCCAGAGTCGCAGTCAAACGGTACTTTTACATTGAAACTGAACTACATAAACAATGTTAACAACGGTTGGTTGCCAACTGAAGAATCCTTAGTGTTTCCTTGGCGCGAAGCTAAAATGGGAAAATTTAATTTACAATACTCTGATGATGCCATTAAAATCGTCATAAAATTTAAATACTTGGGCACCATAAAGGGTTACTCTCTAGTTTGTGGTTATTCGGATTTTGTGCCCAGCTTTTCAATTGTTCGTATTTTAAGCAGAAATAGACTCGTTAACAACACTATAAAATCTGGAGTCGAGACGCTTGCAAATCAGTATGACATCAATCTTTCCCAATTGACATGGGTTCAGCAGGGTGGCCGGTAAGTTAAGTAAACAAAACCTATCAATCATAATGTTTATGTCGTTCATATTATTCTAATGTGCAATTCCGCACTGTTACTATTTATTAAAGTAATCAGTTGGCTGTTTTCGATTGAAATTAACTTTTTCTGGGTTTCTCTCTATTTTGCTTTCAGATGTAATGGAAAAGATAGTTTGTCAAATTTTGGAGTGGGTACATTATTTTTAATTTACATGTTACAAGAACTTTTTAAACACTATATATAATGTATGTATATACATACATACATACAGTGTACATATGTATACTCGAATAAAACCTGTTAAAGCATACGCTTTAAATTCATGTAACGTAAATAAATTTTTTTATATAAAAAGTAAACAAAATTTAAAAAAAAAAAATAAACTAGAAACTACTTGTTAGATAAAAAATCAACTAAAATCATATTTATTTGTCCATAATCACAACAACATAACAAATGTGAATTATCTTCTGATTACATTAATAAATCCTTAAATATAACGAACATTAGACGCGTTTAATGAAATCCTAACAACCCTGCAATGCATTGTTAAACTTTTCAAAACGTACTGATGTCTGGCAAAAAGAAATTTTCATGACAGACCTCTCTTGTTAAAAATACTTTTTCTTGAGAGCATGAACAAACATGTTTAATTGAGAGGATAAGTACTTATTAAGAGAGTTTTTGCGTAATCTTTTTTAAGAGAAAGAGAAGAATATTAATAAAGAGATTAATGTAATAAGAGTAAAACTGGAATTTATAAATGTTTATTTAAATTTTTAGATTCAGCAACATGTAGACATAAAATAGAATCCAATAAGAATGTTTATATACAAAGTATATTATTAACTACTGAAAACTAGAAAAATTACTAAAATAATAAGGTGTAGTAAGGTGTATCAAAATCAACTTGTTAGATGCTTCTGTTTCTTTTTTTTTGTAAACTACGAGATGCATTGGACGTCCGTTACTACGAATTATAAAATGTCAGATCTTTTCAAAATGTAAGAAATGTCGTCTTATTGGATCAAAGTTTTTTCCCTCATTTTATAAAAATTAACACATTCGTATATTTTAATTAAATTTTAATTAAAAACAAAATAAATTAAAAAATATTTTAATTCAGGTGAAACCAATAAGTGTTAAATAATACATTTGTACATATGTATGTATGGAAGAAATATCAATTTCATATCAACTGAACACTTTTAGCAATTGGCTGCAGAAAACAAGCAGTTAAAACCTAAAAAACAGTATTTCAAAAAATACAGTTATTCGTATTATCGATAAGTAAAAAAATTTTTTAATTCGCACTACAGAACTGCTAATAGACAAAAACAGCCTTTCGTGCTATTGAAAACTTTTGAAACCGAAAGTACGCACTATAGGAAGTCCCTTGTAGTTTTTAAAGTTACACGACATAGTTTTTATATGTGATTGAACTGCAGTGCATATAAAATTTTACAATTCTTAATTAGATACAAATGGGGAATGAATAAATTTATTATATTTGGGGAGCATTAATTTTTCATCTGCTCGGGAAGGGTCACCTTTGTAAGCAACTCTACCACGGTACTAACAAATCTTTATGAAAATGAAAATAAAAACTCTTCGGGAAATTTTCAATACGATTTTGGGTGGTTATTGAGTGGCATTATTCATAAACATTTTGTAGTAGTTTTATGTTAAGATTGGGTTTTACACCGAGACAGATGGATATCATATAGAAAAGTTTTCCATTAATAACCATAATTTTAACAAATACATAACTGCTTGAGGAAGTACCTAAGAGTTATTTTCACGTGTCAGGTTATACCATATAGAAAATTATAGAAGACAAAGCAAACCCACCTGCTATTGTTACGAAAATAATATTTTACACAATCAATATAAAAACACACCTCATTGAAATTATGTAACAATTAAATGATTTTATAACAATTACATTACAAAAGAGATAAAATAGTTTTAATTTTTTTTTTTATAAGAATTTTAGCACAAAAAAAAAACTTTATGCAAAATACTTTAAAAAAGTTATTTTTGCTTAATTTTTTTTATGGGTAAAAAGACAGTCGTGCAGAGAAATAATACGCTGCATAAAAATTTTAACAAAGAAAACATAATGCCTTCGGAAAAACACTTGCTCTTTATAAACTGTAGAATTGTTAGAATTACGTTAACAACCAAAAAAAAACACGTTAAAACCCCTGGCATGCAGAAGCATCATCAGAGGCAAGAGGTGCCCTAAAACTGCAGCAAAAAGAAAACTGGACTAAAGCCAAACTTGGCAAAATTAAAAGAAAAAATCATAAAACAGAAAACAATGTAAAAACATAGTTTTATTAAACAAAAATACTTTGTATCAAAGAAAGTTGTGAACAAAAACGAAAAAAAAGGTGGAAATGGGGATGGAACGGCGCATCTTCCTTTAAATTACTTAAGTTGTAGAAATAAAAAAAAGTAACGAAAATAAAAACAATTACAAAAACAACAGCTGTTTGTTTATTTTACAGTTTTTTTTTCTTAACTTGTCTTCTTCTTGTATACACGCTGTCTTCTTGTTAAGCTTGAGATGTTGATAAGTTTTGCTAATTAACAAAAATTTTTCTCTCTAATTAAATTCGCTTCTTTATGGAAAATAATGAATGGAAACAAAAAGCCCACCGGAAACTAATGATAAACAAGCCGTGCATCATTCAAAAAAAGACTAAAAACAAATTAAAACTTTTAAGAGAAAAACAAAAAAAACAGACAATTGAAAAAGCAGCTGATGCGTTTCATTATTTACAGTTTTAAGCATTATTTGGGTTACGTTTGCATTAAGTTGGAATTAAACAGAAACCATTTTTGCAAATGCTGATGATTTCTTTGACTACCACTTAAGGTTTCTATTCACAATTTCTTGAGAGCTCCCACTAAATACAGTTTAAAAGTATTACTTTTAATTAAAACTGCATCTTTTGAGAAAAAGATTTTAAAAAACAAAAATAAATGAAAGTAGATTAAAGAAAAATTATGAATGAACTGAATAAGGGAAAAGTTTTTTTATAATTTTTATATATTATTTGTTATTAAATAAAACAGCCTTAGCTTAAACAAAAAACGAAAGGATATAATTGAAATTAAAAATTTTAATTACTTAGTAGTTGCTATAAAAATTATTAAATAAAAAATTATTAATAATAATTAATAATAAAAAATTATTAAATGCACAGTTCAACCTTAAAACGTATAAATTTAATATAATTAAAACATTTAAAAATATTTACCAGCATTTAAATATTTTTACATAAAAATATTTTGCTTAAAATCTTATATATTCACTCGTAGACAAGCGATTTTAACATTTTCCTTATGCCCCTCAAAGGAGTAAAGTTAAGCATTGCACATATGAGCCGTTTATTTTGAAAGTGGCATAAGTCACTTTTTTTAAAGTCGAGATATTTAAAGATATGAAAAATACTGTTCAATAGTACTTAGTGTTGCCATTAACTCGATTTTTTTTAAATAAACGGCTAATATGTATGTATATCACAACGACTGAATGATTAAGGAAACTTGTCAATTTATAAAAAAATAAAAAAATATTATTTATTAAAATTTACCGAATCTGCAACATCGAAAAACAAAGTCTTTTTTTTTTTGCAATATGAAAACTTTCTGGTGGCAGAATCGAAAAAGGCTAAACGCGTACCAAAACTTTAAATGCCTTTTGGAAGACCATTGTGACATTACTATTACAAGAAAATCACACGATACCTGGCACAACAATAGCACGCTATCCCTACATTAAAAGCACTGTTGGTGTATCCTAAGCCTTACACTAATATAAATTGCAAAGATTTTTATAAGAACAGTTGTTTTTAAAATACCTTCTACTGTGATGAAGGTGTCCACGCACCAAATACGTGGGAAAATTATTAAGCGTTAGTATAGATATTTGTAAAACAAAAAACTAATAGTTTAAAACTCACTGATCAACACACAGTGACTTCCTAACTCGATTAAAGCATGTTCTTCTGTCCGTCTGGTTTTCCATTTATTTTTGTGATGAAACTACAAATCGCCTCTTTAAAGATATTTTGACCAAAATTTACACCAAGGCAAAGGCGATTAAAGGACCACGATCAGTCCATTTTTCCACAAAGCCACTATACAAATGCTCTCACGAAATCACTGTTTTGGGCCTTAAATTTCCCAAATATTTCTTTATCTCCATTAAACTTTGCATATCTTTAGGGCCTTATGCCACCAAATATTTTATAGAATCCTATAATGATAAGTTCATAATTACATTTATTTGAATAAATTTCGAATAAATAATGTTATTGAAATAGTTTAACTCATTTACAAGTCTTACTTAAATAGAAATAAGCCAAGATTTATCGATTATTGACGTACCTCCAAAAGAGGAGTTTTCCCGAAAATGGAGTTAAGCCCTCTCACGAAAATCATCTTAACATTTGTACGCATATGGTGGTTCCTTATATATAACAGATTTTAGTGTAGGATATATAAATTGGTTTTAGCCAAATAAATTGTCTATTTTTTTTTTTTTGCTTTTATTGTATAATTGTTTTAGTATTTAAAATGAATGTACAAGCTCAACCTTTAAAATCTTCAAATAAAATTTTAAGCTGCAACTTTTTTACAAAAAGAGAAATAAATAAAAAGTAAAATATTTTGCAAGAATTATAACTTCATGGTTGTAGAAAGTGAACAGAGAAGGAAATCTTTTAAAGTTTGCAAAAATGTTTTTTTATTTATTTCTTTTTGATATTCAAGCGCAAAGTCCTATAAATAACTTATCTTTGAAAATGTACCAAATCTTATAATGGACAAAATAAAAATTTCCAAAAAAAAAATTAACAAAAAGAACAAAATAAAATAAGAATTTTCTGCATTTAACGATATATTAAATGATAGTGGGTATATGCTACCACAAACACACAAACCAATTGCAACAATAAAAGGGAAAAAGTATAAATAATCTGAACAAAAATAAAAAACTCGAAACGAACTTATTTTAAAATGGAAAAAGCTTGTAACAAAAACTACGCACAACAATGTAGTTAAGTTTAAACAAAAACGGGAAACGGAAGTGGTTGAAAAAGATTGTTGTAAATAGTTGCAATATAGTTGCTGCTGCAGTCATTTACAACAAAAGCAACAAATAAACAGAAAAATGTACACAAACACACTTTAGTAAAACCATCGAAAAGGGGAAAAAAATATTAAATCTGTTTAAATTAAAAAAAAGAAAATGCAATCTAAAGTCCTTAAGTAAGTACTTAAGGTAACAAAAAGAACAGAATTTTCACCTTTTTTAAACATGTTAAATAAATGGTATTAACGAAGTATACTTTAATGCATATATTTTGTAAAAAATTCGTTAAACGCAAGACTCCACAAATATTTACTGATAACATATTGTTGCTGCTGGTGTGGCAATAAAAAAAAACACAACTCTAACATCAATTTTTAAAAGTTTTCTCAAATTCCTTATGAACTGTATTCCCAGGCAGGCAGCCTATTTGTGTAATTTCCAAATTGTCTTTGTGTAAAGTAATAACAAATTTACTTTTTCAAATTAAATACCCTTTTATTCATTTCTATTAATTAAATAATATTAATTTTCTTAAGGAATAATTAATTTACCCATGATCATAATACAATCGCAATAATTACCAGCAGAATTAAGTTCAAAATTTAGTTTCGTTAGATAAGTCGGTCATATTTTATTACTCCCATAAATATTTGCACCATAATGATATCAATAAATCTTCGTTTTTGGAAAAATATAAATTAATTTCAATATTTTTTTTATTCAAATAAATTTATTTGAATAAATGATGCTTCCAAAAACAACAACAAGGGATTTTTTTAACCATTTAAACCATTTTAACCATTTTCTTTTGTTTCTTTATACATTTGGCGTTTATAGGCGATTGAATGAATAAAAGATAAAACAATATTACAGGAAGAGAGCTACTTAATCAGTAAAGGAAGCTAATGAAATAATTATAATTTTATAAACACAAACACATTTGTACATAAATATGAAAATAAATAAACGTTAAATTACAAGATAAAATTTGTGTTAAGGTAAGTTAACAAGTGGCAGGCTTTACTTGTAAACCTTTAAATACACACACACACACACACACTTATACACATATGCACACGCATTAATTTAGGAGAATAATATTAATGGCGCCGGAACACTTTAAGATTTAAAGGAAACATATTGTTCAAATATGTATATTCAGGATCCTTTTTCTTCTTTTTCCTCCGAGAGAAGTTTAGGTAAAAGTAAAGACATATTTAGTGATTAATAACACATTTATTCATATATTCACAGCTCTAGAAGTTTTTCATGGTTTTTATCTTTCACGCGGAGTTTGTATATTTGCGTCAGCATTGCGGTTTGAACACACACACCCACAATTGTTGGTTGGCATCTTATGTTCAAGTCTTTTTTAATTTCTAGTAATTAATTGTTTGAAGACTTTAACGGTGGTTCCAAACAAAATCCAATTTTCGAAATATCAAGTTTTAAACTAAAAGAGTTAAAGCTTTTGATTAAATCAAACTAAAAACCTTATTCAAATTTTTAAACAAACTAAACATTAAACAAGGATCATCCAAAGCAAGGAAACATATATCAAACGTGCTTTTCCGTCAGCTTATTTTGTGATTTAAACAAAAATCTGCTTCTGTGGTATGTCTTATAAATTTGAAAAAAAATAATGATTAAATTTTAGTGTCTATGGCTTAACAAAAATGAATTGAAAATCCTTACTTTAAATATTTAACGTTTTATTCAAAAACGAACTGTAAATATATTAAATGTTTATTAAGCGAATTTTTTTTGCAAAATCAGTTTTATAAAACTATTACAAACCTGTCAATTTCTAATGAATATGGGGGTAAAATATAATTAAAAATTATATAGAACTATTTATGAATTACGTACATCTGCAACACAGCTCTAAGGAAACTAAAACTAAAATAGAAAAAAAATAAAAAAATTATTAACGAAATTCAAAGGCAAATAACGGCATTAAAAAGGCACAATTAAGAAGGATAACGCAATATATTCCAGATGCACATGTACATGTGCATACAAATATTTGTTATTTCATTTGAGGAAAACTTAAACAAAATGGCGTTTGACTACATAAAAATCCAAAACACCTGCTTTAAATAAGAAAAGATTTAAAAAACACAGTTTGCCTTATTAGCGGGAATTTCACTTCTTACTTTTATACGTTGAAGAAACTAACTTTTTTACACCTTCAATCAAATAATCTTTAAATTGCCAAAATAAAATAAAAAAAAATTAAAAAAAAATCTTATTACGCGAATGGCAATGACAACTTAACAATACGACCGAAAATAAGACATTAACACACACAAACAGATATGAAAATACCCCCACACACACACATACATCCACTTTCTTATATTACAACTCCATCCAAATAAGTAAAAAATAAAAAAACTGAAGGAAATCAAAGATTCAGATTGAAAAAGTTTATTTAATTTGCAAAACAAACAAACAAATAATCATAAGATCGTTGTTAAGTTTACCGATGAAGATGGAAATGGGAGGGAGGACGAAGAAAAAACAACGAAAGAAATAACCAAAAATATATTCATTTATTTTACAAATAATGAATTCGTTAAAACTTAGTTTTGAAAAAAAATACCTTCACACCTACAAAAACAAACAAAATTCTTTTAATAAAATTGAGGAAAAAAACATCCGCCTCCAAAGATGATGTGGTTTTGATAATAAATTTAATATTGAGAAAAGCAACAACAACAACAACTACTACAACAAGGCATGCAAAAGCAAAATAATACAAAGAGGCGACAGACATACTTTATGGCATTAAGGCAAATATATTTTTAAATTGTTTTAAGTTTTATTATTTAAAAAAATAATACAAAAACAAAATAAATACCAGAAATAAGACGAAAAAGTTTCCTTTTTATCTCCTGCAACAAACACAATCTAACAAGAGACTGTCAACGCTCACCAGAGGATTATTAAAATGTACAGAAAAATTATATGAAAACGCTGTGTAATAAAATTCCAATAATAAATATTATAATTCCGTATGCACGTAAGTATGTTTGAACATAATTTCAAAACAAAGGACACCTTATGGCCAGTTTCGCGTATTGTCGCAATATAAAAAAGAAAAAGTAATAAAAAAAATAAAACCGGAGAGAAACATTTGATTTGTTTAAAAGCAATCAAGCGCACACATGCGATTACGATGATGGTTGATAAGTTGTTTGTTTGGTTGTATTCATAAACACTTGTGTGCATACATACACACACACACACATACACTTACTTCAAGGCATCCCACTCTTAAGAAGCTTTTTTTGTTGTCTTTATAATTTGTACAATTTGGAATTGTTTCGTTTGCCAGGATCAAGGTGGAAACAAGTGAATCGACAATTATTTTCAATTCTTTTGCTTTATTCATTATAATGACTCTGCCACTGAAAGCTTAAGTACCGACAGTTATAGATACAGACAGAAGATGCAAAACCAGAATTGTGATTTCATCTTCATGCCTCAAGTCAAATGAATTGATTCGAAATAAAACGAATTGAATTGTATTGAATTGTATGAACCAGCGGTAAATAACGCAGATTTTGTTTTTTTATTTTTCACTTGCAAGGTGCAACAAATTGTTCGTTTTAACCAACAAAGAAACAAATGCAAACTGCCAGTTAAAAGAAATCGAAAGCTCGAAGCACAAAGCTTGTATTGCATAACATGCCACACTTAAGGTTTAAAAAGGAAATTATATTAAGGCAGCAATTATTTAAGAAAACACAAACTTTCCAATCGCATTAAACATTTAGGGATGTTTCGGGGAATTGTTTAATAATTTTTTAAAGGCATTAAAACCAAATAGAAAGGCTCATGTTATCGTAGTTAAATGGTTTAATGAAAAAAAAAACTTTTAAAATTAAAGTAAATGCATTTGGCTTAATTTATATAATTATTTCAATAATAATTTAACTTATTCATATTTACAAAAAAATTAACTAAGTAATCTTTACTTAAATTAAGCCGTAGCAGTGTCAAAAGTACGATGAGTATGGATTTTCTTAATCCAAGTACGAAATATAATACTAACGTATCTACTGCATATATGGATATACATTGATTCCATTTACTTTTGTGAGAGGCTAAGGGACACCTCAAGATATCTGATTCCTTTAAAACGAATGATAGAATAGGCCAGAGCATCTGATTCTGCCGTACCCTACATCTAGGCATGCTAATCCACACTGTATATAAGGATTTAGGTATTCTAATCAAAAGCCAGAATCCTTTGGCATGGCAAAGGACATACCTCTTCATTATTTATTTTAAAATGATTTTCCGCCATTTTTCTTTACAACTGTAAGCCAAACTTTGTATCAAATAAGGCTCTTCTGATCTGGAATCATATTTATAATTAGGTCAGTATCACTATTTTTTTAGAGCATAATGATAAAAAAAAGTTTATGAAACTTAAATAAAAAGAAGAAAAAAAGCATAAAGTTGTCTGTAAACTAATTAAGAAATGTTATTTGCAATAAATAATACTTTTACGCGAAACATACATAAATTCCATTTATCATTGCTTTAAAGTTTAAACTTGAACGTTTATTCCAGATGTCTGCAGAAATTATTTCCCTCTTGTCTTTCTGTAAAGAAAAAAACAACAGAAGATAATGTGGCAAAATACATAAATATGTTTAAACGTAACTGTTTTGTTGTTTTTTGTTTTTTTTTTTTTTTTTTTGATGAGAAGACTTAACAAGAAATGATGTAGAACCTTTGGCAAAATGGACTTTTTACTTTTCGCGTATAATCATGAGTTGCTGTTTGTTAACACCAACATAATGAAGTCATCAAAACTGCAAAAGACAACGTGAAGTGAAAACAGACTCTCTGTGCAATAAATAAAAACGTAGAAATATTAATGATAATAATTTACGTAACGTTGAGAATGCATACGATTCATATGCAGTTATTAAATGGGACTTTACGTACTTTGTGAATACCAAAGAGATGTTTATTTAACAGTCACTCATCTAGACACTTGAATAAATTAACCTGCAGATAAGTGCACGTCAGGATAAACACTTTTTAAGTCTGTAGCTGCTAGAGTTAAGCATATGAAAAAAACACAATTTTATTCTTAAAGATAAAATTTAAGAAAAAAAAAATATATCACGACCACCCTACGTAACATATATTTAGTATACAATTTCACTTGGTACACTTTGCTTAAGTTACAAACGTATTTTGTTATTTATTTTATCAAAGTCATTTTTAATTTTTGTATTAAATTAAAGATTAAAGTTTTTAGTTTGAAAAGGTACAACATGCAAAAATTTTTTAATTAAAAGAGTTTCCCTCTTACGTCAATTATAATGTCTACCGGTGTCAGGACTAGCCGTTGGGTTTTGACAGCTTTCAAGACGTGATACTTTTTTTACAAAAACAAAGTCATTGTACATGAACATGAACATGAACATGAATATGAACATTAATTAATTAAAATCTCTCATAATACAAACTTATCATCATCGTTGGCATTTAAAAGAATCTTATCACAATAAAATTGAAACAATTAGCCTGATAAACTATAAGGAAATTTTAAAATCGTTCTTGTTGAAACAAATCTTAAACATAATATTAGTAAAACAAATTAAAATATTGAGGCTAATCTTAAAAGATTTAACCTTCAAATTAGTCTACCGGTAACCTGTTGTTACTTAAATGTGCAATTTTATAATAAACCCTGCAGTTGTTAGAGTGGTTTAATATTTGATACGAAAATTTTAATCATCGATTACAGCTGCAAACTTTTGTTTCGTTTATGCATTTTTAAGCTTTTGTCTAAAATTTCCTAAATAACTGGGCTGGGGTCCCTATTTATTGTATCCAAGCAGACAAAATCATTGAGTTTTTTAGAGATGCACCGAGACGTGTAGCAAAAAAAAAACAGCAGCGTTTAAGTTGCTGTTGACTCGTAGTAGAAAATATCGTTAAGTTTTAACTTTCGTACAATGACACTACAGTGGTATTGTCTTGTATAACTTCCTTTTTTGGTTAATAAGTTATCTGATGGAAGAGAAGGGCCCTCGGGCAACTTTCCATCAGCACAAGTGCCAAAGTCTGCCTCCTCGTGGTATCAACCGGGCAACTTCCAGTTTACTAATTGAAAACAATTTGTCTTGAGCTTATATGGATCAGTGGTTATTTACTTACTGGTCTGGCATGAGGCAGGTTGTCCTTGTTGATGCTGTGGCATGTACATCAGCAATAAGTGGCACAGCAATACAAGGTTTTAAAGGTACCAATACCTTATCTGTGCTGAAAAGAAATTGGTAGGAATTATACGGAAGTAGATTTCCGAAGCTGACCAGAGTCCTGCATGAACTGATTAATGGTGAGGTCTCCTTTGGGAGTTCACGTGGTGGCTGTGGCTATCCCTAAGCGGGGCAACTTAAAACGGAAGCTGATGTGCCGGGGTCCGTCTTGTGTGGGCCCCAGAGTGATCGCGTAAGCGGTCTTATGTGAACTTAAGGTTCTTAAGATAGAGTTTCTAGTTTTGGTGGGTCTACCCAGGTACATGAGAAGCTGATATAGTAGGCTAATAGCTGAAAAGGTGTAAGTGTGTTTTGAAGTAGGTGAATAGGGAAACTAGCTACGGCGGGGGACCATAGGATCTGAATGAAGAGTAGTAGCAAATAATAAGAAGGCCGGCATTGGCATTTTGAAGCATGTGCGTGTTTCGGTCCTGACTGAAGGTGAGAAGATTATAAAGCGTTAATGAAAGTGGAGAAATTAATTTGTCTAGATGAGAAAAGATCCATAAAACAGAGCTGGGTTTCGCATTCGTTGGGTGCGTCATGACAATAATAATCTTTCTTGCTTAAGGTTGGGTACTGTTTCACAAGCGTGTGGAGATGTATCTTGTCGGTGCGGATCTGTTTTGATTGGAAATGACGAGATCAAAACTAAAAGGCGAAATTTGGGCTTAGATAGCCCAACTCCTTAGCAAGAGGTCTGTTATGGCTTGCACAGAGCCATGGCAGAGAATTGCAGCCTGGGTGGTATGGTAAGCCATTCTAAGGCGCTGGTGGACGCATTGTTTCCACTAAGTGGTAAGAGCACCTTGAATTATTGCCCTCCGGGTAGGTGTTACGTAAAACCCTTAACGTCTGTATAACTTCCTTTGTTTGTGTTATTGTTCCATGTATTCACCAAAGAAATTTTCACTACCCATAATTTTGGCAAAACTTATTATGTCACCATAGTTAACCGATAAAAATGTTATAATGGTCGATTTTAAGATAATGTGTCTTTTTATTTTTATCATATTCCTTGTAATATAAAAAGTTCAACGTTTACTAAAAATCGTTATGGTTTGCTCGATATAATCAAAAAATACTGGATGGATGCACCTCATCAGCTTGTAAATAAGTAAAATGTTATAAAAGGTCCCATATCTAGTTATTTATCTTTTCAGAGAATAAATTTTTTAACTGCATGATATCCATTGAATCCTAATAACTGCAGGGTTCTGGTAAAAATAATTGTGTGCATTTACGAGTCTTCAACATTTTTAAAGTTTTCTTTTTTTAATTTAATAAATATTAAATATTCCTTGTTGTGGCATGTTTAATTTGAATACAACAACAGCAACTATTTACCGAAGCGCGTGAAACCATCAAAACTGGTAATTATATAACAAAAGGCATTCAATGCTGTCGTCGTCATTGTTGGTGTTGGTGTTAGCGTTTTCATCGTTTTTGTTTTTTTTTTTTTTTTTTTTGATGCGTGTTTTATGAAATGACTTTTGTGCTAAGTCCCTGCAATTTGAAATAATGTATACACAGTGTAAGTTGCATGAAATATGCCGGTTGCTTTTTGTTTCTCATTTCTTTTTTTTTTTGCCACGTTGTATTCACTTTTTGTTGACTTACTGGCTGCATGCCGCGTGTTGCATGCTGTGCCAACGTCAGCAACATTCACCAATATTATATGTGTTCATAGGTTTACTCGACATTATATAGTAGATTTAATAAAGTTCTATTTAAAATTAAACTTTACCTTTACTTACTAAGATTTCCTACATGTGAACAGATGCTTAATTATAAAGTTATAAATTCAGTTATTGTTAAGAGGAAGCATAAGCCCGCCTGAATATCCCTAATATGTTTTAGGAAAGAGCAAATGCAGAAATTAAAGTTCAGCCTCAAAGGCATTGCGATACATTTTAATCACTTGCTGTTCTTATGCAACCGTGTTGCTGCTTCACTGCTGTGGTTAACGATTGACGGTTCGGTCTTCAGATGGAAATGAAAAAATAAATGCATTTGGGGGAAAACCAAAATATCAAATTAAATCAAAAAAAAACTCCTGATCTGTGGTTTATTTACATTTTATGCTGCAATACAAAGCCCTACATACACACTTTCATACATTTTATGTTTTTTATTTAAATTGATGCTTTGCTGATGCTAATAAAGACATTAGTTTTGCTTTTTCCTTCTTCTTCCAGTTACTTTAAGCTCCAACCTGTTCTTTGTTTATTCTTTTCTCGTTTTTTTTTTTACAAATCTTTCCATTTATGCACAGAAGCGTTTTCCTCTTGCGGTATGATAATTGTTAAAGACTTTTATAAGTGTGTTAAATTCTTGTAACAATATGTAGAACAAATGTCCAACGAATGCAACAAGTCAAGCTGGATTTTACTTTTCTATCCCAAGAAAATTAGTTCCATGTCGAAATAACTTAGAATTTTAGTTAAATCATTTTTCTTACAGGAAACTCTTTAAATAAAACGCATTACAAGAGTAATTGCGTTAAGGCTATTTAACAACTAACTTGAATTAACTTCTTAACATTTTTTTAATCGAAATACCATATTTTAAAGAAGTAATTTTATTAAGGACGTGCTCTGGATTATGGTAAGATTTTATAGCAGTAGCAGTATGTCTCAGTGATAGAAGTAAAAAAAATTAAGGGGAGCTTAAGCTTAATGTTAATATATTTAGATTATCAATTACAAAAATTATAAATTTGATGATGATATTTTTAATTTTTTGTGAATAATGATTGAAATATTTTAAGAGAATTCAAAATTCTTACAAATTAAAACAAAACACATAGTTTTGAAAGAATTAAAAAACTCATTATAAAACTCTCAATAAACTATTTTGCAACAAACTTTTTTATTGCAAAAAAGATAAAAATTTTGATAAAACACCCAAAGAAAAACAAACAAACGATAATTCATAAAGGAACGAATAATTTCTAAAAGAAAGGAATTCTTAACGTTAAACTTTTCGAAAAATCTTTTAGCAGACAAAAAGAAATTTATTATTGAATCAATATGTACATATGTTTGTATGTATGTGTACATGTGTATGTATTACGTGTAAATTTTGTATTTTTTTTTATTTTTCCATTAAGCAGACGCACATAGGGGTATTTTGCCAATCTAGCCGGACATCACTTTTTTTTTTAATTTATATTACTTCTTAAAAGTTACTGCGTGCCCCTAGATCAATGAAACTTGGCAGAAACATGTATTGGGGTCATAGGCTGACTAAGCTTAAAAAAAAACAAAAATCGAACCAAGGGGAAAAAAGTTCCCCTTAGAAGAACTAATGCTACCTCTGAAAAATTCAGCTTTTTATTTAAATTTCCTGAACTTTCGTTAAGCAAATGCAATTTTAAACACAGGCGAAAGTTAAAAAATCTAAACTTTGGTACAGGAGATGGTAAAATTTCATTTTGCCCCCCCCCCCTCTTTGTGGGCGGTTCCATAAAATGAAATTGGCAAAAATAATGTTTTTAATAATAGAAATGGATAACTTAAGCCTAAATACCAAAAAAAATATCTTATTAAGCTTTTGTGGGAGGAGGGGGGTACTTCTCCAATGCCCCCCCTCACGAAACGATCCTGTAAAAAAAATTTTTTTTTTATTTTTTTTTTGCTAATTTTCACAAAAAATTCATTTTTAAGCTTGTTTGCCGCTTTTTTGTATTTTATAGTATTTAATTTATTTGAAAATAATTAATATATTTATAACAAAAACTTATTTAAAATAGTAACAATAAATTTTATATATGTACATATAAAAACAGCAACTAATTTTTTTAAATAAACTCCTCTTTTGCACTAAGGTGATGGGTGCCACTGTTCTTCTTCGTCTGTTTCTTCAAAGACATCTTCTGAATCTGAATCCTCTTCGAAATCAAGTACAGGTGGAAGCATCAAAGAAACGGCTTCTTTCGTGAATGGTAATGACTTTCTTTTTGGAGTTGGTCTTATGCTAGTCATCAGTGGGTCAGAACTAAGCAAAAGCCTATTCAAAACATCTCTGTTACACTCAACTCTTGAAAACTTTCTTGCAAACCTCTGCCTGTAAAGCCGAAAATGTTTGTTTCGTGCCTCAGCCGCTTCTTCTGATAAAAGCCCAATAGGCAACAATGCCTCATTTATAACAGTTGCTCCATGTATTAAAATCTTGTGCATTGTAGGTGTCATAGGATGCCAGGGATATAGAGCAACATAAAGTTTTGCAGTGTCCAAGCAATAATCGGCAAACTTGTGTAGATGGATTTTGTGACCACTTGATATTACTTCAATAATAACTTTGATTCGGTAGATGAAATCAAATTCAATTCCAGTTATTTTTGCAGCTAATTCAGGATTGGAAAAAAATCTTCTGCTGGTGTTACCGTCGTTGGTGTTTCCAAATCCAGTTTTCGGTACATCCACTAATAGCCCTAATTCACTTCTAAATATTGCTTGAATATTTTTTTTTCTCTCTTTAACAATTGCTTTGTCCGCATCAGATTTTAACTGCCATTTTTTCACTGTGAGCTTATATGACAGGTGTACTATGCTCTCAAATAGACGAATTCTGGCGTGCAAAGTAGATAATCCAAAAGAAAGGGCATTTGCGTCTATATCTCTTTTGATGCTTAAATTGTTAAATTCTTTTGAAGTAGCCCCACAAATATAGCATTTCATTGTGGACGTGGTTTGCGTTGCGGCATTACAT
This sequence comes from Melanophora roralis, assembly GCA_963583895.1. Taxonomy (NCBI): domain Eukaryota; kingdom Metazoa; phylum Arthropoda; class Insecta; order Diptera; family Rhinophoridae; genus Melanophora; species Melanophora roralis. Next base: position 127,666,437 of record OY757187.1, on the reverse strand, counting down.
ACTTTCCCATCAACCATTGTAAATAGCATTGCATGTTTTACGGAATACAAACTTCCATCCAGTAAAAAAATTGTTTCTTGTAATTTACTAACAGCATCTTGTACATAGTCAATTTCTTCTTGGATTACGTCCACAGTTTCTTTAATAAATCTGATGCGAATAGGTCGACAATATCGGGGTGATGAAGTGGTTGGATTTTGCCACAGTATTTTTTTTTTGTACCACATATCAGTCGAATTGGGACAAAACTGCTCTGAAAAATATGAGAATCTGAGCCATCATTTTCCATCTTTTGCTTAAATTGTGCCTGGTGTGAGCCATCGCAGCCCCATTTGCTTATTAGTTCAAAGGAGTTGCAATCTTCTGTTTTTGAATCACATAAAACATCTTCTAAATATGTTAGTAATCTACTTGCGGTATGATTAAGCAAGTCTTGAAGATTAATTTGAGCACATGTTTCTGTTATTTCATACGATTCTTTTGGAGGATAGCATTTACTTTTTTCTTTTTGCAGAACACTGTAGCTAGGGTAAACCTTCTTATCGGCACTGCGGATTATCTCATATTGCTTTCGAGAAAGATCAGCTTCCACAAATATAGAAAGAGCCTTAAGGGGTGTTAGCTGTTTTACTTTTTCTTCTTGTACAGCTTTGTATGCTTTTTTCAACTTTGAAGCTCTTGTCGGGGAAGACACAATTTTTTTAAGCAGACTTGATGCATCTTTTTTCCCACATGTTTGTAATTGTGTTTGGGCTGCATGCATTAATAAATCAGCATCGAACTGAGTTCGCAATTTTTCAGTTTTTCTTCTCTTACTTCTTTCGGTCAGTTCAACGAATGGCTTTTGTAGTCGTTTTGAGGACGAACTGCCAAATAGAGGGACTGTCACTGTTCCTTCCAGCCATGTGGCATTCAAGCTTAAAAATCGGTCATATTTCCTTTGTGCTGACTGCCAATGCATTTTAAAAAATTTTTTAAAATTCTTTATACACTCCTTTACCGCTGAGATGTCACTATCTCCTTGACATTTTGAAATTTCGCACAATTTTCTATCTAAAAATTTAAATTTTTCTTCAACAGATTTATCTTTACATTCCTGTACTATTTGGAATAACTCTAATCTTGTATACACTTTTTCCATTTCACTTTCGAAGCTTTAAATTGGTTCTGAAAAGAATTTTGTGCAATGCCCACAATATATATATTTAAAAACTGAGCACCTGAAGCACAGATTTGTTTTTTTCCAAAGAATATTTTTAAATTAAAACTTATTTAAGACAGGTACATTTATTTTGTTCCATAAAATAGCATCATTAAGAAAACAGCTGCACAGGTGGCTAAAACCCATTTATGGGTGGGTAAAAACTACTGTTTCCACATTCCTTTTTTTACTCAGGTAAAAAACAGATATACATATTAAAAATTTATTTCAATGTACCTGCAATAATTATATGAAAAACATCTACATTCGTACAATTATAAATAACTTTTATGACTGACAAAGGGTTTCTTAAGTATTCATATGTAAATATACAAGATAAGCAAAAACAGAAAAAAGGTAAAATTTTCAAAAAATCGCCAAAAAAAGTGGCGCAAAAACGCGCAACGTTTTTTTTCACAATCTAAAAATAGAGACTTCAAATTTTATCGTGAAGTATAACATTTTTGGGATCGCGATTACTCTGACTTTCAAAAAGTTTTTTATTTTTTTTTTTTTTACAAAAAAGTGAATAAAAAATCCGTTTTTTTGATTTCAAACGAATTTTTTTTTATCATAAAAATTTAAAAAAAATAAAAAAATAAAACAGCATAACTGCTAATATGGTTTTTGATAGAAAAAACCAAAAATCATTGTAAAATCTTTATTCAATTAGCCACAAAAAAATATGTTGTAAACCTCTCAAAACCGTAAAAAGTCAATAAAAGCGCATGCAATATACTCAACTTTCCTGACTTTAACAGCGCCCCAAAACGACAAATTTCAAGCAAAAGCCCTAAAAATTCACTATCCGATGCAGAATTTGGTTATCTGTCGATCTGCGTACTTTAATTTTTACATTTCTTAAATTTCATTTTTTGCTTAATGTCCGGCTAGATTGGCAAAAAACCCCTATGTGAGACGGCTCAATGGCACGATTTGAAAATAATAAAACTAATATAAGGTAGTGGGAGTCACTTTTGTGTGCAGCTTAAAAAGTCCTAAAACTAAAAACAAGTCGCTGCACGTATTGGTCTGGTGTTAAAAATTACCAGCAACATTGTTCGCATTGCAATATTTGGCACAAACAATTTTGTTCGAGTTTCTTCCTTTTTTTTTATTACTTTTTGGCTGTGGAAAATATATGAGTTAAAGTTTTAATTACCCATAAAGATGCTGTTTGTTGAAAAACTATTTACACAAATACATACACGAGTACATAAAGCGTTTACATTCATTGAAACATACCAATTTTGTCGGCTGCATAGTTGAACAATTTTGCGATAAAGAAATGAAACAAAAATAAAATCAAACTTAATTTACAAAAAAAAAGAAAAAACAATTTATGCCAATGAATGTACTAACGTGCCACTACAAATAAGCATGAATTCATGTGTGTGTATGTGTGAGAGTGTGTGTAAACTGTTACTAAAACAGGAATGATGTAAATTATTTCGTAATAATTTCCAAAAGAATCTTCGATTTTAAGTTTTGTTGCTTTTTTTGCAAAGTTGTATTTTATTAATATTTTATGTGAAAAAGTTGAAAAATTTGTAACTGAAGGTGCGCATGAATGTATGTGTGTGAGTACATACACCTCTATATGCACATACATACATACCTTCAATGCCATAAGCGCAATCATATCGCTAATATTAAACTGGTGTTTAAAAATTAATTTGATAAAATTTATTCCAAAAAATACGAGGGGCTGTAAATACTTAGCGGCATACAGGACTGTTTTCAAATAAATGCCAATACAAAATGTATTTGCTATATATTAAGTCCTTTTTGTTCCTAAATGTCGTGTCAGTCTAATGACGTCCAAAACGACTGAAACTGCCAAGTATTAAAGTTAACCTTTTTGTAGTCTTTAAACAAAAGGCTCTTGAAAGTTTGGAATAAACATTTTATGATCCTCGTAACCATACAATTTATTTTACTTGATAAAGAAACGATTATATTTTTGGTCATTCCATTTGGATTGTTTTAACAGGCCGTTGTCTACACATTTTTCTGTAAAGCACACACATACATACTTACGCAACCAAATCCCTGCAGCTAAAGTTGAAACTAGTTACGTTTTGGAATAGTCATATACTAGTTGCAAACACAACTGTTGTAAAATTGATGAGTTTAAGCACTGAATAATAAAAGCAAGAAAAAAAAAGATAAAAAGCTATAAATTAAAAAACAAAAACTAGTATTTAACTAGTATATAACTATTTTAAACTGAACTATTTGGGGCGCCCACAACAACTTTATGTTAAAATCGATTGTTCGACGTATCAAAACAGAAAAGAAATGCAACCAGTTTTAAATCAAAAGCAACTAGTTTTATTGTAACACATTTTAGTTATTTTATCTGCAGGGATAAAAGTTATCAATTGCAATAAGTTTTTGTTAAAGGTAAACCCAAATAGCAAAATACATTTTGTTTTGAATTTATTGAAGCAAAAATAGTTTTTAAGCAAATGTATAATGAAAAGGACAACTTTTTTATCTCATTATTGTTAATATTTTTAAACCTACACACATAGACCTTGCTATTTACATGTGCATATTTATACATGCTTATGTGCATTCAGTAAATACCCTGAAGAAAAAGTGCAGTCAAGTGTTTCCATGTCACTACTTTTTCGACTATTTTGGTGTCTTTTTGGAGACATTGTCAACAACGGGTATATATATTTTGACAAGAAGAAAAACCAACTGTCAGCAGCAAGTAAACGCTTCAGTTCGCCGCCAAAATAATATGCCATCAACATAGTTCTCTTAATTGGGGGTACAGCTTATCAGTATTACTGATGACAATGTCAGTAGTAAATCACTAGAGTTTCACTAGTGAGATTTCCTGCAGGGTATTAAAACAGTTGTAGTTTTACAGCATTATGATGCCAATAATTGTGTCATTATAAATATCATGATAAAATTTAATTTTATTGCTTTTGCTGTTGTTTCGTTAAATACCTAAAATTAAATAAAACTGAAAAGTCATGAATTTAACAATTGGACCAAATACCTAGACTTGTTTTTAATAAAATTTTTGGGGAAAATGCAAATCTGTATATTATTTAAAATTTTTTTAAAAGTTCTAAATTTTTTATTTTTAAACTAAAAAACTGCTGAACTACATATGATTGTCCGTTTGAAAGTTTTCGTATCATATTAACGCTCAATAAAATTCATATTATAAATACTTTGATTTAAAAAAAAATATATCAAAAATATATTATAAAATTGTTAAAATAAACCGATAAAAACTCCAATTAAAAACAATAAAACTCCCACTGAAATAATAATAAAAATTATTTTATTGACAAAAAAAAATGAAAATCGAAAACCCCCAACAAATTACTTAGAAGCTAGTTAAAAGCACAGGAAGCAATAGAATTTCAAAATTAACGTTGTTGATATCCGCCCTCAAGTCATGTTGAGAATTCAATTGACCGCAAAATCAAGATTATTATAACGTTAGTAAAAGTTAAACAAAAAGCAGAAAAAAAACACAGCAACAGCAATGACATAAAAACAGAAGGGAATAAAATAACTTGAGTTAACTTTTGCCTTAAATAATGCGGAAAATCATACTAAAAATACCCTTAAATACGAAGGAAGTTAAACATACAACTTTTAGAATCTCAATCATACTTTCGTATATGTATGTAAGTACTCGTATATGCATACATACATACATATATCCTTAAGCACACACACAGTATCGCTAACGTTTACATATACTTTTATACATACGTTTGTATATATATACATAGATGATTACCAAATATATATAAAACTCTGTAGGGTATCAAAAATGAATAAGTCAAATAGGATTTGAAATTAGAATAAATAATACGAAGAAAAAAATTATAAAAAAATGTACAGAGTAATTTAATTCAACTTGTAAATTAAATAATATTCTGTTAAGTTACAAATCGGTTAATTCTTATTTTTTTGTAATTGAAAAAGAAGGAAAACTGCTTCAGCTGTCGGCTTTTTACAGAATTCTTCTTAAATTGTTTATTTGTAATTTTTTACTGATATTCGTTCTACAAACAATATTACAAAACCAGATATATATATGTAGATGGGTTCAAAAATGTGAGTCCAAAAAAATAAACATTTAACAAAATAAGAATATATTTTACAATAAACTTAAAAATTTTGTCAAAAATAAATGCAGAAAAAATCTGGCTCAACAAACCTTCATATTTATAACGAAAAGTTTGGGTTGAAAAAAAAAAATATTTTTAACAAAATTTAAAACTGTTAAAAAATAAAATTTCAAAAACAAAATTTTACAACCGTTTTTTTTTCGGAAAATAAATTATTTTAAGATTACATGGAATTCTTTGATTATAAAATTAATCAAAATTAATTAAACAATATTTCTAAGCCCTTTTGTACAAGATCGTTAATATTTTTACTTTAGAAATATCAAAAAAAAACTTCAAAAGAAAAAACCTGCAAAGAAACTTGTTAAAAATTGCATAAAACAAATTGGCTGACCATGAAACCGGAAACAAAAGGTAAAATTTAAAATCATTTGGATATTGAAAACTTTTGTTCACACACACATACAAGCACACAGACACACTCAAACATGTTAAGTACTGCAAAGAATTTCCTTACAGGAAACCTTTATGTACATAAGTAAATACCGCACTAGCAAAGAAAATGATACTAATGCTTATGTACATGTAAGTAGTAAATATGTGTGTGTGTGTGTGTAAAAGGATATTCCCATGTGTGTATGCATTTATAAGGAAATATTTACTCAAACAAATAATCATTAAACTTTAAGATTTTGTTGGTAAAACAATTCTTGAGGTTTAAGTAAAATCATTTTGTATTTCCATTGCTAAATGAGTCTGTATGTTCTTAGAACATGTAAACTTTACTTGTGTTTCTGAATCAATACCTAGATAAAAGCACAAATGCATATATATGAATACATATAATGAAAAAAACCCTTCCGGAAATAAAAAGTTAAATTTTACTTAACAAAAAAACATATCCTGCAACGTTTTAAGAAATATATTTTTCTCAATCGAGAAGAGTTTTCAACATTCGTTAAACAACACAGTTGATGCAAAAGGATTTTTCGCAAAATATTCTTTTCAAAAGTGAGAAGGATAAAAAAATATTTATACGATATTTTGATTTTCTTATATTCAATAATAAAACATAAAATTTTACTTAAACAATGTGACTGTTTCTTTTGGTTTGTTGTTATACTTACGCTACAATAAATAAGAGAAATAAATGAAATGAACTTCTAAAGGCACTCAAATACTGCGTAGACTACAGACAATGCAAAATCATATTTTAACAATTTGCCTGTAGCTGGAATTTAACAATTGAATTTAGATTTCTAGCACAAACAACTATTGAGAACTGAATTTTGTTTCATTAAAATGCTCATCTATACATACTATAAAGGTATCAGAAATAATCTTCAAATACTTAAAGTACACGACAAAATAAATTAAATAAAATTTAAAACTTAAAACTTAAGTTTAACAAAATACTTAAAAGTTTTTAGCAAAAAAGTTAAAATATATTTTTGATTGATTTTCTTAATAATTATATTCAAAAAACATTTTCTGTTTTATTTATTGAATAAAACAAAGTAAAAATTGTTTTTGATATTTTTCAAAGAAATTCATTTTAAGCCACAAACTCATTTATCTTTTATTTTAATTTGTTTTCTTTGTCTTGCCGGCATTGAGCAAGTTATTGGTATCAGATAATTGGTAATGTCTCTAGACAATAAATAAAAATTTCCCACTTTCAATATCAAGATGTTGCCCATCTTCAATTAAGCTACAAAGGATAGAAATACAATTACACACCACCCTCGCCTGACTGTAGCCATCATCATTATCATTAGAACAATAATAATTAGTTACAAGCATGTTGTTGTTGTAATAAATATAATAAATGAAAATTGATTGAAATCCATTAGGAAATAATAATTTCTCTTCTTTGTTCTTGCCTGCCTTAATTATTTAAGAATGTGCGTGTGTATTCTTAGCTGATTTTTAAAGAAATATAATTTATATTATATAAATCGGTAATAAGCAAATTTATATAAATTATTTTACTCATATTTACTCGTTATTTATTAATTTTTAATTTGAAATAAAGAAAAGAAAATTTATAGGGGACATTAATTAATAACTACTTTCATTCCCAGTTATCGTTTGCAAGATTGTTTTGTAAAGAATCTACAAACTAAATCTTTAAAGGCTGCCCAGGGGGACAGGATTCGAAAACGAATCCCTTAAAAGCTTAAAGGCTTTCTAAACAAAACCAAAACGTACACAGTTCGTGCAATCATAAATTGATGCTCGAAATGTGATTAAAATTTATTACGATTCTTTTAATCTTGCAGAAGAGTTGAAAAAAGACTAGAATAAAATAAACAATTGGTAACTGGATTATAAAGAATTATAAAAGCCTTTATGCTGAGATTAGATAAAAATATTTTCTTTTTTTTCATTGGACATATATTCATATGTACATGACATGTATTTAATATTTGCAAAAATACACCCATAAGAAAAAAAAATTATGATACATTATTTATTTCCTGATTAAATTCCTGTTGTTAATTCAAGCTTTTAAACGCGGAAAAATTAATTTAATACTTTTCTTAAGCTTATAAGCCACTTAATGTATGAATATGATGTCTAAGAAAAATGTTTTTACCTTCATACGGACATGTATTTGTATGAAAGTTAACATCAACATTAGAATATTAATCATTGCTTTAAACACATTTTTCTTTCTTTTTTTTCTATACAAACTGAAAAACCAACTCAAATGACATTCAGTTATTTAAAGTTAAATAAAATATCAAGGATAAATGTGTGTTCGTGTTTGAATTTTCAAAGCCAACAAAGGTAAATGGCTTATTTGTTAAAAGAAACTTTGCAAGAGATTCAGTTCATTTCCTATGACATCAATAGCAGCCCATAAGCAAATGTATATGTTAAGAAAAAAAAGCAAACAAGAAGACAAATTACACTTTAACACAGTGCAAAGAAGGGAAATTTGCACCTTTTCACTTAAGTACACACATGCGAACACACTAACGTTCTCGGAAAAAAAAAATATGTTTAAAAAATTTATTTCATTTATTTTCAGAAAACAAAATGGTTTGTGTATCGTCAAAGATTTCAAAAATAGAGGAAAACACAAGCAACCAGAGTAAAATGACAAAGTGGAAGGTGTGATTTTATAGCAAACTCTCTTATTTTTATTAAACTTGAAATCACTTGCTTGATGATGTCAAAAGGCTTTAGGTTTTTCTAACCATTCATACATTGTAAAATTAAATGCTCTACATTTAACAAATCGCCGACAATCAATTCAAAAAACATAAAAAGAAACCAATTTAACCTACATTTTAAAGTTGTTAGAAAACGAACTAGAAAAAGACTTAAAGCCAAATCACTCTACAGTAGGGCAGAATACTTTATAACAGAAAAAAACAAATTCTATTAATAATAGAGGGATTAAATTTTTTAAATATATTTACTTTCAATTCCAGACCGTACTATTAGCATTAAAAAGTTAACCTTACATGAATATTTTATATTTTCAAAAGTTTTAAAAGAAAATATTTTTTTTTCTATTTGCATTATTTAGAAGCTGTTAGATAATGAGTTATTTTTTTATATGACATTTAAGTCGTTATTTTCCTCTAGTTTCATAAGTTTTTTAATCCTATTTTAGTTTAATAATAAAAATATAAACCCATTCTTAAAAATATTTCACGCAACTCGATTATGAAGTCAAAATTCTCTTAAAATCAAATATGAAAGCTCACACCCGTCACATTCTTTATGTGATCATAGAGAGCAGAAATTATGTTTTTGCAATGTCAACTAATCGCTTAAAAACTAACTTTCCTTGGAAATCAAATCCTTTTTTCAAATCAAAATTTTGAATTGTTTGAGTTATGAGCAAAAATGTGAGCAAGATGGTCACACCCGTCACAATGGGATTTACCGTACCAACTTTTTCCTGTTTTGTCTTTTTTACCTATTTATCCCTATTTGGCCCTTAGGGTCCCAGTTGTACAAATCTCTTTTTCTAAAGATCAGGAGAGGGACCCGCAGTCAAAATTTCAAGTTCCTAGAACTACTCGATGATGAATTAAACTGTATTAAATTTTTTTTTTGAAACTCCCTACGCCTTACGTATGAATGTATATTTGCGTACATACATATGTATCCATTGTTTGAAATAAATGATTGAACGTGCTTCCGCTTATTTCTTGCTAATATTTAACTTTTTCCTTGTTAAAGAAATAGAGTAAAAGAAATAACAATGTTTTCGCTTATAATGGAAAAATGATTGAATTTGTCAATGAATGAATAAAAATATAAAAAAAATAAACCTACAGGTTACAAGGGCATTCAGCAAAACAATTATTGAACCAACAACATCTTTCAGTTTATTCTATATTCATTTGTTCACTAACCAAATTTTAAAACTGTAAAGCAGTCACAAATATTATAAGCAGTTGTTGTTGTTTCTTTATTTTTTCTTCATTCTTTTCTTCCCCTATTCACGTTTTTCAATCAGAAAGTTGAAAAACATCGTCTCACCTTATGATCCCCTTAAGTATGCAATAGAGTTCTGTTCATTATTGTTGTTTTATGTTCCAACAGGAAATCAACTGAGATTGTATTGAAGGTGTAAATCGTTCATATATGTGTGTGTGTGTGTGTGTGCTCGTGCATGTACGAGGAGTGGAGAAATAACAAGAATCCTCATTAATTTTCCTGTACGTTGTCGTTGTCGTTAAATTCAATGAGTTTTAGAATCCAAGTACTTATAAATGTATGTATTGGTGTGTGTGTGTGTGTAGATGTATATAAATAATAGGAAAATAAGTAATTTATTTGTAAAATTAGGCAATTTTCTTGCACGAATTACAAAATTGATAGCTTAAGTAGCTGTTGCCAACATTTGAAGGATATACACACACTTATACATATATATTTACATATTAATGGTACAAACACCTTGACAGTTAATATGCCCGTGTGTGTGTGTGTGTATTTTAATTTAAGAGCTGCTTATGTTTACTACCCCAAAAACATTAAAATGAAAAAAAATTAAATAAAATATGAAATTAATATTAAAGACTTTTTACAACTTTGCCACCCCCAACACCCATCAACATCACAAACAGGTTGGTTTTTATAACAAAAGATATTTTCATTCAACAAAAAAAAATTGAAACGACTTTTCAATTTACTTTTAAAAGTTTAAATAAGAAATATTAAGGAAAAGTGACATTAAAATCAATTGAAAATACACATGGTGGGCATAAGATATCTTAAATCTACTTAAAGTGAAAATATAACAAAATTTAAACAAATTTAAGAAAACGTTTTTTTAAAGGTTTTTTAATTCATTTTTGTTTTGGAAAATAACTACAATTTACACCCACATCCCGATAATAGTTTGTTTCACACATTTCTAACAAAATAATTTATCAGATTGCCAAACTGTCATTCCACCGAACAGTGGCTGCATAATTTATTTATTTGACATTTTACTCATGTGACATCATGAACTCTTGAACGCACATTAAAGATTTCTTTACACCTAAGTTTAGGGATGTTTGTATGTATGTTTGAATGTGTACATAAGTGTTATTTAAAAGTGTGTTCAGAAATAAAATATGTTTTATTACAGACATACTTACGTACTCTCATGTGTTAATGTGTATGTTTGTATTAATATTGTGCGTGTGTGTGTGTAAATATGTATATTTGCTCTTTGCATTCAAATCATTATAAAACACAATTTCATTTACACTTGAAGTAAAAAAATGATTTGTTGACAAAGAGTTTCTTTTTTTTTTCTTTTTAATAAGATTTTCTTTGAAAATGATGGAAAACATTTTTCCAACTTTTTCTGTTCTTTTATGTAGATTATACGGAGGTAGAAAACGTTTCCTTTAAAAACATGTATTTTAAAAGACAAATTGAATAATTTTTCTTAACTTTAAATAACATTTTTGAATTATTTATCATCTAAATTATTTTATACTGATTTATACATGAATGTGGATGGATATAAAATTTTAACGTGATTTATAATAAACACTCAAGAAAATATGTTGCTTTTTCTCGTTTGTTTAATAAAAAACCAAGGGAAAATACAACAGATGTTTTATTATGGAATTTATTAATTTTGTTAGAAAAACATTAGATAAAGAACATAAACACTTTGCAAATCCAAATCAAATTAAAATTTTATGTTTATTAGTGCCAACTTAAACGGCTTAAACGCTACTAGAGATGAAATGATAGATACTCGTAGTTCTATTTACTTTCAGACGCAGGCTTACGTTATTGTAATAAACAATTAATAATAAGAATTAAGCAAAACAACATTTAAAATAATACTGAAACGAACTCATATTTGAAGCATCTACGGAGCTCTTAACAATATTTCTTGTCATTTTATTTTAGTGACTTCGTTTTAAACATTCCATTTTTAATTTAATACGAAAAAATTTTAGAAGAAATTTAAAACAACAAAATAGTCATTTAGTTTAGCAAAAAAAACAGTTAAATAAATAATTTTGTAAATTTGTGTGTGTTTTGCGCAAAAAGAAGTTGCTTTTTTGTGCTAAAAACCATCGTTGCACAAGCATTCCTCATTCACTTATATTTATTTATTTTTTTATTTGTTCCCATTAGAAGGTAAAGGAGTACTTAACAAAATGAGAAATGAAATTCAGCTAAAGAATTTATTTTTTTAGTGGAATTTTATTTACGCAAACAGCATGAGACTTAACAAAACAAAAAGGCAAACAGTTTACGATTTAAGAAGAATTTACAATACCCTTCCATATACAATTGGGTAAAGTTTTAAATTTAAAATCTATATTTTGCTAAAGTTTTTAACATATTCATTTGCTTTTTAATAAAACATTTAACAAATTTTTTTAAAACTGAAATATAAAATCGGTCCAAATAATTAAATAAATTAACAGCCGGGGAAAATCGATTTTATTTAATTCAAAAATGTCTTTAATTAACTTTTATATCAACTTATTCCACAATAGTTCAAACTGTATTCCTGTTTGTATGTATGTTTTTGGACCCTACAAATGGATATTTTCATACCTCTGAATAGAGAAACATAACTGTGTGATGCTTTTAGAGTAGAATATTTGAAATAAACTGCAATTAAGTTCAGTTTGGTGCACGGTTTACGGTGTAAATACGTACATATATATATATGTACGTAGAATGTACTTAAAAAGGGAGGTCGTAAAAATAATTTACACGAAAAATGTTATAAAATTTAATTACCCCAATGTTAATGTAAAAGTATAATTGCTTTACAAAACTGCAGATACAAAATTCAAAACTATACTTGTATTTATGTATAAATGTGTGTATGCAGCGTCAACACACACACACAAACTCAAGTTTTTGTTTAGTAGAAACCACATTGCGGTAATAGTGAGAAGAGTATCCTTTTTGTTACTGTGTTTTCTCTGGTAAATAAATCGCTACGTGAAATTCACTCATTAATTTATACATTCGCACTGAGTATTTAACGTTATTTGTGTGGTTTTACTACAGTGTTCCCCAAAATTTCGCACGCGTGCGAATGTTTTCTTATGAAAAACATTGGTTTTTTTAGTCTCTTCTCCTAAATGACCCGTATGACCACCAAGTTTTTAAAAATGTTTAATGAACAAATTTTTATATTATATTAAATGATTGGTTTAACTTACATCTACGATGCTTCATTTTGGTTATAAAAAATATTTAAAAACAAAAATCATAACCTAAGAATGTATGCGTGTGGGGATCACTGTTTTACTCACAATTTATGTATGTATGTTAGAGACCTGCACCAAGTCTTATTCAAGCTAATTCAAGAACTGCATAATTTTCTAATTCTTGTGTTATTGTGCGGTTAAACGGTTTAAGTGCTGAAATGTAGAGTAGCTAAAACAGTTTTTGTGCTGCAGTGTAGAGTAGCTAAGAATAAAGAGTGGTGTCGAGACTGTGGTCGATAAAAAAAATTACTGTGCCTATGGTGCGGCAACAACAACAAAGACTTAAGAGTTATGTTGTTGTTATGTTAACAAATAATAATACACACAATGTTGAGTAGGTACATACACAAGCAAACATATACACAAGCAGGCAAATCAATATAAAACTCATGCGTAATTACATTACATTACATACATATGAACATTGAAAATCAACCCCCGTTTTTTATAACTATCACACCAGGAACATCCCGCCAACAGTAAAGTTTCGAGATGAATTGAAATGGAGGTGTGCGATCATGATGAATTGATGTGCCGTGGTTGTTTGCTTAAATGTGCTTAAATGTGCTTAACTGTGAATATATTTTTCATTTAAGTTAAGTTAAGTAAACAAAAGAGATGGCGAACAATACAACGCAGTACTTAATTTTGTGTGTGCACACGTAAGGTATATGAAATGAATTGAAAATTCGAGATGATGCCTTATTTAGTGTCGTCTTGGGATGGCCTCTAATGTATGTATGTATGTATGTATGTTTGTATGTTTTTCACGTATAAAACATATTTTATTATTTTTCTTAGGTTTTGTAAAAAATATTTAAATTTAAAAAATTATATTTAATTATTATTAAATTTTATTTTGTAATTAAATTTAATATTTGTTTAAGGACTTAACAAATACTTTAACTCTTACAAATATTAACTATATTTTTACAAAAACTATTTCACATCCTTGATCGAAAAAATGAAACACCAAAAACTATAAAATTTAATTTATTCAAAATTTTGTGAGAGACACGTGAGTTATTTTTTGCCAAAAACTATCTTAAAGCACATATACGATTAATAAATATTGTAGAATTATATTTTCGGGTGTTTATGTCAGGTTATAATTAAATGTCTGCATCAAATATTTGATCAAACATTTTTTTATGTGTTAAAGGATGAAAATTAAAGGTTGCGCCTGTCAAAGGGTTAACAAAGCAACCATTTAATGGTTTTTCTTTTTATTGCAAAATATACGAATCGTTGAACACAAACAGTTAAATGCAAAAAAGTTTGTATAAATGTATGAAAGTATTGATGCTAATCCTTGTTAACACGTTGTTTTGGCTTCTGGTCAATTAATTGGACATTGATATCTGTGTTAGTGTATGAATAAATAAACGAGAAGATAAGTTAACAAAACAATTTTGTTAAAAAAATCCAGTTTGTGTATTCAAAAGCATCTGATGTTAGTCGCTAGTATATATCGTCCCCTTAAATGCAAGAGGGCCCTGACACCAAAAAAATTTTAAATAAAGTATACGATCTTAAACATTTTTATTTATATCGTTCTTGATTAAGAAATTCAAAAGAATATAAAAAGTGGTGATTTCCTCCTGAATTTATGGCCCAAAGTTGTTTTTTATTTCTGAAGAAAATATATTTTTCCATCGATAAAAAAAACGAATTTTATTGGATAAAATATTAAAAAAAAACATATTTTTTATACTTGAAAAAGACGAAATACAATTTTAAATTAAAAAAGAAATAATTACACAACGAAAGATAAAAGGATAATATGATTTGTTTATGATTACAATTTTCAAGGAAATAAATTTTCTATCCCTCTGTTTTTTTTGTTTTGTTCAAACAAAATCTTTATTTTACCATTTCTAATTTTCGGTTAATGTTTTATGAGCACTTCTTTTATTTATTAAGGAGTTTGCAAACTTAGTGTTTAAATATATTAAAGGATAAAACCTTAAAAGGAACATTGAGATGGAAGTAAACAACAACAATAAAATTCATGTACAACATACTGTCTGGCAGTCCATTTCACTTGTTTGCTCTGCCTCAAGTTAAGCAGAGTCTAAACACAAATGAATCAAATTAAAAATGAAATGAAAAAACCCCAAAAATGAAAATCATGTCCAAGTGGCTTTGAAGTGAGAAAAAGATATAAATAAATAAAAAACTGATTTATTTTTCTAACCGACCACAACAAAACAAAACAAATATCGCATTATGTTCAACTCGTATATAAACACACTTACACAAGTACATAAGTATGTAAACATTCGTCAAAAAAAAGCTTCGCATTAAATTTGTGTTAAATTTCAACTTCATCCTTCAGATCTTTTACCCGCAGGATTATTATGACCAATTTTCACAAATTCATTTAATCGTTTACATTCCAACAGTCAAACAAAATTTACCTTTGAATTTATGTAGAGGATCAAAAGAGGATTTCTATTGTTGTTTATGTTTTTCGGTGTTTCAATTTTTAATTTAATTTTTCAGAAAAACAACAAAAAAAAGGAGTAAAAAAACAAACAATTGTGAAGAAAATAAGAAAAATAAATAAAACCAACTGAATATAAAAAGAAATTCAAGTGTGAAGTATTTGGAAAACAAAATCAAAACAGAGTGCAAATTTGATTTGGATTTGATTAAAACATCAAAGAAATTCAAAATAAATTAGAGACGAAATAAATAAAAAAAAAAAAAAAATTAAAACAAATGAATTTGCCGCCAGAAAATATAAATAATGTTATTTAAAATAATAGAAATATTTTGCGGTTTTCATATTCTAAAAATATTTTCTTTTATTTAGAAATTCTTGTTCAATAAAGCCTTTGTTTTTAATTTAAATCCTTCAAACAAATTTCATTTAAAATGACACCTTTTCGATACAAGGAATAGCTTAAATTAATCGAGCATGATATCATTTTTGTACTTAAAAAGTGGCCCAGTTCAGAAAAAAAAAACATTTCCCATCTATAATACTCTCTACACTTAAAAAATTATTACAGTAACTGACTGTAAGTTATTAAGGAAGCACTCCATCAAGTTGTTTTTAAATGAAAAAAAAAACAGTTAAATTTTCATATAACATTTTTCAATATTTTTTTTAACTAAAGGGTCCGCCATCTAACATTTTTTTTCAACTAGTGCTTATTTCGTGAATGGTAACACTTAGCTCATATCTGATAAGACAGATAATTAGTTTTATCCTTCCGCTGAACGAATATGATTGTGTATACGCTTGAACAACGCTGGGAAATATTGCGACGTTTGAAAATCCTGGTAAGGTTTCAAAATGTGTGCGAAAATTCCGTACGGATTTTGGAAGAAGAGAAACACCGTCAGCTCCGTATGTTCGATATCTTGTGAAAAAAAAGAAAGAAACTGGCATCTCTATTGATAAACCAAAGCGTGAAAAGCCAAAAACAGTGCGTACACCCGAGAATATTGCTGCTGTGGCAGAAAATGTGCATAAAGCGCCATCAACATCAATTCCCCGTCGTTCTTAACAATTGAACATTTCGGAGACATCATTGAGACGAATTTTGCATAAAGAGCTTGGTATGACGCCAGTTGAAGCCAACTGACCATCCAATGCATTTTCGCTTTGCTAAGTGGGCCTACGATCGACTTACAGAAGATGCCGATTTTGGCAAAAAAGTCATCTTTTCCGATGAAGCTAATTTTGATCTTGGCGGGTATACAAACCAGCAAAATTGTCGCATTTGGGGCACACAAAACCCGCACGCACCCAAAATGAGTCACTTTTCGGTGCGGATTTTGCTCCAGAGGCATAATTAGGCCAGTTTTCTTCGAAAATGAGCAAGAAGTGGCCGTTACAGTCAATGGCGATCGTTATCGGGCCATGTTGGACGAATATTTTTTCACAAAAATTGAGGAGGAGGATATTGGCAACATTTGGTTTCAACAGAACGGCGTTACGTGCCACACAGCCGAAGCTACACTCGATGTCTTGCGCCCTGTTTTTGAAGATCGCATTATCAGCCGCAGACTTGATGTCGTTTGGCCATCTCGGAGCTGCGATTCAACACCGTTGGACTATTATTTGTGGGGTGCCTTCAAAGACAAGTGTTACGCCGACAAGCCAGAGACAATTGACGCTTTAAAGAACAAAATTCGTGAAGCCATTGGTGAAATACAGCTTCACACAATCGATAATGTGCTTAAAAATTGGATCAATCGTATACGCGACTGCATGGCCAGCCGAGACAGCCATTTGAATAAAATTATTTTTCATTATTAACCGGAAGGATTGTACTTTCAAATTATAAAAAAAGAAACTTGAGAAAATATTCAGCAGTTTTTTTTAGCATTTTCAAAAAAAAAAGTTATTTGGCGGACCCTTTATTTTGAAGAGTTAATCAAAGCTTTAACTGCACGGAAATGTTGATTTTCAGTTAAAGTAAATTTTTTCAGTTATTTTTAAGTAACATTTAACTTTCTTAATATTTTTTCTGTTAATATGTATGTGTTTTGCTGTAAATGACAGAAAATATAGTTAATTTAAAAAGTTTAGCCAAGTTAGTTTTTTATGTAAGAATTTAAATGAAATATTGTGTTAATTTGATTTAATGTTTTGAAACGGGGGTTTTTAAATTAATATCCAGTTGATTTTACAAAAATAATTTTTTAATTGTAAACATAAGAATCTTTAAATACTTTTTTAAAAAAGGAATTGGAAAAAAATTTTAATTTGTGCTTTCAAAAAATATTTTGAATTGGAAAAGTACAAACTAATGCTGAATACACTCTATGCCATTTTTTTGAGATTGTAAGTCATCAATATATTAAGTACAAATGCCAACATCTGTCATTTTTGTTATTATTCTCTATATGACATTGTAAATGGTTGTCGAAATGCAATACAGGCACAATAAAAATTTACAAAATGTGACGTCACAGAAATGCCTTGTATGTTCCCCGAATAAATCAGTAATATATTCAAAATGTTTTTTTTTTTCAATTTTAAAATTAACAAATAAAATTTTAAAAATATTATTTATTTTCTTTTTTCATTTTACTAAACTTTGTAAGACTATGCAGAAACTAAATCTTAATATATTTTTACCATTCGCTTATTATCTGCAAAAATAAAAATATTTAGTAGAATAAATTCATATATATTCAGTCAACATTCATTAATTTTCTCTTCTTTACATGTTCATAGCAAAAAAGAAAAAAAAAATTAAAAGTTTTTTCATTTGACAAGGAAGGGGAGGTTCAGATAAATGATACAAGTAGATGGACAAATAAAAGAGCACTAAACAGCATTGACCCTCATCGCAGTCATTTACCAGAAGCCATCAGTTCTAGAGTCAAAAGGTTGAAAAGGAATTTGTCTTAATTTAGGATTTTATTACTTTGCCACTCAAACATCCTTTTTTTTCTTATGCCTGAGATAAGTGTACACACACAATTAAACTCAGTTGAAATTTTTTGATTCTTCGTTACAAAAAACCATTATTTTTCTTTCCTATTTTCTGTAAAAATAGTTGACAACCACAACAAAAAATTAGAAACGAAAAAAAGTGTAATAAGATAAATTGAATGACTAAAGGTTATTTCACACAAGCAATTTCGAACGATGATTGAAAATAAATGCAGTTTAAAGAATCAATTCAATTAAACCTTTTTAGAAAAAAAACCAAAAAAAAATTCCTTAAAGTTATAAAGTCGTATCTTTATGTAAAAAATTGATTAATATTATAACGCAGATACATTCATTCATAAAGTAGTATGTTTGTATGTTCATAAAAAGTAAAAATATTCTTTCTACATAAACCTGAAAATAACACACCTTGATTGTTAAGGATATTGTGGCCAAATATTTGTCATGTTTCCTTTTTTAAGTGTTAGTTAATGGCCGAAAACTAATAAACAAATTAGTTTAACGGACATAGGTAAATACATACATACACACGAATACAATAGTACAGACGTACAGATATATATGGGCATAAATATAAGTATGTATGTTTGTATTTATATTAGCCAAACCACATATTTTAAGGAACAATTTACGGTAATGACCGCTACAAATTATAAGCATGAATTAAGACGGACATGTTTATTAAACGTTATAATACCGGATACAAGTATATTTTACTTAACCATCCAACTGGCCGACCTATTCATACAAAGTCACAAACACCATCATCCATTCATTATGTTTAACCAGGACATTTTTCTAATAAATGTCATGTTGTTGTCATTGTAAAGTTATACTAACAAATACAAAAGTGAAATATATATTATAAAGGACATTCAAAGGCAATTATGTTATTTTGGTCATTCGTTTCACCTTCCAAAATGGCTGAATAACACGACATTTGAACACAATAATAACCAGCCTAGTAAATGCCTAAACAGAATAAACATTTCATTAAGTCATTACAGTGTGTGTTTGTTTGCATGTGTAAGTATGGCAATAAATACATTTCGAAAACACACAAGCATTTACATAAACATTAAGGATATAACTTTTGAATAATCTTCGAAAATAGCAAATAGCATGTATCTACACGGCACACTATAGAACAACATACAAAAATAAAAATAAAATATTATGAAAATAAACATATTTTTTAAATTTAAAATGGGTGCTTTAAACGAAGTTTTAACAAAAAAATTAATATTTGAAGTTTAATTTAAATTTAACATAGTTTTTTACTCAATACGACCAATAATTTTTAACCCTGAAAGCCAACCCAGCCTAACTCTGGACAAAATATTTTAAAGGCTAAACAAGTAAGGAAGTTATAATCGATCAAGCCTGATCAAATTAAACCTTATTCTACAACTTGCTTTATATTAAGTACGACCATAAGCTTAATAACTACGCAGGAACGGTTAATGCCATTACTTATTCACAATTTATGAAATTAAATGTGGTTTCCATGAGTTCGACTTATGTATATTTGACCCACTGTAAACTTGGGATTGTTCACTACAGGATTTTATTTATTATTTGGAGGCTTTAGTTGATAAATACCCGCAAAAATTGTAGAAATAGAGTTATACTTGAATCAGTTATATCCCAAAATGCTTATTCCGTGAGGACACATACCTAGATGAGCGCTATATCAAAACAAAAAAATTTCCGAGCATCACCAAAAATTTTAGTCACATGTTTATTAAAGTTTAGGTTATTTCAAGAAATAAGGCCTTTGTTTTGCATTCTTTTAAGAAATTATTAATTAAAATTATTTTTGACAAATGCGCCTCTATATCAGTTTTTATTAAAATTGTTAAGGTAAAGCTGTGATTGTTAGGGACCCTCTTGTAGGAGATTAAACCATTAAAAATCCGATCATGTCAAGATTCAACAACAAATTTAATTGAAAAAATTTTTAATTTTTATTTTTTCCAAACATTTGTTTTCATGCACTGCGTTTTACGAGGTGAGACCTTAAACTTTAATAAAAAGCAAAATTAAATACTTTATACTTCAACAAATTTTCATCCACAATTTATAAAAGTTTTTAGTAAAAAACTGGCGGAAAGACGCAAACGGAAATTAACTTTGGCGTTTCAATTCTTTACGTGTTTACTTTAATGACGAAATATTGTTCATAATTTAACACGAAAAAAAAAACAACAATAACAACGACACAGCTTTAGTGGTGGCTGTAGTGGTAACAAGAGAAACATGAATTTTGATCCCAACCAATTGACACAAACGACAAAGGACACTACTGCATGTAGTTAGTTTCCTGGTCATTAAGTATAAATTTGGAACGTTTATTGTGTGTAAATGTTAAATGGCCGCATCAGCAGTAACTTAAATAACAAGACAGACGCAACGTTTAGCCAGACAAATAGTCTAAACAGCTAAAGAACAAGCGATTATTTTACACTTTTATAAATATTTATGTCTATTTGTGCGTATGTGTCTGTGTGTGTGTGTGTTTTCTATAAGGTGTGTTGTTTTGTTAAGAGTGTTTTTAAAAACAAAAATTAACACCGTATTAAATTACAAGATTGTCGTTAAGATATCGTAAATAACATTAATATATTTCATAAAGTTCTTTTTTACATTTTTTATTTCTATTTTTATGAATATAATTAAGTATTATTATTTTTTTATATTTTGAACAAAGGCCTTATAGGCCTTATTACGTAAAACGCAACTCATGAATTCTTAAACAATTGTATGGAAAAAAACTACAATTTAAAAGAATTTCAGAATTTTTTTGTTTTAAGGCTTTGCGTTTTAGAAAATAAGAGAGATAAGCTCTCACATTTTCTTGAAATGAAAAAAGATAAATTTAATTAAATTTTGTAACAAACAAACAGGAATATTTTATAAATCATAAGAACGGTGCTCAATAGAGTATTTTTTAAAAAAGATTTTAATTGTGATTTACTTTCTACGAGATATACTTTTATGTTTCAAATTTAAATAACAAAAAACCTGCAATGAGAGCTTTAAAAAAAGACAATTAAAATTATGGTTTCAAGAGATTAAGGAAAAATGTTCTCTTTGAAATAGTTAACCAAAAGGCAAAGGAACATTTACAGTAATCAGAAAATCTAACATCATAATTAAAAACAAAAAAGAAGTTGTTTTTTAGATTTATTTTATTATTGAATATTTAAATCATAAAAATATATATTTAATATTTGTCCAGTCAAACTAAATTTAATGATTTCAAATTGAAATTATCCGAATCGGATTGTTTTGTTTAAGGGCAACAGTGGCCTTTTTCTTCAAACGAGAGTGTTCACCATGTTGTAAGCTGTTTCGAGCGACCGGAGTTGAACGTGCTTCCAGCTTATTTAAATACTTGTCCACATAGTTAAGGATTTCGCACTTAACTAGTGGAACATGTAGATCCTCTACAAATCAGGTAATTATTGGTTATTTTATTAATCGGGTTAATTCGGGTTTTTGTGAAACTCTTACTATGGGAGACATGGTCAATAATGAATCAATCTTTACAAAATTTGGTTGTTCCTTTTATTAAAAAAAGGACTTGCACATGTGTTTGAAAATATCGAAAGCATTATATTTTCGCACTTTACATGGCCTAATCTTTGTTCCAGAGATTTTGAATTATGTATATGGGGCCCATGGTTAATTATGAACTTTTCATTTTAGGATTCTATTTAACGTTTGTGGGCATAAAGTAAAACCTACGTGCAAAGCAGTTGTGGAAATAGAGTAATAAAAATCAGCTTTAGGCTTTAGGACTATTTCAAATAAAAGGCTGGCAAACCCTATCTATAACATGTTTCATCAAAATATCTTCAAAAATGCAACCTGTACTTTGATAATGAGAGTTTAGTATATCCAGCTAGACGGAAGGACATATTTAATCATGCAAAATCACTTTCGAGTTGATCGATGGCTCTGAAACTATTACTTTTGACCGTTGCAAACATCTGCCCATACTCGTAATACTTTTACCACGTATGTAGTGTAAAAATAAAAAAGTGACATTTTCTTTAATCACTAAAACACCAATGGTCTAATGCTCAATAGCAACTTCTAAATTAAAAAGATAACATCCACTAAAACATTTATAAATAAACTTTTTTTAAGATTAATTTTCCACGTCTACTTTGAACCAGCTCGTTGTCAAAATAAGTGCAGGATTGTTTTTGCTTCTTTTTTTTAATAAAGAAAAAACAGCCGAAAAAACCCATTCGAAAGGATAAAGAAATGAATGTAGAAAAAAATCTTCCACTGATGTTATAAAAATGACCGATGTATTTCTTGCCAATAAATCTTAATTTGAATCTGTGTGCTGGTCAGATAAATCTCTTTTTTTCTTGGTAATTGTTTTGTTTTCTGCTTCTAAACTTTCTTTTCAAAATCTGCCTAAAAGAGGGGGGTGAGAGGGAGCCATTCATATTTTGGTAAAAACAATGTACAATCTTGTTGTTGAGTTTAATTTTTAGTTGGTTTTTTTTTTTTAATCCAAATGAAAAATATGCCAAATTTTGAGGCAAATATTTGACTGGCTTAACCGGAATTCAATTACAAGAGTGGAAAAAAATAGAAATTTACTACCAATTCAATGCAGTAAACCACCAGCAAAAAAGCACAAAATCTAACAAACAAAGCAACACATTTTGGCAGTAAATAAAAAATTTCTCACAAGATATTCTTGGGAGCAGTGATTTGCCAGGACTGTGACAAAAACAGCAAATACCAACAAAAGTGATTTATAACTTGAAGGATTTGTATTAATAAATTTCAAGTGTCTGAGTGTATTTGTGTGTATGTATGTGTATGTGTATGTGCATCTAAATGTTATTTTTTTTTTTTTTTGCAAACAAGCCTCTAAGCAAAGACGACACATCGTTAAACTATGGATTTAGAAAGGTTTGTAAAAATTAAAATATTTACATAAAGGAAAATCAAAGGTTAAAAAATCAATTTTAAAAAGATACAAAAATAAAAAAGACATTAAAAGACTTTCGCCCTTCTACCAGGTAAATAATGTTGTTGCAATATTTAGAACTTTTGCCAATCATTAAGTTTAGTTTTAAAAAAACAGTTATGATGGTTGCAGTCGAGAAATATTGCCCAGGAAGTAAATTCATTTATAAGCATTCAGCTGAGGGTAATAATGAATCATAAGGTTAAAGCTAAAATGTCAATCTTTTGGTGTAGCAAACTGAAGGAAAACATTTTCATAAATAAGGTCTCTTGCTAAATATCTGGATGAAAATGTCTTTTATAAAAGTTATTACACCAACTGAAGAGTAATTTAACAGTTTTATAATACATTTTTAAAATAAATTGAAAAAATTTACCAAAGAAAAAGAGAATTAAGGTTTAAGGATATCATTTAACTAAATAAACATTTTATTTTAAAGACGTTTACTTTCTCAAACAGCTTAAACTGATTAACGATCATTTAACTGTACGTCAGAAGTAAAACATTTTTTTTAGAATTTCGACTTTATTTTAAGTTTTCTAGAATTATTAATCGCTTTTGTTAGTTGAATAGATTGCCAGTAGTGGCCAATGGAGAAACTTTTTATTGCAGCAAAATTAAATGAATTGCGTTTGAGTTTCATCTTAAGTAAGAAATATGCAAACGAACCATGGAAAGTTCAGTAATTTCCCTAACAAAAACCTATTTGTTGAATGTGTGAGTGTACTTTCCTTAGACATACACATATTTAGATACTTTTCCATTAAATAGTTGTATCCTTTTGCACTTTAACTTTCTGTGTGTGTGGGTGTGTTTGAATTTTTTGTGAGTGAAATAATTTGCCCCTTTATTAATAAACGTTAAAAAGTTTGTATTTCGCGCTCTTTTTTTTAAATATTTTCCCCCAACTTTTTAAAGGATAATTAAACCATCGACAGGGAAAATGCATTATTTTATTTCCGTTTTTTTTTTGTGTTTTTTAACGAAAAAACGCAAAAACTTTTTTTAATCAAATTTAATTGAAACAATTTTTCTTATTCCGAAAATGTATAATTTATGTTGTAAAATGTTAAAAAAATATTTTAAAGAAAGAATTCACTTTACCAATATTGATGGCTTAATTATTCACTTGAAATTACTTTTAACATAATTAATTGTTTAAAATCGTATTTAGCTTTAAATATGTGAATATTTTATTGAAAATTAATTGGACGTTGTTTCGCTTGAATAATACAAAAAATATTAAAAAAAAAATCAATTCCGCTGTGGCGGGTGTGACCATTGGAGTAAAAAATTTTTTAAATTCCATGATTTCAAACTCGTAGTTTAAAAAAAAAAGGATATTATTTCCAAGGATTGTTTTCAAACGTTTCATTACAGGTAGACACTAAAAAACTACAACGGGTGTGACCTTATAAGATTTAGTTTTAAGGATTTTTTTATTTTAAGATCGTATTGTGTAAAATATTTTGGGAAAGATCGCAATTATTTTGATTTTAGTTTTTTCCCTTAATTTTTCGTAGCGCATTTTACGAACTATTTGTATATTGATTTTTTACCAAGAAAATGAATTGTTTCCATTAGAGATAATGAAATTGCCCTTTTATTGCTTAATTTTTATAAAGAAATATTTCTTAAACATTTCAGTTTATTCACTACTAATTGTTATTTAATTCTTGATTGATTTAACTGCATAACAATATATGGATAAAAATACTTTGTTAATTAAATGTCTAATCAAATTGCACTAAAACTTTAGTAAACTCTGTAAAAGTTTAATTAAATTTTTAAAATATATTAAATTTCGAGAACAGAGAACATGATTCAACTTTTATTTTTATTAAATTATTGCATTTAAGCAATCAACAACAATAACTCAACAATAAACAGTTCAATTGTTTGTTTTTTTTTTTCATTTTAACATATGAAATTAATTTTAATATTTTTGTGAAAATATATTCAATAAAACCATAAGAGTTTTACGGTATTTGCAATCGAAATAAACTTTTGTTATTTATTATCTCTCTTTTTCGCCATCAATATGCGCGAATGTATGAATGAGTGATTTAATTTAAATATTGTTAGTGATTTTGCTGTGGATACTTGTATAGCGTAGATGTGGTTAATTGTGATAAATTACTTTATAATGCCTTCATTTATGGTGCAACATGCAACCGAATGCTATACACTAAATGACACAGATTTTAACAGAAATGACAAATTATATAAATGTCTCGCAGACAAACTGTTCGAAAGGCATCCTGGTCAAACAAAAATACGCAACGCCTAAATGACAGTCGGACTTGTATAGTAGAAACAACACATTTTATAAACGTTTCTTTTGGTTATGGTAGAACTTTATTAATTTAATTTTACCCAGCCAAAAAGGAAAAGCGAAAACTGTATTTTTATTTTTAAGGATGAAGTTTAATTTTATATTTTTTAAAATATTTTCATATTCGTGTTAATTTTGATCTCAGAGCATTTTTTCTGGTCCTTTAGAGAAGTAAACCAAACAGCAACAAGTACTTTAAAACAAAAGGGCCCTGATATATATGCATGTGTATATGTTTGATCATATGAAAAATGCATTCCTGGCGGAACAAGAAAAGGCAAAGAAGTGAAAGCAAATTGGAAAATACTTGATGTTTACAAATAGGGATTTCATTCTTCTTTTGCTACAAATACTTTATATCAAAAAAAATATAAAATAATTATTTATTTTAACAAAATTGATACGCGAAGTTAAAACGTTACAAAAAGTAGCAAATTTTTTTACTCATAAATGACTAAAATGCAACAAAATATTTCGTACATTTTTAATTATTTTATTGTTTAACAAAAAATTTAAGCAAACTATAAATTATCTTTCTTCTTGCGTTGGGTCAACAATTTTGTATTACCAACTCGTTTTCGTATTCGATTAATTAGCATTAGGGAAGCTAATTCCGGGATCCCGGTTCTTAACATCCCGAAAAATCCCGTTTTTTTTTAAATATTATTATTTAAAGTAGACAATACCTGCTGAATTTAAATTTGACTTTTACAAAACAAAAAATTGTATCATAGAGTAGACTTCTTTTGCTGCAAGTAAACGGTCAAACATTTCATACACATCCACATAAAATATGTGGATTTCTATTTGCAAAAATTTAATAGATTGTTAACTTAAGGTATGAAATTTTTTTAAAAACAAATTCAATAATTTACCTTCTTTTGGACTTTACAATGCATTGAAATTTAGGAATCCCAAATCCCGACATTTAAAAAAACTAGTCTATTTGGAGAATCCCTAATTAGCATCAATCGATATATTTTAGAATGTGTGTATGTGTGTGTGTGTATGTTTAGTATACATCTGCGTATACTTTATGCAGCTGCCGCATGCACTCACATTACACATACGCAGTCAATATCAGTTTTAGTAATCAATTTCCACATGAACTAAATGAATGATTTTATTTGGCTGATTGATGGCTTCATGCCAACCAATATGCTTTAAAGTATCGAACTGTTGTCCATGTAATTAGTGATTGTTAATTACATACTCATTAACGAAATCTAATGACTTGTTTTCTCTTTAGACTTATTTTGATTTAACATTTTATAAAGAGTTCAATTAAAAATTAATTCATAATTATTTCATAAGGCTTATAAGACTTTAAAAACTCTTAAATTAATGTTGTAAGCATAGTTATTAAACCTTATTTTATTTTTTTGTAATCCAAAACCTATAATCAGACATTTGAGTAACAGACGTATATATATAAAGATACATTTGTAAAACATTCATTAACATGATTCTTTTAGTTTATTATTATTTATTCATTATTTTTTGCTTTATTATGATTCTTTTTTATTGTATTTTGTTAAAGTTTTAAAGATTTAAACCTTTTTACACATCATCTTATAGTTTTTTTCCTTTTTGAACGCCTAAGGGAAGCATTTATTTTTACACATTTTGCACACGGTACTCAAGCAACAATAAAGATTATTTCTTTTTAGAATTAGACATAAATTGCAGCAAAAACAAATACAACATCCTACGATTTGCACATTTTGTAAACAAAATAAAATATGATTTTTGGAAATAAGACACAAAACTTAAAAAATACAATTTGGAAAAGTAAACAACAAGAAGAAATAAACAAAAATATTTTTTCTTTTAAAAATGTATTATTCTTTTGGAAATTACAAATCTATATTAAATAACAATAAACCAAATTTCTTAAAAGATAAATCCGACTTCAGCAGCACTCTTTAACTTCATATCAAAAAAGACATTTTTGTAAGAAAATAATAAAATTTAACTAAAGTATACAGGATTTGAGAATGCTTCAATTCTACTCTTACAAATATACATACATTAATTTTATAGAATGTAGCGAATTGTTACGTCTTATATGTATGTACGTATGTACATGTGCACTTCATAGATTATGATGTTGCTATAAAGTATTATTTGCATTATGATAAGTTGTCTTGGCTACCAAAATGACAACATGAACTGAAAAGTTTTTACGTTTATAATAAAGAAAATGCAAACCATAGAATGAATGCAAAATGGCATGTAAATGTGAGTGTGTGTGTGTGTGTGGCGGAGAAACAAATCTTTGGGGCATATACGTTTGTGTTTGTAGAAAATGTGGATTTTTCTCAGTGATATTGTCTTATAATATAAATAAAAACTAGAGAAAAAATAAAACAAGATAATTTAACCTTCTTCTCGTGTCAGTATTTTGTCGAGTTTACAAAAATGATAAACAAAAAGTTTTATATTTTTTTTATCTTTTTTCTTAAAAGATTTTAGAATTTTCTCAAAGAAATCCTTGTATATTTGAAATACTGTTAGACAAAGTGATAGTCTTATTATGATGTATGAAATGTGTGACTTCTAAAGTTTAGAGTAAATTTTATTTGGTTACTTATGTAAGTTTTTTATGTATTTATTTATGTTTGTATGTATGTGTTTGTACGTTAACAAATGGCGACATCATAACAATTCACACAAAAATCTTTAAATTGCATTTGCTCTGCTGTTAAGTTAAGGTTTATGTCATGTTTTTCTTTTGTCGGATCTTGAAATGCTCATGCAGTCACTCACTCACACATACTCAGCGTTACCCTCAGCACATCATGTAAAAGCATTTAGTACAATAATGTGTGTGTGCGTGTGTGCGTTTTCATGTACTCGTTTTGTATTTATGTATTGTGTCGCAATCAAACATGTTATTTGTGCACTTTCCACAGACTTATTTTTGCAATTTTCAAATGCAAGGAAAACAAGAAAAATCCAAAATCAAAATCAGTATCCTTTTTTTGTTTTTATGCCTGCGTGTGTATCTTCATAAATAAACTTGAGAGTTACTACAGAGTTAAAATAACAAAACATTATTAGTTTTTGAATTTTCATTCAAGTTCAAAAGGTAAGCATTTTTGCTGCCTTTTTTAAAAACTTTCTTTTTTTATTGTTTTTAACTATTGATTGAAGCACGCATTTGGCTGATTTCACTACCGTAAGCTGTGACTTTCATAAAATCAATTAGAGTTGATATTTCTCAGATAAACAAATAAATTTTTAGTGCCATCAAACATAATTTTTTTCGCGCATCGTTTCGACTGTAACACTCATGTCAATATTTTGTTGATGTTAAACCACTCATTGCAAATAATTAAAGAATTGAAAAGAAGCGATTAAACCGTTTAAGTTTTTATTTTGCATATTTACTTATTGACTTAAAAACTTTTCAGGATTTAATTTAATTATTTGGCAGGACTACAAGCTTCTTAGGAGCTACTCAACCATTTCAAAATTTTTCTAAACAAACCGCTCCTGTACTAATTGCATATATTCAAAGAAATAATATTTCACCTCGAATATGTATTAACATCAGAAATTTATTATTTAATTCCTTCGATGACTTTCTGTTTCTGATATTGATTGCATTTGTATGAAGTGCATGTTAAAGAAGCCAATGGCAATCAATTTCTTTATGAGAAATAAAATAAATTTTTATTACCTTAAAGTTATGCTACAAGTCCCCATTTATTTTCTAAACACTTGCTTGCATGTCTGTTCAAAACACAGAAAATAAAACTAAAAAAAAAACTTTTAAACTTGCAATCATAACTTCAATGATGCCAAAACTAAAACATAACGATACACGATGCAATAATGGACATTTCAAAAACATAAAATAAATTTGCTACCGAAAGAACCAACCACTTGAAACGTTAACAAATACTTTTAAATATCAGAATTTTGTGGAAAAGTATGAAGTAAAAAATCAATGAATTGCAAGAATATAATAGTGAAACGTTTGGTTGTTCTTACTTTTTATTATTTTTTTATTTTACTTTCCAGAGCAAAATAAATGCATTTGGAATTGTATCCCAGCAATTTCAACCAAAAGGAATGAAGAACAAGGAAATTTTTACAAGGACAAACCAAATCAATAATTATTTGTCACAAATTGCATGTTCAATGGCAAACAGACTGACATTTATATATAAAATCGATTAAGAAATCAATTATATATTTTTGAAATAAGTTTTTCTTGACATGTTTGTATTAAATCATAAAAAGCAAAAAAAATACACAACGACTTTAGTTAATTAAATATTAAATAAAAATAATAATTTTTATTGATTCGCCTTTGAAGTTAATTTTTTGAAATTGTGATAATTTTAAATTTTTATTTTTATCAAAAATTATGTAAATCCGATATAACTCGAGTGTAATGTATTTTCGAAACCAGCAAAGATTAATCTCCAGTACTTATTCTGTATAAATTTATTATTATTTGATTGAATTAAAACAAAACAAGATGAGTTTACGGTCACCTCCTCATCTTTCAACTCTATTCCCCAACAAACCTCATTTATTTGTTTTTCTTTTACTCATGTGTTTAATAAAATTATTTATTTTTTTATTTTTTTTTTTTTTGCATATTCATACATAATTAAACATTCATGTAGATATTTCAATTTATTTATTTTCCACGTGTTATACGAACAAAAAACACTCAAATGAAAAATGACTGGCGGCAAATTATAAACAAATTGTGGAGTAAAAACAATATTTTAACCGAACTTTGTAGAACTCAGAGCTTAATTCCCAAAAGTGATTTAAGATATTCTAGAGAAAAGAAAAAGTGAATTAATTTTTCTTTCCAAATTTACTTGTAATTTCAAATTAACATTAACTTCAATCAATAAAACAGTAGTTGTTCTGTGAAATTATTACGTCGATGATTTTTAGTTAAAGCAGCAGGATACAAGCAAATATTTGTTACCTTTTCCAAGTGCAAATGCAAAGAAAGGAAGGTAAGGTAAGTACATAATTAATAAATTAAAACACTATTTGAGGCCACTTCTTTAAAGAAATTTTCTAATTTCTTATATGTAATCCTGTAACAAATTTTTACGCATCGCACTGACACGTATTGTTATTGTTGTCAAAGACCTAGAGCACCGCGTTACATCCATTTTTTGGGTTTCTATGACAAATTTTTTATTAAAAAATTTATTAAATTTCAATATTTTATAAAACTGATTAAACTAAAAGTTTTATAAACACAAGTTCAAAACTAATATTCTCCGCAAGTTATTCGCAAAAAAATCCTTAATCATTGTAATAATCTCATCACACCCTTATCCAGCCTTTCAAAGGTCAGACTAAATACAATTTGTAATAGTTTTTTATTTTTAAATTTTCCTTTTTTTAATTTGCTCTAAGCTGTCCTAAATTTACAAAAATTTAATCGTTGCATTTATTAATATCTACACACAAGTCTAGTATTTTAGAAATTCATGTTGAAAATTGAAATTACCGATATCCGGCCAAATTGGTAAACAAGTTTCAAATTGACTATCCTTTTCATTTTTATTTTTAATTTTTTCTTGTAGTTGAGCACTTATATGGTTGTCGATGTTGTTGTAGCTTAGTTCAATCCTTTAATGTTGTAACTCTAATATCCAGAATTGAGGGTTTTAATATCCTAGAAAATCTTTACTAACAGCTGATTGATAACTGACTTTGTGTGTCTATATGTTGCGTGTTTAGCAATATCCTTACATAGAAGATATATACAATCAAACATATTTGTGGAAATTTGTTGTTTTACAAAATCATAGTAATAAGAAGGTTTTAATTTTTTTGCTTTGTCAGTCTGTCTGTGTGCTTGTCTCCCACTTGGAATTTCAACTTACAGTGTTTGTTGGTGATAAAGTTTGTTAACACACTTATTGGCAGTTTATTTAAAACAACAACAAAAATACACTTAAAACGTTGATGTGTATGTATTAACAACAAAATTTTTATAAAACAATACAAGTACATACCCTTAAAGCAATTTCTATTCAAAATGACATTTAAAAAGGAAGTTTAAACTCATCGAATATGATATAAATTTTGTATCAAAAAAGTGTCCCCGTTCGAGTGAAAATGAGACTATTTAGATACTTCTTAAAGGCAATAACTCGAAAAAATTTGAATTTTTGTTTTTAAAATATCTACTATGTAACTAAAATGTATCTACTTTGGCATCGAAAAATTATTATATTTTTATACTTCTAATATATAAAAGTATTTACATATTAGAAAGTTTTTCAACTTTAAAATTTTCAATAAAAAGGAAGTTAAAATAAAGAAATTAATGTAAATTGCTTTTGTAAAATGTTTACTATCAACTAGTAGATCAAAAGTAGTGACTTATTAGATACTTTTATCGAAAAATTAACTTCCAATTGTTTGAAAGGTATGTATGTATTTATGTGTGTGTGTATGTATGTATGTATGTATGTATGTATGTAAATACTTAATAAAGCTTCTTTAGCATAACTGCCAAAGTACGTACTTTCGGTTTCACAAATTTTTAAAGGGACGAAAAGCAGTTTTTGTCTATTGGTAGTTCTGTAGTACGATTAAAAAATTTTTTTTTCTATTGCGTTTTTTATTTTATTTTTTATTATTATTTTTAATACTTTAGACATTTTTTTCATACATATGTTTTACCTTGGTTTTACCTGAATTTAAAAACTTTTTAAGTTTTTTTTTTGTTTCAAATAAAATGTTAATTTGAATTTAACTATTCGTATGTGTTAAATTTTTTGAAATGAGAGGAAAAAAAACTTTGATTCTGAAACGTCAAATTTAAATTCAAGAAGTATTGTCTTACATGTACTAAATCTATTTCAGAAAATAACATTGTTTTTAAAAACGAGGCTTTCCATGATTTTTAGAATCAGGATCCAGGGAGTGGCTCGTTGTTGAAGTAATCTTAGGTATTAATTAATTTATTTGACTCATTGTACTTATTAACAAGAAACTGTTTATTAAAACCATGTGCCATAAAGGCTGTCTTCATTTAGACATATAAAAAAGCAATATTCGAAATTAAAAAAAACGATTTTTTTCGTAAGAAACAATAAATTCTAATAAATGTCATTAGAAAAGAAAACACACATCAGCAACTGACTGACACCAAAAACTTTAATATTTTAACTTATTTACTGCGCCTTTCAATATTTTAAAATTTTATTTTTTTTTTTTCTTCTAAAAAACATTAATTTTTCAAATGCACGCGACAAGTTTTTTTTTTTATTTTTACTTTAAAAAAACGCTTCTAATATATTTGACTTTAGCATTACAAAAACATACATTCTTACACACCTACATTGATACTTGTGTTTATGTATGTACGTATTGTGTCAAACCCAAATGTGACAATGATTGTTAACATTATTTTATACTTAGTTTTTGGCATTTAATTTCTTGGAAATTCCGGGATTGCTTTAACATATTTTCCGTTTCAAACCTTTTCCGACTTATGGCAAACGTGACTTTTTTCTGATTAACTGTAAGCAAGTGAAAATAAAAAAATGAAAAATAGTTTATTTGAAACTTAAACATATTAAACTTTTGAAAAAAAATAACATAAATTAAAGATGTTTAATAAATTTTAAAACTAAAATATATTTTAAACATAAACTTAAGGGTTATTTTCCTATTGAGATAAGGTTGTGCAATTTTTGTAAAAAGCACTCCATGTTAGGCTCCCTTTAATGTATAGTTTGTCAGGTTAAGGTTATACAACTTGTTATGATTAACAACTGTTTTTTTGAGTCCAAAAATTTTTTAAAAATTCATATGCATGTGCTTACATGCATATGTAAGTAAGTATATGCAAGAGGAAATCATTTTTCAAAATATTTAAAATTTATTATTTTAAATAACACGACATAAAATATTCAAAAATTTCCTGTCAAATTAAAATTTGCAGACCTCGAAATTAATGGTTGTCATCTCAGTCAGATTGAAAATTTGGATTGATCCCAGAAACTCTTTTCTAACATTTACTCAATTGCATAATAAAGAAAGGTTCTACTTTAAACTAAGCTAATCGACATAATTAAAAGAATATCAACTCGTTCTAAGTTATATTTCGTTTCAATGAAAGATTCATAAAACAAAATCTTAAAAGAGAATAAAAATAACAATAATAATAGTAATGATAACAATTGTGTTGTACATGTTGTATATTCACATACATTCATATACATATATATGTAAGTATGTCCATGTTAATTAACCCACTTGGTCAAAATTTTGGTTAATGGTATTCATAAACATTTTAAAAATATTACCTACGAATACGAAAAAAGTTCATTGCTTTTTTTGCCAAATATAGTCTGTATTCCCAAGTTAAATACAAAATATTTTATTAAGGAAGAAACATAATTTTTAGTTTTTAGTTTTAGCTAAGCTTAGAAGTGCCTTGAATATTGCCTTTGTCAGCTTAGTTTCTAAAAAGATTTGCATTTTGGTTTGGTTAAAAATATAGTTTTTTAATTAATTTATCGGTGCGACATCAAATCATTTAAGACCTTTCGCTTCGATTTCAAATTTAATTTCTTTCTTCCACGTATATTAGAGGCCAGCTCAAGACGACACTAAATAAGGCATCATCTCGAATTTTCAATTCATTTCATATACCTTACGTGTGCACACACAACAATAAGTGCTGCGTTGTATTATTCCCCATCTCTTTTGTTTACTTACCTTAACTTAAATGAAAAATATATTCACACTTAAGCACACTTAAGTAAACAACAACGGCACATCAATTCATCATGATCACACACTTCAATTTCAATTCATCTCGAAACTTAACTGTTGACAGGATGTTCCTGGTGTGTTAGTTTTAAAAACGGGAGTTGATTTTTAATGTATGTATGTAATGTAATGTAATGTAATGTAATGTAATTACGTATGAATTTTGTATTGATTTGCCTGCTTGTATGTATGTTTGTTTATGTATGTATTCAACATTGTGTGTAATACACACAGTTTTGTTGTTGTTGACCACACATCATCACAGTCATTTTTTTTATCGACCACACATCATGATACAGTGCATGACACCTCTCTTTATTCTTAACTACACTTCATTGCATCACACAAACTGTGTTAGTTACTCTACATTACAGCACTTAAATAGTTTAACCGCACAACAACACAAGAATTAGAAAATTATGCGGTTCTTGAATTAGCTTGAAATAGGACTTGATGCAGGTCTCTAATGTACATGACACAGTAAATACTGTTGAATTAAATATGTCACACATGTTATACTTAAATATATAAAACAAATATTACATTCATTTCAATTGATAGTTTCTTTATTTTAGTAAAACTTCTTTTTTTGTAATCTTTGATCAAGTATGAAAGTGGTTCTAAGCACCCACACCTTTTAAGTTTTTTTTTTATTGATAACAACAATAAACAATGAATGCTTTTACAAAACGATTTATGGCGCACATGTCGCATAACAAGATGGGTTTGGTTGCCTAAAACTTTTCTTTCATAGTTTTTTTTTCCCTCGATATTGAAAATCTATCGATTAGATGAGCATGTACATACGTACATAAGTATGTTACGTGTCTTGCCACATTATGGGCATTTTTAATTAACTTGGCCCAAGCACGCAAAGTGCATTAATTTAATCGTTTTACCATCGTTTGTTCGAATGTATATTTGTACATATTTATGTGTGAATAAATAAATATGTGGCCAATATAATGGGTGGTTTGGCATTAAACACTTTTCCATATACATAATATTGTTAAATGTGTTTTGGTAATTAAATTTCATAAATCAATTTCAAAAATAAAAAAAGAAAATAAAAAGCAAATTTATTTTAGCCAACAAAAGGAAAGAAGACATTAAAAAAGCAATAAAATAGTGACATAATTAAAACACATACAGTTAAGATCGTTTCAAACAAAAAAAAAACTCCAAAAAGTTTAGTTTGTGTGTGTGTGTGTTAATGTATTTGAATATTTTTATTATTCATGATTTACACATAAATTTTTAAAGAATAACAAATACATATTTCTAACCCATTTATAAAACACGCAAGGATATTATATTTAGTAAATTGGGAAGAATGTATGGTCGATTATAAAAAAAAATTGATTGGTGGTGTAAACAGTTTTGGGTTGAGCAGCTTATTGAGGCATAAGAAGAAGGTTACTTTAACGCACTTAACAACATCCTTGTTTTAGATTTTAATTTGACGCTTTACAAATTTAAAAAAAAATAACTTCTTGGTTGGCAAAAATAAAAAATATTCCAACATTGCCAAAAGGAAACCATTACTTTCAACCTCAAACTTAAGTGGATTTAAATTTTTTTGATTGAGTAATCAAATTGTAAACATTTACGCATGAGTGAAAAAAGGATTTGTGTGTGTTTAAATCTTTAAATAAATCTTATAAAATATCTACATCAAATAAACGCCTTTTGTTCTTGATTAAGGATGCGGATAAAGAAAATGCCTGTTTTACACGCGTCATTAAAAAAATATCTTTAAAAAATATTCCAGTTTATATTAAGGGGCATATTGAAAAAATAAATTAAAAATAGATTTCAAATACTAATTTTTAATAAAAATTTTGTTTAAAACCACTTTTTTAAATATAAATTTATTTACATATAAATAAGCTCGACACTCACATACATACTTCTCAATTTCAGCAGCTTTTGTTTAAAATTTATGTAATAAACTTCATAACTAAAACATTCTTTTATGTAGAAAAGGCGTACCGTCCATTTATTGCCTGTCCATATATAAAAAAAATCCTTAAAACTTGAGTTAAAAATACTCAGGAAGTAGGAACAATATGTATCGCAATATGTAACAAACAAAATTCCAAAAACTTTAAAAAACAATCTTGTCATAACAACACTGAAGAAGTAAAACTTTTAATGGCAACTATGGACTGGCAAAGGACTTAATTGGTTTTCTTTGCAAAATGTTTTAAAATCATTAAGAAAATATTATGATACTTCACGCATGCAAGCAAACGGACATCTACAAATCAATTAACAAAAACCAAGTCCTTGGCCAACATTTGTTAGATAACAAAATACGTTTAAGAATTTAATGTCAAAAAAAACTAGTTGGTATCTGTTTAATATTTACTGGAGAAGTGAAAGTGATCAAAGGACTTAAAAAAAATAACTTAAAAATAGGAAATCACTTAATGTTCTACTTAAAATATTTTATGAAAATGTTAATAAAACAAAACGAAAAACATCATGAAATTTTAAGGAGTAGAAAAATGTTTGCTGGGAAAGACAATTAAAGAATTACGAACTAAAACTTTTTGATGCTTCTACGAAGAGACTTCAATTACAACTAATTTTATAAGGAAAAACATGTGGGAAAACTTAAAGTTATAATTGCTTTTGTGTGGCCAGAATTTGATATAAATTTTGTGTATAGAATTACAAAGATAAATGTTCAACACTTGAGGCTAATTGCCGGTAAATTTCCTCTTAACAAACGACTTGAAAAGACATAAACAGACTCCTGTAGTCGATAGTTAAGATTTTTTTACTGCAAAATTTTCAGTAAATGCAATGAATTAAGAAAGTTGAGAGCATCAAGTACGAAAATCAATTTGTTTAACAAAACCAAGATCAACAAAAGGGTTCTTATTACATACATAACTTTAACAATAGAAGCTTTAGTAAAGATTCACAAATTTGTAATATAAATTTCAATAATTTTAAATTTCGACTGTTATCGATAACGTTTTTAATTAGGTTTTGTACTACAGATCCTTACCTTAATATAGAAAGGACTTAACTCGCATTTTCTTTAAAGCCCAGGTATTCGTTTATTTCTATAAACGGTCTGCTCATATGTCACAATTAGTATTATTATCAAACATCTAAGCCTCTACTTAACATTAAATAATTTAAGTAAATCGGATCGATAAAGTAAATTGTTAAACGCATTTTGTATTTCAATCACATCAACTGGTTTTTTCTTTTATTTTAATGTTTTTATTATAAAATCTTTGCCTTGACGAACTAACAATATGTATTTAGATCTAAAAGATAAAAAATTTAAATAAGTCCAACCAGTGTCAGGCTAAAATTTACGTTCCGAAACTTAAGTACAAAACAGTTCTAGAGGTTTCATCTAAGGGCAACAATTTTTGAATTAATTTAGTTTTCGTTTCTCAATAATTGGCGGCACCTTAAATTATGTGTGAGAAAAATGGGATTTAAAATAAAACGATTTAAAAAGAAAAAAAATAAATTTATATCAAGAAATCGAAAAAAATAAAAATGAATAATATTATAAGAAATTTAAAAAATATTGAAAAAAAAACTTTTACAAGACAATGATCATATGTTGACATCATATTGTGAGGTTGACCATGACGGTGCACATTTTTTATTACCTTCGATTGTCGCATATGATAAACAACTGAAAAAAAGAAACAAATCACAATGAATCCTTCTTATATTTTAGCTTTTCCTTAAATATAGATTTAAAAAAAAAAATATTTGAAATTTTATGTAAAATTAATTTAAATTTTAACCCAAACGACGTGAAGCTGAAGAAATTTTTTGTATTAAGCAACACGTTAAGATAAACTAAACGATCGATATATTTTAAATATGAAACAATTGCCGTATGTATCAAGCCTTGCTTTGTATTCTAATAATGCCTGCTGTCCTGCTTAATAACCTCTTGCCCTTTTTTATTAAATTTATTTTTTATTTTAATATTTTCAAAAACATTTATGTGCTTATATACAAAGATATGCTTTAAAAACTTTACAAACTAAATTGTTTTTTCCAAAAACACAAACACACTTTTGTACATATACAAATATACATACATATGTATACATATACAAATATACATACATATGTATGTGTGTAGAGTGTTTACATCATGAACTTGTGTACATTTTTTACATCTATTAAAATCCAAAACACATACAATTCTTAATCTCATAGAAATTAATAAAGGTTTGAGAGTTTATCCTTGCGGTGGAAGGATGCTTAAAATTGTGGTTGTATTCGTAATGGTCAAGTTAATGACGGTCAGTGGAGCAGATGTTAGAAAAAAATTTATTTCAAACTAAACACTCACACAAGCACATAAAAAAAGAAAATCGTTAAGGAAACACAAATGCCAACAATAAAACCAAAACTAAAATAAAAAGCAACAAATGATAAAAGCAATTAAAAGAACTTGTGTTCCTTTCGTATTTAATTTATTTCAAAGCAAACTCTTTACTTAACATACATACAAACACACACGCATACATATTTATATGTATATTTGTATTGCTGTGTGTATTAAGTACAACATAACATGCTAAATCTTAAATAATGTGTCACTTGTTTAACTAACTAATGTTGCCTTTTAAAGACAAGAATTAAAAACAAAAAAAAACAAAATTTTATTTATTTTATTGTAAATAATTTTAATTAATATTTTTTTAAAAAGTTAAATTTTCGTTCGTATATATTTACGTACATATTTATATACATAAATATGAATAATACTTCAATTAAATTACGAAAAACAATCTTGTTAAACATGTGAAAAAAAAGGTTCAATTATATATGACTTACCATAACGCCATAACCATAACCAGTATCTACTTAAAAATTTATTGGTAACAAAGATTAAATTTCATTATCAGCAATAATTTACTGAATAAAAAAAACCCACAAAGCTATAGATAGCTTAAATTAACGGCATATTTTTAAATAGGATCCGATATAGCAAGGTTAGTGCGACATGTTTTCTCCTTTAGAAACCTGAAAGCCCAAACTTTTCCGTTGCAGGATTAACCATTAGATAAATTTTATGCAGTAACTTTAACTCAGATAAATGGTACTGGTGATAAAGAAAAAGAATACATAATACAGCCACATTTTTATATATGAAATAAGGCCACCCTAATAATAAAACTTGTATAAAAATGTAATTGCACGTGAGGTGGTATTTATACAGAAAATATAGATAGATTAAGTCATTCTATGAATGCATTGATTCTCTGTTAATGTCTAGCTGGCTTGTCTCTTTATCTTAAACAGTGAACAACGATATATTTAAAAAAATCGCCACCATTTCCATTTGACAAGAATCATATAAATCAATTTTAATCAAAACTTTTAGAATAGAGATTATCTGACAACGCGTTAGTTTGTGTCTAATTTTAAATTAACTACAAACTAGATTTTAAAATTGTTTTGAAAAATTTGCATATGTATGTATGTATCCACGTTAGAACAAAATACAAATAAACATGACTTGTTTGTGGATTTCTATTTTTTATACTCACACCCCACTCGTGGTAGAGGTATTGTGCGTTTGTACTGATGTTTGTAACACTCAAAAATAATATTAGGTCTAGGACCCACCTTCATTTACACCTATCGACTCAGAATTACTTTCTAAGTCGATTAAAGCATGTTCGTCCGGATAAGTGTCTTTGTATTTTTGTGAACAAAGTTTTAAAGATATTTTAATGAACTTTGGCTCAGAAAAGGGACACAAAGAGACCAAACCTATTGGAAATTTACTTCCGGAATGAACATTATAGGTTATAACTTCCATGAAAATTACATGATCCCCACAAAATTTTAATTATATTCTTTTATGCCACCAATCGTTAAGTAGAATTCTATAATGAAGAGTCCAAATGTAAGTGAAACTTCCGGAAATCATTTTTAATCCCATAAATCGCACAAAAATGGTGCTATTGATATTATTTAACCAAATTTGGTAAAGATTTGTCCATTGTTGACCGTATCTCCGCATAGTAACCGTTAACCAGAAAATCAAGTTCCTCCACTTAAGAAAGTCTCACTACAAAGCAAATTGTAATTTGTGGTATACTATAGCTTGGCTTAAAAAATTAATTGGGGCCTGTTATACATTTAACCTCTTCCAAACTTTGTATGGAAGCCCCCTTAGGCGATGGAGATATAGGGTCAGTATCTTTTAGGAATATGTTTGGGAGGGAAAACTACTGGTGGTCGGTCGTACTCTTTATTTCTTTAAGGCCGACTCTGGGGAAGTTATGTGCGTTTTTACATTTTGTATGCCAACCCCGTAAGGTGACTGAAATAGGGGGTAAGTATATTCTAGAAATATGTTTGGAAGGGAAAAACTAATGGGGGTCTGTGATACATTTTATTCCTCTAAGGGTCACTCCGGTGAAGTTGTAGGGGCTTTTACTTTATTTTTTTTTAATTTTGTATGGCAGTTCCCTTAGGTGATGGACAAAGGGGTAAGTATGTTTCACACAAATGTCTAGGAGGAATGATTAATTGGGGTCGGTGTTACATTTGACCTTTTTAGGAGCACCCTGGAAACTGTGGGAGTGTTCTAAAAAAAAATATAAAAAAATTAACCGCAATATATTTTAGCTTTTACCCTTTTTTACCCTGTTTATAGTTCTCACAGTGCTTTTGATGATGCAAGAGTTGGAATCACTGATGGTTAGCAAATCCGGTATACAAGAAACGGCAAGTTAATAATTTTGCACAAATTCTCTGCCCAAAGAGTTTAAAATTCCTTTATTAAAAATAATATATTTTTTTAGTTCGTATTTGCAAATAAAACTTTTTACATCATTTAAAAATTTTTTAAAAACTAATTTATTTATTTCTAGAGTTTGTTGTAGGTTAAGTTTATCTACATGTAAACTTAAACCATATTCTTAAAAAATCCCACGAATATGTTTTGCCTTTATATATTAACCCCAATAAACTTATTGAGAATTTTTATCAAGAAAAGCAATAAACCAATAAACTTATTGAGAATTATTATTAAGATATTTCATAAAAATTATTTTTCATTATTCAATTGCTTTGATTTTATTTTTTCGTTATACATACAACAAAACCTATGAATTAGCTAAGATAATTGAAATCAAACCCTTATGATATTTAAAGTTGTACTTAAATTGTTAACATAAAAAATTTATGCATACGGAGAATTTTAGGCAATTTGTATGGCAACCCTGTTAGGGGACGGAGATAGGGTGTATGTTTCACAAAAATGTCCGTGAAAAATATTTATTTAGAGTCGGTTCTACATTGAACCCGTGTAGGGGTGTATGTTTATATGAATATATAATGAGGCAAATGTGTGGCAAAAATGCTTTGTTTTAAAACAATAAAAATTAATTTTAATATAAATTCGTATGTATTAGGTTTTCATTCATTTCGTTTTATTTTGAATTGCTGCTAAAAACCTGCCAAAAACTGGCTAATAGAAGAAGAGTTGTATATAAACATGCTTCACAAATGAGTAGATTAACAATCGTTTTCTTACTTTACGAGGTATAAATTCATCTCCGGAATGGTAATATCAAAGATTAATTATAACAATTAGAAATTTATGTATAACAAATTCTAAAAAATAATATTTTTTTTTCTAACAATATAACGAAAGAAAAATTGTTATTTGACTTAAAGAATTTAAAGTTACACACACCACAACAGATTAAGTAAACTTTTTTTATTTTTGTTTTAAGAAAGTGATACTTGTTCTACTGGCCATTATAATAGCAATAGTTTGTGCTTCCTTGCCCAGTGAGTATTTGCCACCTTTAGAGGATAACTCAAATGCACACAATATAGACTTACAATCTCTCGGAGAATCGAGTTTACTAGCTGATGATGGTTATCGTTACAAAACTGTAAAACGTTTACGTTTGCGTCACCGTCGTGATGTCAGTGAAATGCCGTCTAATGAGTACCTGCGTCCTACAGATACAGCTGCTGCCGTTGCTGATATACCAGTGGCAATAGAAGAATCTGCTGTTCTTGCTGACGATGGCTACCATTACAAAACCATAAAACGCATTCGTTATCGTATTCGTCGTGATGTTAGCGAATTGCCACTTAACAAATACTTCCTGGTCAAGAAGACCATGTTGTAGAAGTCGTATATCTTGTCGATATGGCTACCGCTACAAAACTTTGCTTTTAGACATCGTTTTTAATTGAATATGTACATATGTATGTATGTATGTATGTATGTACATATGTACGTACATAGATATTAATTTTTACTATTAGTTTCACATATGGTAGCTTAACGAAAAAACAATTTTATACTAAAAAAAATAATAAAATTACTAAGTATTGAATTAAACTATTAAAACAAGTAAGAAAAGAATAGTCGGTCAAACCTGAAAAGGTTTAGGTGACTTTTGTAAGTAGGGTTAAATTGATTTCTGAGTAGACACCTACTACGAAAAGTGGGGTCAATAATGAACCAATCTTCAAAAATTTGGTTGACTTATTTCTATTTTAAAATTACAAAAACAAGCATTTACAGAAACGCATAATAATTAAAGTCTGGCCTATTGACCTAGTCACAAGAATACATACCTGGGCACCAACCGGACGGGTGGACGAAGATGTTTAAATCGACTTAGAAAGTGATTCTGAGTCGATCGGAATAATTGAAGGTGGGCCCCGGGCTATAATTTTAAGGCTTTAGAAACATGTGCGGAGAGGGATATTACCTGGTATTTACCCATATATCAGATAAAAAACTTTTTTGACAATTTATTTG
Source organism: Melanophora roralis (assembly GCA_963583895.1). Taxonomy (NCBI): domain Eukaryota; kingdom Metazoa; phylum Arthropoda; class Insecta; order Diptera; family Rhinophoridae; genus Melanophora; species Melanophora roralis. The sequence continues at coordinate 127,623,075 of OY757187.1, read as the reverse complement.
GTTATTTATAAAACGTATTTGAAATTGAGCATATTCAAATAGGTACTACATTTTATAACGGAACTTGGAATTTATTTTGTTTGGTGTGTTTAAACAGTAGTTTTTGTGACAAAATAAAAAAAAATTATGTGTTTTCTTTTATCATATCATTAATATTAATGTTAGAAGTTTTTGTCATGTATCTGCCCGAATGCAAATGTGAGTGACATTATGTATGTTTGTTTAATAAAAATAATAATAAACTTTTATTATTAAAAGGTAATAATTTAAATTAATTTTATATGTTTAGTAATAATATAAATATTGTTGTTTTCATATAAGAAACTGCCTTATCAATTAAACGCTTACTGTTTGAGTCGCCCTGTGAGTACAGGAAACTAATAAAAACCACAATCAGTGCATGGTGGAATAAAAAGGTGGGATCGTTCCTACAACAACAACTGCCTGTACAAATTTTTTCCACGTATATTGTTGTTGCTAAAATCCAACTCGGTTGTCAAAAATATAGCTGTCAGCATTTTGCTAAGTTGGAAAACATATGGCGGAAATAAAAATCAGCTGATTAGTTGCTTCTACCTTGTTCAATATACCTTGAATCCGTTCCTCGTTTCTGTATTGTATATGAAAAGTATTTTCGTCAAGATATTTAAAGTTGCCCTGTCGAAGACAGATTGAATCACAATTAGAAAACAATTTTTGTTAAATTTTTGCTCACATTATTTTCAAATTGTATGAACCACACTGTTAATAGCTGGAATATTATTATAATCAAAAAATATTTCTTGATGCGAAAACTTCTCACAAGTTATAAAAACTAGGTACAGTATGCCATATTGGTGTCTTCCTGGTATTTTTCGAGTTTTTATACATGCAATACTTGAAATTTTGCAATACCTGTTTTTGATAAGATGGTATTTATAGTGCTTATAATGATTTCCCAAAGTGCTTTTAAGCTAAGCTAGAAAACATATGGCGGAAATAAAAGTCAGTTGATTACCTTGTTAATGTACCTTGGTCTGTTTGTTTCTGCTCGAGTTTGATTACTCGTTAAAACTATCAAAGCAGTATGTTTTTTGACATAAACGAGGTTGTATTTACAACAACTTCATAAATTTGGTATTGTGTTTGTTGTAGTTGTTGCCGTAGCGCTACTTCCATGGTTCAATAATGGTGAATAAAATTTTCGTTTTTGTTGTAGCTTTCGTTGGCTCAGTGCCTGTGTTCTGTAACTTTAGTGAGAACTTCTCGCATCGAAAAGTTTATAGTCGCCTTGTAAAAGAAAGGATGAACACGATAAACCTAATTAGTTTAACTTGTAACGTTGTATAATGAGAGCTTATGTATTATCTAAGTCACACTGTTAATAATCGGAAGACTATGACAATAAAAAAAATTTTCTCGCTGCGAAAACTTCTCGCCAGTTACAGGACAGGGGGGCAGGTGTCAAAAAAAGATATGCAAAAGGAAACAAGCTTGACAACTCTGCCTCGAACTATGCATTAAAAAAGTAAGCTGTGTTTGTAGCACCACCTGATACAAATGATTGCACCATGCTTTTTAGGTAATTGTACCACGGTAAGCACGGTATTATCGCACTCATGAACAGTGAGATGTAGGTGTGTGCGCGCAAGATGTTTTGAGGGTTTCTATTAAACTGACAGTAACAAGAACAAATGGATTGTTTTTTTTGTTTTTGAACAAACAATTGCAGATTCTTTAAAATCCATTTGATAACATAACGTCTGCATTATTTAAGGTGCTTTCGCACGATATGTATTTTACACATGACTTGTCAAATTTTGCAGTGCGAAATTGATATCTGCCGTCTGAACGCGTTTAAACATTGCATGTGTGAAAAACATATGTAAATGTCATATGACAAATTTGTAATTAGAGCGTGCTCTATTTTCATCTGACAAAGCATGTGTCATCAGTTGTTTTTAAAACAACAACAAGGAAAAGTAAGTTGTTTATTTTGGTTTGGAGGTTATGTCAGATGTAATTACACATGTACGTGTGAAAGCAAAAATTATAGACCATCAAAATGACAATTTTGACAGACATACGCAATTACATGTGGATTGCAAAAGTGAAAAGTCATGTGTAAAATACATATCGTGCGAAAGCACCTTTAACGGGAAAAATAAGTATAATTTTAAAAATTCATGATCGATTGTGGATAGCAGGTTTTTGAAAAGGTGATAGAAATTTTAAAACTGATATTGAACTGCAAAATAATTAGGAGCATATAAAAAAACATAAATAAAATTGCATATGCTTAGATATATGTATAAAGTTACGCGTTTTTGTTTTTTAAGTGATAAAATATCTATGATACAAAAATCTAATCATAAAAAATTCAAATTAAATTTTGATTGCAATAAAAAGTGGACACGTTCATTCCCACGCACTTTTACCGATGAAGAGTCATAATCATTGACCTTTATTTGACATTTACCAAGCAAAAGCGATTATGTTGTTTTGATAGTTTGAGTGGGGCTTTTGTGCGGTAAATAAAAATAAAAAAATATTTAAAAGTACTGTGAAACTTGCAACTTTTTTCATTGTTCCATGTACAACTATAAATGTTTGTGAACACGAAATTTGTTTACCAAAGTACAGATTTAATAATTTAACGGGATTATAAAACAGAAACAAATGTATTTGCATTCATTATGCATTAATTTAAGTTTACATCCCAACAAGCAGAAATCCTTTCATATGTATCCCAGCAAAAAATAATAGGTGATTCTTGAAAATATGTACTGGCAGTTTTGCTCTGCCAGTATTTTTGGGCTCTTCAGTTCTCTTTAACAAAAGAACTAGATATATCCCCCCTGTTTCCTTAGTTCCTGGCAGTTTGGTGGCTTCGCCACTTGAAAGTATATTTAAGATGTTTCCTAACATAGTGACAGTATGCTTAATCAGCTTATAGAAAGTCGGCACTTTGTGCTGTTCTATGAATGGAAGAAGGTTTCAGGAACCCTCTGCATTAAATGTTTGAATTCGTTTGCGGTAGCTTCATATTGCTTGTCATTCCAACAATTTTTTGGAAAATATTGCCTGCTTGTTTTTGGATCCTAAACTATTTTTCAATATTACCTCGAGCACTAGCAACATAAAAATTTGGTCCATTATGCAGCAAAATATTTTTTTATAAAATTTTCCTTGTTTTTATCTTAAATCTTAAGTAGGGTTTCTGTAAGGACCTTTTTTTTGACTCTTGATGTTTTTAAACTGCATTGGTTTTAGCTTTTCTTACCAAAATATCCGCGCACTAAGCTCTTTTTTAAATGCTTTGTATATTCCTTAAAATTAAGTTTGTTAAAAAAATTTTAAGAAAAACTTCTGAGATTTTTTTCGATCTTACTCCTTAATTATGGTACATAAATATCTATGTATATTATAATATACATACATATGTACATATATGTGTGTTGTTTTATTTTTGTTATCATCCCTATGCATTTAATTCAAATCCGGGGAAAGTTTATATGTATTTACCCTAATTCTATAAAGAAATTTCATATATTTTTTAAAAAGTTAATCATGAATCTAATAAATATTAATCAAAATTTATTAAATTTATAAAAGTCGACGAATGCATGTGCAAATTTATGCATTAATACATAACATGTTGTTTTTACGTACATTCATGCATAATCTTCATCACCTACATAATTAAAAAAAGCGCCAATTGTAGTATAAACAAGTATTTGTGTTAATAAATTTTTAATACATATATGTATGTAGGTACCTACAGCTTGAATGTATTCTGGCAATAACAACTTAACAATAATTACTACTTGGCAATGGGCCCATTCAATAATGTGATTTTTTATTTGAAAAAAGATTTAACATTATTTTATCTTTATTTTTTTAAATATTTTTATATCCTTTAGAATAAAGACTCTTTGAATCGACTATAAAAAATATAAACATTCAAACATATCGAGCAACTAACTCATCATCGAAATTTAATTTTATCTAATGGCCAAATTTTTTATTTCCATAGTTTAACGTAGCATTTGCAGTATTTATTATGATCATTTGGTTTTTACATATTTTAAGGAACTCTTCTGACAACGAATTACGTGTCGTTTATATTAAGGCATTTAATAGTTGTGTTCCAGGTGCTTAACAAAATAGTCCGAAATTACACAAAGCTACCCAAACTTACCCAAAAGCGTTACAGGCAGCAGTTTTTGAGCAAAAAAGGGAGTGTATATAATTAATATTTTTCATTTCCTGTACAAACTAGCCTAAACTTTTTCTGACAAGAACTTTAAAATCAGCTGGTTTTTGTTTACTTAAAAATTTCAAGAATTAGTTGGACATTTTGCATAAGAAATAACATTTTATAAAAAACTAAAGTTAGTGTTTTAAAATGTACGATTATGGTTTTTTGCGTTCCAGCTACTTTGGGTAACTTTGAAGAAATTAGAGAGTAATTTTCTTTTTACTCTCATATGTGCGAACTACATACACATAGAACTGGAATACACCTAATATTTAGCTTCAAGTCGGGGTTTCTGGTTATAATTCAAATAGAACTGGTTTTGTGACATTAAACATATGTATGTATATTTATTTTTTTAATTAATTTTTTTTAAGGCTTAACCCTGACGTTTTGTCAATATTTTGCCACCGTTTATTGCACGTCTTGACAAGACAAATGTCAAAATCTAAATAAAAAAAGTTCGGTATTTTTATACTGGGTTTTTTATATACAGAGTTTGACGTTTGTCTAGGCATGAATTTGTCTCGTCAAGACGTACAATTATTTTTTAATTTCGTTCCAAATTCAGAACTCGTTCAATTTGTTTTCGATTTTTGTATTCATCTAATAAAAGTAATTTGTTGGTCGTCTTCTTATCTTTTAATGGCAAAAATAATCTTATGTATAAAATTTTTTTTGCAATTAAATGTGTTAAAGTATTGCTTCTGCAAACACAAACATTTTAATGTTGCGGCGACAGTAATCTTTTCGATCCTAAGACTATGACCAGAACGGTTATTGCCACAAGGTTTGCTTAGCTAGCTAAAGGCCTTGACAGTATGTATGTATGTATGTACATACATGTGAATATTAAATACTTCTTTTTTTAATAATTTTTAGATGAATCGACGCTTTTCGCGCGTAGAGTCCGGTGCGGACCTAAAAGACTACTTTGATCGGGGCGATATTGCTTCTCGTGAGAATCGATGGACATTTGAAATAGCCTGGGAAGTAGCAAACAAAGTTGGTGGTATATATACTGTAATACGTTCCAAAGCTTATGTTTCGACGGAAGAAATGGGCGAACAATTGTGTCTTATGGGACCTTATAAAGAACATTGTGCCCGTACTGAAATTGAAGAAATGGAATTTCCGCGTGGCAATCCACTTTTAGATGCCGTCAATACTATGAGATCTAGAGGCTACAAAATACACACCGGTCGCTGGCTAGTCGATGGTAATCCCCAATTAATTTTGTTTGATATCGGTTCAGGTGCATGGAAATTGGATCAGTTCAAATCTGAACTGTGGGAAAAATGTCATGTTGGTAAATTTTGTGTTTGCAATTCATATAATTATGTATTTTAAGCAAAGCAGTGACATACAAATGTAAATTGTTTTAATGTGTGTAGGTATTCCTCATTTGGATATTGAAACGAACGATGCTATTATTTTAGGCTATATGATTGCGGAATTTTTGGAAGAGGTATGTATACACAAACTAGAATAGGCAACATAAGCTGAAATATACACAAATGCATTATTACTTATGTACATCTAATACATGTATTGATTGTTTTACTGAATACTAAATTAGTTTCGCAATCGGGCTGTCGATTACTCTCAAGCACATGAATTGCAAGTTCCTCGTGTAGTTGCTCACTTTCATGAGTGGCAGGCCGGTGTTGGATTAATAGCTTTGCGTACACGGCATGTTGAGATCGCTACCGTTTTTACTACTCATGCCACGTTATTGGGTCGTTATCTGTGTGCTGGCAACACAGACTTTTACAACAACTTGGATAAATTCGCTGTAGATGCTGAAGCTGGTAAACGTCAAATCTACCATCGATACTGCTTGGAACGCGCTGCTACACATTTGTCTCACATATTTACCACAGTCTCTGAAATAACAGGCTTTGAAGCGGAGCATTTGCTAAAGCGAAAACCGGATATAATCACACCAAATGGATTAAATGTGAAAAAGTTTTCAGCAATTCATGAATTCCAAAATTTACATGCAATGGCCAAGGAAAAAATTAACGAATTCATTAGAGGCCATTTTTACGGGTATAAAATTTTTTACCACTTATGTATATTTACATGCATTTGTATGTACATACTAGAGATGAAATCACGATTTAGTAATTTTAAGGCGATCATGCACGATTGCCAAAAAAAAAAATTAGTATAAGATCGATTATGTAGTCTATTAAAACAAATTATTAATAACAGTCATGCACGATCATGCATTAAACATACTTACATATTTAACGCGTGAGTGATGGCATTCAAATGTTTAGAATTGTGCCAAATCCACGACCAGATTTTGTTGTTGTATATTTTTCGGCAATTTTAGTTTTTTAATATTTTTTTTTACTTCTTGGCCGTAGAAATGTAGTATGCAACAATGAAAAACATGGTTTAAATCGAGTAATAGTTATTTTAATATTATTGCGTTATTTTTGGCAGGCATATGAATTTTGACCTTGATAAAACTTTATACTTTTTCATTGCGGGTCGATATGAGTTTGGTAATAAGGGCGCCGATATATTTATCGAATCTTTGGCCCGCCTTAATGCAATGTTAAAACACGAAAAACCTGATACAACCGTTGTTGCGTTTTTGATATTTCCTACTAAAACCAATAATTTCAATGTGGATTCATTGCGGGGTCATGCTGTGGTCAAACAATTGCGCGATACCATCAATAACGTGCAGCAGGGTATTGGTAAAAGATTATTTGATTCTTGCCTTACGGGCCATATACCTGGAACAGAAGAGTTGCTGACAAAAGACGATTTGGTTAAAATTAAGAGATGTATGTTTGCAATGCAGAGAGATAGTATGCCTCCCGTTACTACCCACAACATTGTAAGTTCTTTGAATATGAACTAGTTACTTATATGTTTTTAATTACTTGTTCCTATCGCATGTGTAGGTGGAAGATTGGAATGATCCTGTTTTAGGTGCGATCAGACGGTGTCAGTTGTTTAATTCGATCAATGATCGAGTTAAAATGGTTTTTCATCCAGAGTTTTTGACTTCGACGAATCCATTGTTTGGGATTGACTACGAGGAATTTGTACGTGGTTGCCATTTGGGTGTATTTCCATCATATTATGAACCCTGGGGCTATACTCCGGCCGAATGTACGGTTATGGGTATCCCCAGTATAACCACAAATCTATCTGGCTTCGGTTGTTTTATGCAGGAGCACATAAGTGATCCTAAATCATATGGTATATATATTGTTGATCGTAGGTATATTGGTTTGGAAAGTAGTGTTCAACAGCTGTCCAACTATATGATGGAGTTCTCGAGACTAAATAGGAGGCAGAGAATTATTCAGCGCAACCGTACGGAACGTTTAAGTGATTTACTGGATTGGAGAACATTAGGCATTGTAAGTAAAAAAGTAATTTGTCTAAATTACAAAGCCTTGAAGTAACAGTTTTTACCACATTTTTTTAATTATAACCGTAAACCTAATACTTAACTGCTTAGAACACAAATACTGGTTATTTGTCATGAAAAAAATCATTTGTGTATGTTACGACAATCCCAATCGTCGTAAATGATAAATTAATTTTTTTACGCCGAAGAAGGACTATTAATTATTGCAGAGGTATCAAATCCTTTTTGCATTTTAAATATTTTAAAATGTGTTTTACTTTTGATGACAAAAAAATCGTCATTTTTTATGGCATTTTTTTATTATTTGACGTTTAGCAGCGGTTTTCAAATGTAAACTGTCCAAAACTCGATACCGTTATTTGTAATCGTTAATATTAAGTTTTAGTTTGTTACTTCTCTTTACAGTACTATAGACAGGCGCGTGTTAAAGCTTTGCAGGCTGTTTATCCAGATTACATTGATGAAGGTTCCTTATACGGTTCTCGTAGTAATTTAAGCTTTTCGAGACCCTTCAGTGAGCCGCCCAGTCCCTCTTCATCAAGTAAGTCGGAAATGTAAACCTTTTTTAAAATATTTTTATAAATATGATAAATTCTTTGACTTTAAGGACACACTACTCCGGCACCTTCAGTTCATGGATCCGATGATGAAGATTCTGTTGATGAAGAAACTGAACTCAAAGAATTGGGCATTAAATAATTGTGTCTAGTTGTTCCTACTTTTACAAAAATGACTACCACTGTTTATGTATAATTTTTGTCATATAGAGAAACAAATACTCTAATTAAAAAAAAAAAGAAAAAAATTGACGCAAAAATTACATTTTTTAGCCAACTTTACAAAAAAAAACAACAAATACAAACCTCAGAATTTAATACCAGTTTTATTCTAACACTTTGTTAAATAATATATGAAAAGGAAAAAAGACTCGAAAGAGAGAAAAAGTTTAAAACTTTTGAACTGCAAAATGCAGAATCGTAGCTGACGTGTATTTTTAATACTAAACAATTAAACACGCTCAAAATTTAATGTTAAATGACAATTAAAATATTTGAAAAAGATGTAGTTACATTCATTAATGAGTTATTTAAACAAATAATAAAAGATTTATTTGAATGTTTGTTTATTTTTTTGTTTTCATATTTTGATAAAACAAAATTCATTGCAGACAACAAGGCACATTCAACAAGGTAAACCTAAGGCGAATTCAAAAAATTCGCACTCTGCATATCCTTTTTGTGTTTGAACCAAGGCACATTCAACACCTCCGCACACGGAGGTGGCTGGGAGGGCGCTTCTTACATGAACATAAATATAATCGGTTAATTTTTGGATATAACTCCATACAAATGTCCTCCCGGAATAAGCATTTTCGGTTATAAAAGGCTCGAATATTACAACTTTTATACTGAATACGTAAATTTCTTCATATAGCCCCAATAAAAATGTAGTGTAGGGTATAATATGGTCGGGCTTGACCAACTATAACATTCTTACTTGTTTTTTGTTGGTTTAGGAGTTGCAAAATATAATGTTTGCCACTTTTTCTTACTAATATGTAAATTGTAATTTTCTTATATCCATTAAGGTAGAAATTTTTAAAAAAGTATCAAAAGCATGTTCTTATTTTGTCTAGACCTTTCAAACGCAATTTGAATTATGTGTCTACCTTTATTGGTTTAGAGAAAGTACCAAAGTACAAAATTTTAAAAAAGTACCAAAACAATATTAGGTCTGTCTGCGTACTTTTCCAGTAGCAAATACTCAGTAAATTTTTTTGGGAGAGTAATACGAATTTTACTCTGTCGGCTAAAAATATACCAAAAAGTACACAGACAATAGGTCTGTCTGCGTACTTTTCCAGTAGCAAATACTCAGTAATATTTTTTGGGAGAGTAAGACCAATTATTCTCTGTCGGCTAAAAATATACCAAAAAGTACACAGACAGTATCCAGTAAAATTTTGCAAGAAAACAGCTGAATGGTGTATAAACAATCCAAATAACAAAGCAAAAGAATTTTAGCATATGTGTACGCGGTTAATTATTTGCATATTTGGACGTTTCTAGCAATAAGTTAAATGTTATGTTTATTATAAATTGTTATAAACGTTAAAAATCAACACAATTCTAACTATTGTTAAATTTCAATGTTTATTTTCGTTTCACAAAAATTATTTCATTCAATTAGTAAATAAAAACAGCTGTTCAAACTAGTTGCAAAATCTTACAAGAAGAAATTTCTCCAGTAACATTTTGCAAGTTCTCTTACTTCCAACTGTCAAAAAATTTTCTTTTTGGCTCTCTCGCTGCAAGAGATTTGGAGTACGCAGACAACATTTTGTAAGATTTTGTAACATTTTGCACAAAATGATACAAAATATGTGTACGCAGACAGACCTAGTATCCAGTAAAATCTTGCAAGAAAACAGCTGATCGGTGTGTTAACAATTGAAATACAAAGCAAAAGAATTTTAGCATATGTGTACGCGGTAAATTATTTGTATATTTGGACGTTTCTAGGATGAAGTAAAATGTTATCTTTATTATAATTTTGTATAAACGTTAAAAATCAACACAATTCTAACTATTGTTAAATTTCAATTTTTATTTTCGCTTCACAAAAATTATTTCATTCAATTAGTAAATAAAAACAGCTGTTCAAACTAGTTGCAAAATCTTGCAAGAAGAAATTTCTCCAGTAACATTTTGCAAGTTCTCTTACTTCCAACTGTCAAAAAATTTTCTTTTTGGCTCTCTCGCTGCAAGAGATTTGGAGTACGCAGACAACATTTTGCAAGATTTTGTAACATTTTGCACAAAATGATACAAAATATGTATACGCAGACAGACCTATACATAATTTTTCGAGAACTGTCATTATTATGTTCATATCTGTATTGGTTTAGAAGTTACAAGAGGTATCTAATAGTACCCATATAGAATTTGACTCCTTTATTAAACCTTTCAAAAAAGTTTAAAGGCCTGTCAAAAGCAATTTGAATTATATTTCTATCTTTATTCATTCAGAAGTAACAAAGTGGACCTAGTCACTATTAAAATTTTGTTTTTTTTCTTTTTACCCCTTATGGTCCAAAATTTAAAGAAAATGTCAGACACTGGTCTACGCATTTTTTCAGTTTAATATAATAATTTTTAAATATTGTTTTTAACGTTTATAGTTAAGGAGATATTAACTTTCAAATATATCCATATATATATGTATGTATTTTATATTTTTGTCAAATTGTTTCGCTTTTTTTTTTAATAACAAAAAAAATGACGGAAAAACTTGAAATTTATTGGTATGTTTAAAACTGTTTTTAAAAAGTTGGCGGTACTTGCGCCCATTTATATGGCAGCTCTTAGCACAGTTGATAATATTTACAACTTAATTCTTTACTTTAAGACTGTCAAACTACAACACTTTGTATGACAGCCATGTTATTGTTCAATATGCTATGGTTGTTTACTTGCTAAATAGTCGTTTGACGAAATGTATATGAAAAGTGTGTGTTAGTCGGGTGCGCGATTAAAAAAATTTGTGTAAAACAAAAAACACAAGTAAAAAATATTAAAATGTATTACATATGTACTTACCAATCTTAATTAAAAAAACCAACGAATATTCAAACACAATTATTATTGATTTGCTATTAATAATATTAATTAAATGTTTGTACATACACACATACAGATGTATGTGTGTGTACCAATTGATTAATATCAGATTCTTCTGCTTAAAAAAAAATGTTTTAAATTAAGGTGATGATTATGGTTTTTTAAAGGGAAATAAGCGGCTGATTAAAATATATTTGTACTTCTAAGGATGTAGATTGCATTTCCTCATCTAATAGTATGTGTGTGTATGAAACATAAATACTTAAGTGTGTGAAATATTTACAAATGCTTTTTGTGTTGTGTAAACTCTTACAAAATGCAAAAGCCCATTTTTATAATAATTACAGTAGGTTTATTAAAGGCTAATTGGACAGATGTCTATGGGATAATTGTCAAGTGAGCCTTTAATAAACCTGATATATTTATATTATAAATATTAGCGTAAATTTTATCTTTATACATATGCATGTATGTATGTTTGTATGTATGTACATATGTATGCATGTTTGTAATCACATCCCTGCAGCTGAAGTTTAAACTAGTAACGTTTTGGAATAGTTATGTACTAGTTGCAACTAGGAAGGACTATTGTGAAAGTGATAATTTAAGCAAAATAAAACAAAAAATATTTTACACATCGACTGCACTAAGTTATAAGTACAATTAAAAATAAAAGGATATTGAAAGTGTTTGGTTTAAATTTTTTACGTTCCGATATACAAACATACTTATTAATTTTTAAATACTTATTTATGTAGGAACATATGCATTTGATGTACCTTGTACATACTACATATTTCGAGGACTTGTGAAAAAAAAATAGTTTTTTAATAAAAAGCATTTTCGAAATTATCACAACCAGTGTTGCCTTAGGGAATTTATTAAAAACAAGGATTTTTTAAATGCTAAACTGATTAAATATTTTTTATACCCATGTATAATTTTATTTAAATTTACAAATTTTTCGATTTTTGTAAATTTTAACCAGGTTACACTAATACAGGTAGTGTCAAAGGCGAATTAAAAAAATTCGCCCTCTGCATTTCCTTTTTGTGTTTAATAAAGTGAATGTAAAAAAAAATCAAACAAAATAAATAAATCTGACAATCACTTTCACAAAACTTCAGGCCAAATTCACGATCAGCTGGGTTCTTAACATCAGCTGTATAAATGTACCCTGAGCCGGAAGGAATTTGTTGATAAACTTTGGGAAAATGAAGAGGAACTTCGATGGTTATTCGATTTTTTTTTTCAAAATAGTGTGTTTTGCTAATTCTGACAAAAAAGTCAAATTCATCACAATTTGTAGATTTTTTTTTAATTTAAAATGTAAAATGCATTAATAGTTTCTTGTTTGCAAAATTTTGGAAAAATATTAAAATACATATTTCAATTATCACACGTAAAACACTTGCAAACAAATACATATCTACATATGTACATTATTTATTACAGAAACTATTCAAAGTAAACTGTAAACAATCTATGGTAACACTTTTTAATGTCACTGCCCTGCCCGAACATTTCTTCTTTAAAAAACACAAAAAGTTTTTTACGTGGCTGCCATATTTTTTTTTAAATTTCCCTGGACATTGTATCTACAGAATATTTTAAGTTTTTCCCTTATTAAAACAATAAAAAAAAATAAAATATAATAAATTAAAAAACTTTTTAAATGGATAAAACAATATGAATTTATAAATAAAATATAAGCAGGAGGAAAAATGTGGTTTATTTGGCAGCACCATAAATACATATATAAAAGAATATTCTTTTGCTGCCGAAACTTACGTGGTTGTAGTACGTTTTGAGAAAAATATTCAGTTAGTATTCTCTTGAGTATCGGCCTGTGCAGTGTAGTTAGTCGTGAAATAGGATTGTATGTTGTTTATATATGTTTCGAAATAATAATTAAATTCGACACTCCTTTATATTTTTTGACAGTAAAAAAATAAACAACTCGAAAATGTTTTTTATAAATATTAAACAAAAAAAATTAAAACAACAAAAAGACGTTATTTTACAAATATTGTTTGTTGTAATTAAATTCTTGAATTAGATGTAAATTTTTATTGAATCAAGTGGGGGAAATTAAACGCTTTGTTTTAAGCATATTTTGAATGACGTACATACATACATACATATGTACATATACCTTAATAAGCGTTATATTTGCCAACTAGTTGCTTCTTCTCGTTTGTATCTATTACACACGTGTAAATTTAATATACATTTGTATGTATGTACATTTCATTATTCCTGTATGAGAGTGAGACTATTTGTGTATAAATTCCTTAAATGTATCTAAAAGTATGTTCGTATCTTCGTGTATAAGTATGATCATATATAAAGAAAACGTTTTTTAAACCTCTTTAAAACAACAACACAAATATTAAAAATAAAAAATAAATAAAAAGTGTAATATAACTATAACTACATACATAAAAGTTTAAAAAATAATAGCAAAAAGTGTTGTTTGTTGGTACCATTTTAATTTTATATATGTATGTACGTATGTATGTAGTTCGAAAACGTCTGAGCAAATTGTGTATAGTAATTTGTGTGTTAATAAGAGAATCTGAGAGATAAGTTTTAAGTACGCACGTACTCGTAATTGTTGGATTACCTACATGCCAAAGTAAAAAATCATACATATGTATGTACATATTAATTTACTTACATATCAAATAAATATATGTACTTTATTTAAGTACATAAAAGTGTTTATGGTGTGCATGTACATACACACATATGTATGTGTATTAATATTTATATCTATTTGTATTCGTTTAAAAAATTGTTTACCTTGTGAACTTGTGTAAATTAGTTTTTTAATCTGGTGGAAGTACCACGCCCACGCCTTAATTTAATGTAAAAATATACCGAAGGTAGTTTTACCAAATGCAGTAAACGTAAATTAACCAAAGAAAAAAACCTATTGTCGTAATAAAAAAAAAATTACTTAAATGTGTACCCATCGGAAAAACAACTCTCCACATCAACTCAACTGTCATTTTTCCAACAGTTTCATTAAACAACTTATTCGCTTGGATTGCACGGTGTTGTATTAAGTTGCAGTTTTGTATCTCTTGTGCTTTGTAATTGTTAAAAGTAAGTAGACATGAATATATAAATACATATGTATGTATATAATTATGTTCATATGTTTGTATTTTTTGATTAAATTTTAGTTTATACCCCGATATGGCCTCATTCTTAAGCAGTAGACTTTGATTGCTTATTTGTAATTACCGATGAATGACATTAACTAGAGCCTGCAGTACACGAAATGTAGAAATCTACATTCGCATGTAGCTCTACCGTAATTTTGACGGCATCATAAAGCTACTACGACCTTTAATGCGAAGTGACTTTATAATGATGGTACTATAATTTTAAAAAACCAAAGCCCTATCTACACATTATTACAGAGAAGATTAATTGTATTTTTTTTACAAATTTATTTCTCTATAATAAATAAATTGATCAATCTATGATTTTTTTTTTTTGTCAACTTACAATGTTGTCTATACAAACAATCAGTCAATAAGTATTTTTGCGTTTATAAAATAAATGCTTTTGAAGATAGGGCCTTTTATTTTTCGTTTATAAAATTGGTAATTTTGGTCAGATAAGTTTTAATTTTTTTGTGAATGTGTATTTCGATGAATCAATAAAAACCCCGGTTTTGGAGTTTTTGTTAGTTTGGGCCGTTTGCGTTTTTGCTAACGATAAGTATGTAATTACTTTTGACATAATTTCTATAACAAAATAAAAACCTTATTTTCCTTGTTTTTGTTCTAACAGCTCTTATTAAAAATTTGACATATCACTTTAAAATACATACATATGTATGTATGTATGTACTTATGTTTAAGTCGGTCAAATGTATGTTAGTATATGTATTAATTTTTGCAGTGAAAAATTTGCCAAGTTATATAGTAAATACATCCCGCATTAAAGCACTTTTAGACCGCAGCAACGCTTAAGTAGGTTTTTTTAAAGTTTAATTAAAATATTGAATATAAAGTACTCTTGGTGTTTGGCTAGGGTGACCATTTGTACTGATTTCAACAGTAGATGTACTGACGTTTGATTTAGTGTACTGATTAAAAATCTGGGTACTGATATGTACTGATCTTTGAGAAAAATTGCTGATTGTACTGATTTTTCAAAAAAGTATTCGGTTTTTTTTTAAACTATATATGTAATTCTAATCCGATAACAAATTTGGAAAGACATATGTATATGTAGGTGGCGAAATAAGTCATTGAGTAGGTGCCTGGTAGTTTTTTTATAAATATCAAACTACTAAAAGATATGTGTGTATGTTAATTAGTTGCTAATGTTTTGATTACTTATAGCAGTTTTTTATCTTATATTACCACCTAAGCCAACAATCTTGTTAAAACAAACTTTAACATAATGATCTAAATCCCAACTAAGTGTTGCATGTAGACAATACATAGAAAAAAAAGTACAGCGTGAATTTACATATATCCCTACGAATCAGATTTTTGTTGCTATTGTTATAGCTGCTGTTTTGTTTGTATCAATACTACTAGATCTACATATAATGAGGAAAACTCAAAATGTCACGTTTTCTTAATATGAACAATTATTTAGCACGAAATGACGATAGAAACAATAAGCATTATTTTATAAAATTTCTATTAAAGACAAAAGTTTGTCGATTAAAATTTTTCTTTTTTGCAAACATTAAAATTAACTTTAAGTGTATTAACAAAAAAAATATTAGCAAAAAATTTAACTTTCAAATAAATAAAATTCATGATTTACTTGACATTTCTTTTCCAGAGTGCACAAAAACGCTGTTTTGAAAAAAAAACTAGTTCCACCCTTCCTATATTAAGCCATCGATACATACATATATTATTGCAAATGAACAAGCCTACAAAATATTGTTTAATAACATAGATACATACATATGTATTTATCTCCGCCTTAAGACATTTTTTCCTCCCACGACATACATACATACAGCCATAGATAAATACGTATGTATATGTGTATTTAAATAGGAATTGTTGTTAAATACAGCCTTTCTTATCAGCTTGATCATGAATGTACATAAAAAAATAAATCATATGTACATCTCTGGCTTATAAATACTGAAACTGTAGCAACATTATTAAAACCGAAAAAGCCCATTAATTTTCCAGCCTTAACATACATATGTCCATACATACACACATACATATCTATTTTGGTACATTTACTACAAAACACAACATCAAAAAATTCGAGCATTTCCACAAAAGTTAATGTTTTTTTTTAAAAGCTGTTTCTCTAAAAACAATAACAAACAAACAAAAACATAAACATTCCAACTGCTAAATGAAAAAGAAACAAAGAAAAAAAAACATAATAAACACTGACACTGGAGTGGGAGCTTAATTATTGCATACACACATACATTTTTCAAAATCTGGAATGGAAAATCGTTTATGGATGTATCTGCAGTCTGATTGTTATGTAAATACATATGAACATATACATACATACATACATACATACATACATACATACATACATACATACATACATACATACATACATACATATATGTATGGTTATGTGGCGTACATATGTAGTTGTTTGTACATTACATTTTTCTTCACAAGTTAAAAAATATTTGAAGCAATGAAAAAGTCCAGGAAAATGTTGCTTTCTCGTACGTAAAAAATTTTAAAAATTTTATCTTGAATTTTGAAAAAAAGGAGAATATTGTAAGAGTTTTTCTAAAATTTTTCATACTTCCAGGTTATTCCGGGCTTAAGTTTTTAAGTTTTTTTTATTAAATCAACGTCAGATATAAAGGCAAAGATATTTCTTATGCTTTTTTTTATCAAAAAAACACGTTTTGATCAAGTAAACAAAAATCATTTTTTTTTCTTAAACTTGACTTTAAAAACATTCTTTAAAATTAGTAAAATGTCATAAGACTTTTAAATTAATCTCAACAACCGCCGAACTCTAATATTAAATGATTTTAATGAATAATTATAAATAATAATTTATTCTTAATTAAATTCAAATTGGGTTTTTTTAGAATTTTAATTAAAATTGTTTATTTTTTAATATTTATAACCAGTTCACCTCAAATTAAAACTTCCACTCCCGGTTGAGCCTGACGGTCCAGCAAAAGAGAGGCGTAAATGTCAACGATTTCCGCAAAGTAATACTTGATGGCAGCCTCACGGGGCTGTCAATTGATGATGAGGCGTTGTGGTTTAGTACGTACGTAGGCGCCAGGATTTGTAAGGAGTACATGCTTATAGCAAGGGTCACTTTTATCCATTATGACTTCAAACTAGTAGCTTCAAAATAATAAAAAAAAAACACATACACATACACGCAAACATACATCAACACACACATAAATACAACACACAAAACAACCTTCTTCTAAATGCTCACTGGGTTAAATATCAATAAAATGTTTATTAATTAATTTTTGGAAGTGCATCGTATGTATGTACATATAAATTACTATGTGTATATCTACAAACGAAAATATGTACATATAAAGATACACGAACGTGCATAAAAACTTATGTAAATGTATGTATGTATGTTTCTAAAATTATACACGTTTAGATTATTTAATGAAATGGTGTGGGTAGTAAGATTTATGTTTTTTTTTTTTTTTATATACCAACCAGTCGAGAGAACTGCTGACGAAATTTACTTGATCTTGATCTTTTTATACAAAGAAAAAGACCGATATTTCAAGATTTCAATAAGTGTGTTTAAACAACAGAGCAATAAAAGAATTAACACATTGATATATCATAAACCATTAAAAAAAAAAATTAATTAAAGTAGGGTTATTAAAGGCTTATTTGACAATTATAACATTGGCATCTGTCAAACATGGATATGGGGGTTAATCTATTGAAACAAATTTTCCACAAGAAGTTGGCTTTAAAACCCTTTTATTGATGGCCTCTAATGAAATTTATATTTTTTCTTTTGGGAATGGTGGGATTTTTATAACTGAGGTACGATTTTACTTAAATAATTTGTTTTCAAATGAGTTTAAAGAAACTTTTTTTTTGTATTTTTTTAATTTTTAGTTTCTAAAAATATAAGAGTTGCAAACCTGTATGTATGTATTTATATGTCTTTTAACACATGCTTTTTTTTTGTTTTGAAAAAACGCAAATTTAGTTTTTTGGTCGAAATATAAATACAGTGAAATCCCGCTTAATCCCGTTTAAAAAACGATTAAGCAAAAAGCAAAACGAAAACTCATTACAATATCGTTAGTTTTCTTATGTTTTAATTGTGCCAAACACTCAGATGCTTTATTATAAATTAGATGGTGTTTTCAAAATTGATTATGCTTAAGAAGTTAGATTTAAAGATTTTTATAGTTGAACAAATGGGCCTGAATCGATATTATTCGTAAAACCGGGGCTCTGTTATATTTATAAATTTACGACTTAGAAGTGACAATTCATTTTACTTCGAAAAAAAGTTTAGTTAATTTTTTGTTTTGTTTTCTTTTTTGTGCAAAGTTAGACCAGGCGTATGCACTTTATATATATAGGGGATTCACAAGGGGTTCTATTTTGTCCTATTGTCATAATGTTATAAAATTGTACAATGGTTTAAAAACCTTCACTAACTATTGGACCATACGACGTAGGTCTATTAAAGTGTGGAAGACAACAACAATGTGCAAAAACATAAAGAAAATCTGATTTTCAATAACTCGTTTTGTATTACTTAAAAGTTGTTTCAAAACTTGCGTAACATAGTTGCAAAATTTTCATCAAAACAACTGGAATGGAGCATTTTTTTGCATAACCCGTACAAAAATCCCATGTCATTTTGTTATGAAAATAAAGAGTGCAAAATAGAAACAAAAACAAAAATGATTTGGTTTGCAATTCAAATTATCGCAGAACGAAAATTGTTTTCGTATACTTTTACATTTCTTATCTTAATAACACATATGGGTGGTACTCTAATCTTAATAATGCGTATGGGAGAGTACTCGCAATATCTAAACATTATTCAGCCGACTTGGATTTCTGTAGAAATTCAAAATATAATAAAAACGGACTGACACGCCTAAATACATCGTAGCAGCATCTCATGTTGTGGTATTAATTTAATAAAGAAGACATAAAACAACATAAAAGTTTTTGTTATTTCTTTAGAAGCTACCTACAAACAAAATGTCCCATTTGCATACAGTACAAACATAGTTCTTGAGATTTACTTAACACTCCCTAAAGTCACCGAGTTACTTTTTATGTTCGCCCCTCTTCTGCTGGTTATACTTTAAAAAATATTTATTTGTATCTAAGTATATGCGCTTGTATGTGAATGAGGTTGATGCTCTGCTGTTTTGAACTTTGCAACCGACTATATCACGGAAAATTGACACCGGAAGTTGCCTACATTTATGATGTATACGTTTTGTTGTTTTTTTTTTTTTTTTGTTTTTATTATGTGTTTCTTGCGACTTTACTATTGTTTGTTTTAAATTTAATTTTGAATCTTTGTCTTTGCTTCTTTCGTATATTGTTTTCGTTGTCATTTTCATTTTCGTTTCATTTTTAATCTGATAAATCCAATTAAAATGTGAATTTTTAATTCTAAAAATACATTTAAACATTATGTATATTGGGAGTTATGAATATTTATATAAAGTTTTTTTTGTTGTTGTATGTATGTATGTACATAATGGCTTAGCAACAACTTCTTTAAATATACAGTTTGAAAGCCAAGCGCAAATATTCAAAAATCTTAGATAATAGAACTTAAATACATATAAATATGTATGTATTTATGTACGTATGTATGTATGTATGTATTTATGTATGTATGTATGTATGTATGTATGTATGTATGTATGTATGTATGTATGTATGTATGTATGTATGTTCAATCCACAACCTATTGTAAGTGCTGTAAATCAAAGGAGTAGTTCAAATGTGTTTAGAGTTTTCTAAAGAAATAGTTGCTAAAACTTGTACAACATTTGTTTTTTAAAATTTCGTAGATTGTAAATTATAGCTTCAATTTTTTTTTCTTCCTCTGTTCAAACGCTTGACACAATAACGCAGCAATAACCCACATTTAAATCGCACCCAAAAATGCTAGTTCATATCTTTCGGATTTTTAGGTTGGTTGTTGCAGTTGATGATACAATACTTTGTACGTAGTAATTGTATGCAAAAATGTATTTGTCATAAACAAATATTATAAATGTTAACAGCGGCATTCCTAATCACCAATTCAGCTTTAGACAATAACAAACTGCCATCGAAGAAACCCACAGGTTGGTACCGATATTAAGATAAGCCTTGTTCTGCGCTTTTCATTGATGTGTCTCAAGAATCTTAATAATCTTTTGAAAAGTGCATAACACCGAAGACATGCTCTACATATAGTTATGGGGTATTGCCACTGCCTCTGAAAATCCTGCGAATGGTAATTGGTGCTGATTTGAGGGGGTCAGCGCAAAAGTCTTCTAAGCTTAAGATAAGAAACACAAAACAAGGCTCTAAAAAGAAACAAGCTTACGTTAAAATAGAATAACATTTAGCGGAAAGGACTTCTAAAGTAAATACATATTCATTTTAACAGGATCAGAAGTTCGTATCTTCAGTACGCACAGTTTTATTTGAAAAATTCTTTAAAAAGTTATTTATACATATTACATACTCATATATGAATGTATCATTACCTAAATATTGAAAGGCCCTAACTCATATTTTTTATAAGCCCAAATGTTCGCTCATATCGATAAATGTCTGTCTGCTTATATAATACAACTAGACCAAAAACAGCTCAACTTAAAAAATACGATTTAGGGCCTTTATATATTAAGGTAACGGGAGGCATGCATGTATGTGTGTATGTATGTATGTATGTGTGTACGTATGTATGCATGTATGTATGTATGTATGTATGTTTCATTGGTTTTTTAATTAATAAATGTGAACAATTTCTGTGATAATATTCATTTGAATAGTTTTTTGTTTTGTGTTTATTTTAAGATTTTGTCATGGTAATCTACTACTACTTTTTAATTATGATATCAAATCAAAGCTAAGGTTATGTTTTAACAAATTAATAACAATAAACACCACAAAACTAAAGTCTATTGCAGTGGAATTTATTAACATACATTTGTACATCTTAAATATACTTTTTTGTTGTTATTATTTTATTTTATTGTTGTTGTTGATTTTTTCCCAAGTAGCGCAGCTGCTCATAAGGCATTTATTTTTTTTAGTTTCCTATAGACACATACGTAATAGAGTAGAATCTTACAACTTAGAATTGTACATCTACCAGTTCATATTTCTAAAAAGTTCAAATTTTTGAAAATTTTTTACAGAAAATTACAAAATTTTTGTAAAGCTACTAATATAAGCTCTATTTTAACGCAAAACAATTTTTATTTATTAACATTTTATTAATAAAATAAATTAAAATTCACAGAAGAAAATAAAAAGTTTTTTTTTAAATTATTAAGTATTTATACCTATAATTGATTTTTAATATAATATTAGTAAACTTGTTTTTTTATTTAATTCAACTGTACTGTAACGATATCGTTAAGTGTGTCAAAAAGGTTAGACATGAGCTTACTGAAAAATATATCACTACTTTTAGTTGGCGTTATATCGATAATATTGACGTCGCTGCTGCATTTAAGATAATTTTATTTAAAAGATTGTTTTTAACCTTTAAAACGCAATTAAAAACTTTGACATTCATCTTCAGTCATTAACTGACTCAAATTTCTACAAATACATATATCAAATTTCACACGCATATGACCGAATTGTATACACGACGAATAACTCGGTGATTCCCCGTGCTATTTTTAAATTTATGATTTGAGTTTTGAATTAAAATTGACATTTTTTGTTGCAGAAAATTTTTGAGGAAGATTTTTAAAAAATATTCTGTTCACTGGGTAATGCGTAAAGGTAGAAGAGAAACATTATTTTTGTCTAAAATAAATCTAATTAATTGTCATTAAAAAGAAATGTGAAAATTTTCACTTTGTTTACATCATCTCATACCTACATACATACATATATGTATATATATGTACGCATGTAACTACATACATACATACTTGAATTACTATTTTATGTATATCTTTAGTACATTTTCTTTTTTATGTGAAATTGTATGTGATTAACTTCAGTTTGTGTAATTCCGTGGAGACAATTATGTGAGAGAAGACAGAAATGAAATATGTAATTTGAATTATTTCATCACACCTTGGATTTTTTTCTTTGTTTCTCCTAGTTACCCAACATTGAGCAATTTGAATCGGAGATGGCGTTAATAGTACAATTTGTACTTTTTACAGAATCATGGTCGGTTTAACCTCAATGCATGTACTGTTAAATCCCGACACACCATTTACATGCCTGGTGGCGATGTTGGCAGCACCAACACCATAATCGGACGCTAAGTCGAAAAAGCTTTGCGTCTTAAATCACTTTTATTAGATAATTAAATACAGGAAAGAAATATAATGGATCCGATATTAAGGTGACGAAACTTAGAATGAAAATAAGTACTTGATTTGTAACATGAAATATGCGCACTAACCCATTTGGACCCATCACAGCCTACACAGCTATGCAAAGAATTTGAGACTTAAAAACTTGCTTTACTTGTAATATGTGAAACCAGATGTTGTCAATATGCTGAATTCACAAAATAATATTTTTTTTTAAATCGCTCCCACATCTTCTACGAATTTCCAAAAAAGGGCAAATGTAAGACCAATCCCAATTAGTTTTTCCATCCCAAACACTTTTGTAGAATATACTTACGCCCTATCTCCAGCCCCTAATAGGGTTGCTATACAAAATTTGAAAAAATTAAAGTAAAACCCCCTACAACTTCCCCGGAATAAAATGTATCACAGCTTCCAAGGTGCCGGTGAGTAGGTTAAATGTAGGACTGACCCCAACATATCTCCGCCCCCTAAAGGGGTTCCCATGCTAAATTTAAAAATAAACGTTAAACCCCCTACACGGCTATTTTATTTAAAAAATAAATTTAAATATGCGGAATACTTCTAATATTTTTTGCTTCTGCGCTAAGAAAGGAAAGTAAAGTTACGTCTGTTTTGCATGTAAGGGGATCCGTATATCCACAATAATATTTAATACGGTTTAGTAATCCGTGTAATATTACTTACATATATAAACCATTAAAATCTTTGATAATTCCCAAAAAGAACATAAAATCAAATCAATCAATATGTAACAAAAATAAACTTGTGTGATATGTACATTCGAATCTCGATAACTTAAAATTCAAAGAACTGGTGAAAAGTTTATGTAATCGAGGTTTCATATTAACGAAAGTTAAAGTTATTAAAAGAGAAATATAAAAAATTCAAGTTACCAAGGGTTTCATTATTAAGTGTCACGACTACCAGCTTTCGTATACCCAGCAGATAGAGCAGAGCACAAGGTGAAACGGAGAATGTAATTAAACTATTAATGGGCAAGATTTTAAAACTACAACAGCTATAACAACTTTAAAATTTATTGAATAAGATATCATTTACTTATTTAAATAGTGTCCTGCTCAGGGAGGAAAAAATTACATGTTCTTTTAGATATACTTACATACTTTAACACAAATGTACAACAAACTTAAAATAACTTAACATTCAAGGTTCTTCACTAAAGACCTTCAATAAATGTTTAATCGTTCGTTTGTAAAAAAAATCTATAAACCTTTTCACGTGAAAAGTAACAGCAGTAGTCGATAATAAAAAGTCATATAAAATTAGAACTGATTTTGGTCACATCAAAGCAACATGGAAGAAAATGTGTGGGTGAATAGAAATGTGTCTGTGTGTGCAACAGTTAGTTTATTGGATAAAAGGATTTAAAAATGGTTATCAAAAAATTGGTCCTATAGTTTAGAAAAAAAGCAAAAAAGTTACACAGAAAAAATGGCAACAGAGCAAAAACTTTTTTATTAAGTCAATTTAATATGTACTCGTAGTATTTCTAAAATATACTTACCCCCTATCTCCTCGCCCTAAGGGGGCTGCCATACAAAATTTACAAAAATGATATGAAAATGCCCACAACTTCTTTAGGATTTGCCTTATAGCAATAAAGTGACGACCGACCCCCATTAGTTTCCCCTCCAAAACATATTCCTAGAATATACTTACCCCCTATCTCCACCCTCTAAGTGGGTTGCCATACAAAATTTGTAAAAATTAGGATAAAAACCCCTACAACTTCCCCGTCACCCGTGGAGCGTTAAAAAATGACACCGACCCCTATTTAAAAATTAAAAATATTTGATAAGTAAAAAAATGGATAAAAATAAAAAAAGATTGGGATTTCGAAAAGTCAATGTGATGGGTATATATGTAAGTATCGGCACAGCCGAATAAAGCGCTTTTACTTCTTTTTTCTGTGTAAGATTTTTGTACAAAATTAAAGACATGCATGTGTATTTATATGTATGTACGTATACGTATGTATGTATATCGTAATCTCACCCATAAAAACCTTTGAAAAAAATAAAATAATTCAAAATTTATTACAAGTACGAATGATCATACCCATATGTATGTATGTATGCAGCAGAATAGTATTTAAGAGTACTTAAAATTAAAATTTTGAAATGATATTATCGCTTTTTGTTTAATTTTACATTTTTGGTGACGGTATATGCAAAGAGTTTTAAAATCGTTCTTGTTACCAAAACATATTTAAATGGGATTAAAAAAGATCCCATTACATATTGATACATAACAAATCCTTCAGTTTGGATGCAAAAGCCAAAACTCATTACCAAAAAATTCCTAAATTTCCTAGAGAACAAGAAACTCATTCCCTTTAAAATAGCATTAAAAATAGAAAATACCTGATTTTTGTAATCCAAGCGACGCAAAATTTTTATTAATTTTTTTATTATTTTAATATTAAATTATTTAAATTATTTTACAAACTAACTATAAAAATCGTAGGAAGATTTTATTTATTTTGTACAAACATACATTTAAACATTAAGGAATGAAGAAATTTATCAAACTAAAAATATATTCTACAAATTTCTACAAAATGTAAAAGATTTCAATGTAGCATAAACGAAATTGATCGAATTTACTAATAAGGTTAAGAGCATTTGTTTGCAGCAGCTCAAGCAGAAGGAAAATACTAAAAAAACAAACCGTTTGTTATTGATTTTCAAATTTAACGGTCTTATAACTTTTCTTTATTTTAATCAAAGTTTACCTTAAATTATTTTATGTAAAAGTTTTATTATTTTTATACCCTTCACATAGTTAGTGATAAGGGGAATATATCAGTTTCTCATTTCGTTTGTAATATTTGTTTATATCCATTTGCGACCCCACTAAGTATATATATTCTCGATCCTTATAGATATTGAAGTCGATACAATTGTTAAAATCTTGTGAGTTTTCTGTTGCAAAAACTATGATAGATATGTACTTTAAGCCTAGATCAGGTGACTGGGTAAACAAAAAGACCAATGTGAAGGGTATTTAAAATTCGGCACAGCCAAATATAGCGCACTTACTTGTTTTGTTATACCTCTATTTGCTTCCACTCTTGCAAGTTAAATATTAAATCATTATCTACATACATGTATGATATATATTTCTAAGTTATATTAATAAAAAAAAGCTACATTTTATCAATTTATGACTAAAAATTTCAAAAGCATTTCTCTGCCAACTTCATGTCCATCTTATGTTCAAATTGATGGCTTCTTATGAAGACGAAGAGTTAGAAAAATTAGTTTCTTATTTTCAATAAAAAAAATCAAACATTTTACATATAATTATGTATGACGATTGTCAACAAATAGGAAAAAATTATTAATTTTTAATTTGGCAACCCTTAAATGATAGTGAATAGTAAGTCGTTATCCTTTTTTACGTCTAAATTAAAAGAAAACTCAAATGTATATGTATGAATATGAATATTTTGCCGATTTCTTAAAGCATTTAAAACCTTTAATAAGAACTCTTAGTAAAATATGCCTATAAATAGTTTTCAAATGATATTTTTTTGTAATTTTTTTAATTGTATGTGTGTATGTATGTATGTATGTATGTATGTATGTATGTATGTATGTATGTATGTATGTATGTATGTATGTGTATGTAAGAAGATGCAATGTCTTAGCAATCCAGAAGTTTCAACTTTTTCTGAAGTCATACCTGTCCATGAAATTAACTAAATAACAGTGATCCTGTACCCCACTGTACTACAAAAAGGGTGTCGCATTAGAAAACACAGAAAAATATTAAAAAGAAAACTAATTATTTGCTAAAATCTATAGTAAAAAGAAAAGTTTACGATTTCGTACCTCCATATCGTTACGAAGTCGTGTCAACTCTTTCATATAAAATTCGTTAAGCGTTTTGTTTTGTATTTGAAAGACTTTTTCGACATTTCGTAACAAACTCTTAATAAAATCGAAACATGTTGTTTGATGGGATGTTTGTATGTACGTAAGCATTTACATACTTTTTTTAAAATTATATTACCTGAAATTTTCAGCCCACGTATTTTAATACTTATTCACTCTCTTATTATTTGATATACTGTTTGGCTATTGTTTATTAATACGATGGATAACACTGTGCGTGACTTTAAAAGAATCACGTTTAACAGCTCCAAATAACGCAGCCGCATGCAAACACACATATGTATGTACGTATACTACATACAATAGATAAATGGAAATATTATTGTACATACCTGAATACCGAATAGCATATTAAGATGTTTGATATTTTTACAGTATAACACTTAAAGCATGGAAGCAATTTTTAATTTAAAAAAAAAGGATCTCTCACTCATACTTTCGAGTTTTCATTTTACAAATAAATTTTATAAACTGCCTTGACGAGTTTTCGTCAAACTCCTTTTATAAAAATAATGACATTAATTTTAAACCTTTAGGCGGAAAATAAAAAGTCTTTACACAAAATCAAAAAGTTGCTAAAAAAAATGTTTCCCCTACAAAGCAATAAATTAAAACAAATTACAAGAAGTGTACAGAAATGGCAACACTGGTTTTAACTTAGTTATTTAAAAAAAATGTATTTAAATAATAAAGTTATGGAATGATATGTATGTACGTACATACATACATATGTTTTTATATCAAACATTGTAATATGTATATTTTCTGGCAATAAAAATACCTTTTTAGTAAAAAAATGCTTATTTTTGATTATTGCTGGCAAATATGTTAAAAGTTTCTCTTTCAATTAATTTTTATATCAACCCAAAAATGTATACGTCAATATGTGTGTACCCTGAAGGAAACCTAGGGACAAGTGTCTCTTAGTCATTACTTTTGTCGACTATTATGGTGCCTTTTTGGCAGCAATGTCTACAATTTAATATTTACCTTTAATAAAACAAGTAAGAGCGCTATACATTTGGCTGTGCCGAATTTTATATAGCCTTTACAGTGTGTAGTGGGCTTTTCTCTTTTTTTTTTCAAATTTTGTATAGCATAAGTATGTTATTTAAAAAGGTTTGCAAGGAAAAATGAGTTGGGGTCGGTCCTACATTTAACCTATCCTCGGGCACTCTGGAAGCTGTAGGGGGATTTATTACAATTTCCAAAATTTGTATGGGGGCCCCCTTAGGTGATGGATATAGGGGCTAAGTATGTTCTAGGAATACGCTTGGGAGGGAAAACTAATGGGAGTCTGTGGTACATTTTATTCCTCTAAGGGCGACTCCAAGGAAGTTTTAGGGGGTTTTACAAAAATTTTTTTCAAATTTTATATGGCAACCCTGTTAGTAGCTGGAGATAGGAGATAAGTATGTTCCACAAAAATGTTTGGGAGAGGGAATTAATTGGAGTTGGTCTTACATTTGACCTTTGTAGGAGCACCCTGGAAGCTGTGGAAGCGAACTAATAAAATGGTATATTTCTTATAAGGGGTAATTTTTATTTTTAACTTTTTAGTTAATTTTATTAAAAAAAATCAAGCTGGTTAAAAAAAGGAGGTTTCCTTTAATTTTTATTTAAACTAAAAGAGCTTTTATTTAAATGTGTCAGTTTACCTTAAAAATTTTATTGAAACCGTTGTAATAAAAGTGGCTGTATTTAGATTTAATTTTTTTGTGGGCATGTCACCGCCAACTTTTTCGGCCTCAATTTTTTTTCTTTAGATTGTTAGTATACCCACAAAATTTGACACAAATCGGCCTGGTAAAATCAGCTCTATCTAAATTAGATTTTTTGTTTGATGAAATTTAACTTGAAAAATTTAATTATAAACAGATAACGGGGCAGGTGAAACTAAATAAAATCTTAAAAAAAACAATAATTTTTTTGAAACACAAATTCAAATTTTTTCGTATTTCTACCGTTAAGGAAGTGACTAAATTGTCTCATATAGGAAGAACAATAGTAGTGGTGGAACGTTTTTTCCACAACGCAGGCACTTTTCATAAATGTCATTTTGAATAGAAATTGTTTGAAGGGTCAGTGGAAAGTAGAAAAAATTAAATTTGAATGTGTTAGTAAAAACGCGTGAGTGTATTGTAACTTTCTCGACTTTTATTTCATGTGTAACTGGTAGGTTATTTATTTTGTTTATCACGGCTGTTATGAATTAGTCATTATTTCTTAAGAAAAAATGCCAAATAAATTAAACATAATATTCAGTTTCTTTATTAGCATTTACTTCATTAAAACTAAGAATCAAATTAGTTTAATCTACTAACGAATCACTAGTTCCAATGTCTACTTATGTATGTATTTATACCTCCAAAAAAATTACCTAGTCAATAGAAATTATGTCAGTAGTGAATCTTTAATGACAAGCACATGTTGAATGTCTATTAGCAAAAAGTAATACCTGGGGTATAGCTAGTTAGCAGTACTAGTGTCAACGTCAGTAGTAAATCACTACAGTTTTACTATTGACATTTCCTGCAGGGCATTAACATACTCGTACATATGTACATACATGTGTACATAAGTACATTAGTATGCATTTATAGAAATTTGTTTAAAGCGTTGGTATTTGCAGAGAAGAGGTTATAAACCTACAAAAAAAATTCTCTAAGCGCTTTTTAACTTCGGGAACTATAATCTTTGACAAGAAAAATTTCTATAAGCAGTAACCTTACGGCTATTTCTACAATCTACTCTGCAGTTTTAAGAAATTAATTTTGTAAATTAAACAACTTTAAATTATGTCTCAGTCGCTAAATCCTTTTAAAATGCCTGAAATAAATAGGGGCAATGTCTTTTAAGAATCATTGGGTCAAGGATAAATAAAAGTGAATAAATACATAAACAGAACCAACAACACGTCGAAATAAGTACACACATACATACATGTGATGAAAGTACATTTGTATATAAAAAGCATACATGCACGAATTAAGGTATTCATATATGTATTTAGTTATGGAAGGCTAGATTGAAAGGAGGAGACCACAAGAAGGTTTTTACGTTCCGCAGAACATACACCTAAGTCAGTGACCGGCTTGTTGCGCGATTCTAGTAAAGGAAAAATAATTCTGGAAGAGAAGTTTAGAGATATTCGGTGCTGCCTGCTACTTCTCATTTCACACCTCTCAAGTGAGCCACATCTGGCAAAACATAAAACATAGGGCTCTTGCCGTGCAAAGGCTGGTAAGTGACACAACGAGTGCTCTCGAACGCCAATCCGATGGAGGCCTAATAAATTTCAGAATCCCCCTAGTTGTCTCGTTATTCCATAGTGTCCTGTGGGCAGTTTCCCTCACCCTTTCAACTCGGCCTTTGTCGCAACAAAGGGCTTCTGGCTTCCCAAGTCAACTACTGTTCCTAGCCCTTATAGCCAGATCATTCGCCTGTTTATTACCGACCACACCATGATGCCCAGGCGAGCATATAATGCGGACCCGCCCATACTCCGAGTAATCATTAACCAATCTCTTGCATTTAAACATCCCTGTTATCGGCGCTTTGCTATCTGTGCAGACGCTTACATCCTTTGGATCTGCGTGTGTTTGAAATCAGAAAAGACTCTGTGATTATTCGGATCTCCGCTTGTATGACAGTGTTGTGGCTCGTGTCCAACCCGGACTACCGATCTGGTATCAGCGCAGTATAGTAAGCCTTAACCTTTAGTGGCGGAATACGGGCGGACATCTCCACAGTACCCATATAACTCTCCAGTGCCTCCCAAATGCGTAGTAAGTTAAACTCATAACCCTTACCAATTAATTCACCCATGCCCTAAAGGCGTTTTCGGGCAAAGGCCTCGTCAGAAAAGTCCTAATTGTCTCGCTTATCCCGAGGAAACATGTACGTTGTACCTTTTATAGGATTCCAGTCTTACATATTTCTTCCCATTAATGTCTACCATACCACCGAAGCGTAGGTTATTAAAAAATAAACCTTAAATAAAAATTTTCTAAGTAAATTTTATTTTTTTTTTAATAAACTGTAAGAATTTATTTTTGCTTCAATTTTACTGGTACTGCAAAGTGCCCATCTGTGTTATATGCATACATGTTCTTAAAACTTTGGGAAATAATATTTATCATTTGCAAAGAGAAATTCTTTGTGATCGCTGAAAACAAATATCAAGACAGACTAGTTAAGCGAATGATAAATTCAATAAAATACAAGTAAATAGCATGACAGACAGTCTTTCTACTTACGAATGTTGCTGTACTTTTCTAAAGTTATTTTAGCAATTTGTTTGTAATATAGCCAGCACCTAAGAAAAACAAGTATTTAATGAAAGCAACCACTAACCAACTAACAACCAGCCATTCCTCTTCAATCTAACGTTACTTCATAACCATAATAAAACATTGATTTCTAGGAATTCCTTATATGCAACATACGTACTTACGTGTATATATGTATGTATGTGTAAACTGTCACATCATATTTAGACTCTCAGAGGTTCCCAACATGTTCCATGTTAGGCTTAAGTTTTTTTAACAATATAAAAATTATTTAAAAATCCTTAAAACTTTTCGATATTTGTGCACCGATATTCCTAATAGTTCTAGAAATCGTGTAATATTTCATTGTTTTTTTTTTTTTTTTTTTTTTTTTTTTGATGTATGTACATATAGACACCATTACCAAAAAATGTTTATATCGATCCTATATTTCGTATTTAATTAATAAATCTTTTTGGATCCATCTCTATTTTTTTTAAATATGTAAACACAATACATTGACCTACTTGAAAGAAAACGTAATATTCTCGCGTATTTTAGTGGTATGAAGCACAAAAAAAATTTTGTTTCCTCTTTGATAAAAGCTTTTAATTTTTAGCTTAAAAATTAAAAAAAACTTACGGTAACATTCAAAGCAAATAAAAAATTTCTTGATTATTAACGAAAAACTGCAGAAAATGATGAAAGCAAATACACGTAGAGACATTTCAAAAATATTGTAAATTCTTTGACAAAGTGGCAACCCTGCAAAAAATATTTGTATTTTGCGGTTTCTATTAAACCAGTTTGATTTCATTCGGCTTAAAGAACATAATTTTTAATACAGTTCCCAGTTAAGCTACTATAAAGTGCTGAACAATAACATATCTTATGCAGCCATACAAATCAACAAATCGCACACTAAGTCATAAACAGTCACAACTCAAAATCATAGATTTTCATGAGAGGCTTTTTTACTGCTCTTAAAAACATGGTTGTTATTTTAAAGCCCAAATAACCAAATTAAAATTTTTGTTTTCGCTGAGGTTTGATCTGAGGACTGATTTGGAAAAAAAAAATTATTTTGATAAGTTATGAGTTGTGACTGTTTTTGATTGAGGGTGCGATATGTACATACATATGCCTTTGTTAAGTTAACACCTAGAAAGACCCTGCAAAAAATCTTGGACCAAATGGTCCGTTTTAGCTGAAATGGACTAGTTACAACATGGTCCTTGTGTAATGCAGCCATGGACCATGTCATTGTCAAGCAAGAGCTTGTAGTTACTTAAGTGATATGCGTTCGTGTTTTAACGATTGCGTACAAAAAACACGATCTTTAAAACACGAACGCATATCACTTAAGTAACTACAAGTTCTTGTTTGACAATGACATGGTCCATGACTGCATTACACAAGGACCATGTTGTAACTAGTCCATTTCCAAGTTGCTTGTAGGTAGGATAGAGTAGTTTTGAAACTACTCCGACGTAATGCAAATCTGGGTTGAGTGGTCCGGCCCTAGGACATCATAATGTTAAAAAGACCATGTTTTTTACATGCATTTGGGTTAGTTTTGGAGTAATCCTACTCCTTTATGGACTAGTCCATACACGCATGTATGGACTAGTCCTGTTTTCTGCAGGGGAATTTACTTTTTTTACATGCATACATCAATACATACTCACATACACATTTTTAAGTTATTCGCAAAAAGCTGGTAACAATACTTCGAAATGCATTGACCAGGTTTTGTTATAGAAAAATTCCTTTTCTTTATTTAAAAACACAATGTCTGTACGCCTGTAAAAACTGGAAACATGGACAAGTTTTTTTGTGCGAACATAATGCCGCCACTTTTGGCAACTGGAACACTTCAAGTGTTCCACATATGAAATTTTTCACTTGTCTTGTTGACCTACATAATACACACACATAAATGTTTATAAGTACCCTGCAGAAAACAGGACTAGTCCATACATGCGTGTATGGACTAGTCCATAAAGGAGTAGGATTACTCCAAAACTAACCCAAATGCATGTAAAAAACATGGTCTTTTTAACATTATGATGTCCTAGGGCTGGACCACCTAACCCAGATTTGCATTACGTCGGAGTAGTTTCAAAACTACTCTATCCTACCTACAAACAACTTGGACCACATGGTCCGTTTTAGCTGAAATGGACTAGTTACAACATGGTCCTTGTGTAATGCAGTCATGGACCATGTCATTGTCAAACAAGAACTTGTAGTTACTTAAGTGATATGCGTTCGTGTTTTAAAAATCGTGTTTTTTGTACGCAATCGTTAAAACACGAACGCATATCACTTAAGTAACTACAAGTTCTTGTTTGACAATGACATGGTCCATGACTGCATTACACAAGGACCATGTTGTAACTAGTCCATTTCAGCTAAAACGGACCATGTGGTCCAAGATTTTTTGCAGGGTATGGACATATGTATGTATGTATTTATGTACAAACATAAACACTCATTACTGGCTAAAAAAAAATATTAAAAATTATTATTTAATAATACATACGTGGCAACATCTTATTCGAACTGTCTGTGCACATACAATTGTCAATAAGACTCGAACCTTTTTAATTGTGCTAATAACCCTCATCTATTCGTAATTTTTATTTATGTTTATGAAAGATTTTTTTTACCATCATTTTATAAACTTTGTCAAATAAGGCGTTTATAAAAATAAAATAAATATTATGAATAAGGCCGTAAACGTTCTCAAACTTGAAAGAGCCTTACATTACTTACTTACAAATAATTTAAAACTCAAAAAGCAAAATTTTTATAGCGTTGTCTGATCGTAGAATAACCCAGATGGCCAAATCAACGTAGCGATATCGTTTTACAAGATCTTTTCAGGACATTTTTTTATAACTGATGCAATTTTTCGTTTATAGAAATCTAGGACTAACTATTACCTTATACCCGTCGTTAAGGCAAACTGGGAAAGCAGTTCATTAGCTTTAATTTAAAACATAATTTTTGCTTCTGTTATTATTTAGAAGTTTAAAATAATTTTTGCATTTATGTATGTAAGTATATTAGTACACATATAAATAAATTTGTTTTTTCTTTTTTTTTTCTAACAGCGAATGATATTCAATGATGCTTGTGCCTTCAGGGCATTCTAATAGTGACGTACATTCAGTAAATAATACAAAACAATCACAATTCTCGACAAGAACGTCGTCAGCACTACTGAACAAAAATTCTTGCAACAAAACCGATAATGGCGGGTACGTATTACAGTCATCAATGTCCTGCTCAACAGCAGCTGCAATCGCACCGAATGCTCCCGAACTATTTACAAACTCCACTTCTAACCCTAGTTCAGTATTATCTACGTCATCTTCAAGAAAAGAGTCATTTACAGTTCAAATGTCCGGTAAAGATAGAGCTAATGCAACGGGAAGGGCTATACCCTCAAGTTCACCTGGTAGTCAAAGTGAAAATTGCACTGAAAATTACACAAATGGCTATAAAGATTCATATCTGCCTAATGGTAATATTAGCTCAAGTACTGGTGTTTTGGTTTCGATGACTTCGGCTCCTTCCGAAAATTGGGAAGATATTAATCGGCATTTAGAGGTTCTACAAGCAAAATTAAAGGAAGGCTGGAATGTTTATTTGGGCAAGGAGGGTCGTCTCTACTACTGCAAGTAAGTAAAAATAAGTCAAAAGAAAACATGTGAAACTGTTTATAGAAAAGTGTTATAAAAATATAAAAATGTACATATCTATGTATGCCTGTACATAAGAACACTACTAAACATTTTTTTAGACAAACATATATCCCTAAATACCTCAGAAAATAAATCCAAAGGTGGCGACCTTTACAAAGGTAGAATTTTTGTGAAATTTTTTTAAAAACCATAAGAACTATCAACTTTATATTTGGCACAAAACAGTTCTAGTATGAAATGTACATTTTGGAAAAAATTAGAAAAGAAGTTATATGAACTTAAGCCAAATGAAGAAGCAAAAATTTGTTTAAAAACAATTAGTTCAACAATAAATAAAAATAATCATTTATTAATTTACTTCAAAAAATTTATTAAATTAAAGCAAAACTGAATAATTTAGTGTTTTTTTTCAGCAAAAGAAAGGGTATTAAAACTATTTTAGTCTCTCAAATCTAGTTTTAAATCAATTGACAGCTCTTTGAAAAAAAATTTTTTAAATTATTTTTGTAATACAAAAACTGGGTTCAATAACTTTCTAGTAATAACTAGCAACGAGAGAGTAAAAAGAAATATTTTCAAAATTGCTCTCAAAAATATTTAAAAGTAAATGAACACTTTTACAGTCAAAACTTGCAACCAAATGTATTTTGTTATTGTAAACTTATAAAAATTTAAAACTTAAATTTTTTTTCAAAGCATAATGACAGAAAGACTGTTTGAATAATTTCTGATAGTAAAATTTTTACTAGTAGAAATTATCAGAAACATTTTTGTTTCTTAACATATTACGCTCTTTTTTGGATCTCTAGCTGCTAATTTTTTGTGTACGTGAACACTTACTAGTAATAATTATCAAAAATTATTGATAATTTTCTGTAAATGAACACACCTAATATTTTAAAAATGCGATCTATTCTTTAGTTAAAAGAACACATTGACACCCAGACAGACGGACAGACTTGCTTTAGTAGAGTCAGAAAGAAATTTTAATTTGTTCACTATAATTGATAGTTATTCTAAGGTAATAAAAACTTAAAGGCGTACGGATTTCGACCCAAAAATAAATGCCCCCCTACATATATTCCTATATATTTCAGTAAATACGACCACTATTACTACAAAACTTGAAAAGGATACTTTGACAACGGACAACTTAATTTTGGTTTTTTTTGGATAGAAGCAGGGGAAGAGTTAGCCTACATACAATTGACTTAAATTAAAAAATATTTTATGTTTTACATTTAAGATACTGTTACAGTTATTGATTTTAAACCTGGGGGCTCTAGAAATTTCAAAAGCGTTCAAAAGAGTCTGACACTGTGCGCTTCTATTTAGCTTGCTGCTTTTGGCGTTGGTAATAAATTTTCTCGATTTATGTATATCAAGGTTCCTCAGAGCTCGCACTATTCGTGTTATTTTAGATGGGAACTCTTTCAATGATCTTAATCCAAGAGTACCGAAAAACTCCGTCCTCTCTCCTACTCTATTTCTTATCTTTCTTAATGGCCTTTTATTTTAGACTTCGGATCCTATCTGTTCTTTTGCAAACGTCATCAAGATGTGCCATTCACACTCACTTGATTACAGGTCTAGCTCTTTGGACATTGGAGCTATGAGGTAGAGTATGAGTGGCACACTTAACAATGATCTGATGCTAATCTCTGATTGGAGCCTTGCGAATAGGGTATATTTTTTAATGGCCGTAAAACCAAATGTTGCCTTTTGACATATAAACGCACAGTAGACCATGCTGCATCGTCTGTATTAATGGATGGTATAAGTTTTGGGGAGACAGAAGCTCTTGATGTTTTGGGCATGTGCCCGTTAGACGACAAAACACATTTTTTTGACATCGAAAAACGATCCAAGTGTCTTAGTTTTTTGAAACGGTGAAGATATTATTTTATGTCATCATATCTTCTCAGCACTTGTACCATCCATATTCGACCTAAAATGGAATATAGCTCTTATATATGGGCTGGTGCTCCAAAGTCTATTTTGGAGCTACTTACACAGTGCAACACGAAAAAAAATAACCATATACGGACATCACTACGTGAAAGAAGATCAAAAAAGAAAAGACCCGTGTCTCCCAGTTTTGCCCAAAGTCATGCACTTTTTTTGTTATGGGCCCCCAAAGATTTGGGGCCTTGGTACCATTTTTACAAAAAGTGATAATTTTCTCAGGCTCATATCTTGAAAACCGTTCGGAATTTTAGTTTACTCTTTGAAGCAAAATTGTAGCCCTTTTTATAAAGAACAAAAATTATGAACATAAAAAATTTAAAAAACAATAATTTTAAATCAAAATCGCAAAAAACTTTAAAAAATTCAATTTTTTTTTACCTTTTTCCCCTTGTTCAGGTCCATAGGTAGCAAACCGTTCAAAATTCAAGGAAACAGTCAACTACAAAAATTTACCTAACATCCTAATAAACAACTTTTTAGAACATATAAACTTCCTAGGAATGATTCTTAACACCATTTAGGTAGCGCTAAAGTAGCCGCAAAAGTTAAAAATTTTACGAAAATTTTTGAATTTCATTTGTTTTTTATTTTCTTCAACATTGAGATACTGTGCTGTCTATTACAAAAAAATAATAAAAAAATATTCGTATTATTTTTATAAAGCTGATGGCCCTGTACTTTCGTATCGCGCTCTCTTAAGTTGAGGATCTAAATCGTCGTCCGAATCTGACTCTGATTCAGAACTTACGGTGTCCACAGGCACGTTGCTTCCAGAATGTCTTCCATCATTAGCTTTTTCTTTTTAACATACCTTATTAACATCATAAAAGGTTATCTTGTGACTCCACCAACATACCTGAAATGAATTAGAAAAGAAATCAAAAATAATGCAAACCATGCAATAATAAAATTGATATTACCTCTACAAGCAATGCGTCGAATTTTTTGCCTTTGTACCGTTTTTCCATTTGATTTTTTATTAGTTATTAGTTTTGGTCCATCTCTTCCCTGTTGGGGCTAATAGTCGGTATCAAATCGATCTCGATTAGTAACACCACTTGCTGTAGTCATTTCTGTAAATTTTGTCCTACGATCTGGAGTTTGCGGCCTTGGGAATACAAAATTTTCAGGTGCAAGCACTGGTAGTGTGGCTGTTACAGTTGCTTTATAAATTTTGTTCTTCTCATCACGTCTATTTAAGTAATTAACGCATGCATAAGAACTGGTTCCCCCATGATCACCTGGGCGATTTATCCAGTTTACCGGCTTACAATATTTCATACTATGTTTGCCTCCATTCAACCATGCTATAAGATTATTATAACATTGGCGACACACTGCGTTAGGTGTGTAATTTTCACCGGTCAAATCTGTTTCGTCCAAAAATAACTTATATGCTCTTTTAAATTCACCTGTTAAAAGATTCTTTTCCTTTTGAAATCTTGTAGAATTATTTTTTCTGATTTGATGACCGCAAATGTAGCAAAAGAAACAAATATTTTTACACTGCATATTGAAATTGTCAGTTGCCAATGTTGTGTGCGAATTATGCTGTAGAACTTTCTCTATAACTTTCACCGCTGAGATCTAGTTGACGTCGCGCTGTGTAATGCCTCGATGTGAGAGTCGCGTCGCTTTTATATTGTGATATGCATTCCTTGATGCGTGTGCGATCGCATGAGCTGTTTACTGAAATCTTAGGTAAATTTTTGTAGTTGATTTCTTGATAAGTTTGGGTGCAATAATTTCTTCTTTTTAAATTTATCCAATTGCTATTTTATTTTGAATTGTCCTCACTTATTAAAAAAATTGGTAGTAGGTACATATGTAGGTAATTTATTGTTGGTATAAACAATAATTATTAAAAAGTAATAACAAAGCAATAAAAAAAAGTATGTACATAATTTAATTAAAGGCCGTTAACGATCATTAATGCGATTTGTGTGTGATGTATTTTGTTGTTTAGGGTTTCCAGCAATTTTAATGTTTGCCTACCTGTTTAAGTTCCAAGACTTTTTGCGGCTATCTCACATGCATATACACATATTTATATGCACTTGAGTTCTCTATTACACGAAAGACAGATACAATATATGTAATTAAGGCAATTTGATTAAACGTAAGGAAGAGATAGCTTCATAACTACATGTATGTACATACTATTGGGGAAATTTTTAACTTTTGCGGCTACCTAAACGCTACCTAAACGGTGTTGAGAATCATTCCTAGGAAGTTTATATGTTTTAAAAAGTTGTTTATTGGGATGTTAGGTAAATTTTTGTAGTTCACTGTTTCCTTGAATTTTGAACGGTTTGCTACCTATGGACCTGAACAAGGGGAAAAAGGTAAAAAAAATTTGAATTTTTTAAAGTTTTTTGCGATTTTGATTTAAAATTATTGTTTTTTCAATTTTTTATGTTCATAATTTTTGTTCTTTATAAAAAGGGCTACAATTTTGCTTCAAAGAGTAAACTAAAATTCCGAACGGTTTTCAAGATATGAGCCTGAGAAAATTATCACTTTTTGTAAAAATGGTACCAAGGCCCCAAATCTTTGGGGGCCCATAACAAAAAAAGTGCATGACTTTGGGCAAAACTGGGAGACACGGGTCTTTTATTTTTTGGTCTTCTTTCACGTAGTGATGTCCGTATATGGTTATTTTTCCATGACTTAAAAAATTACACACAGTGTTAGTCGCGTACAAGAACTGGCACAGTTTATATCGATAAATTTTAATCAAATGTTCACAAACACTACTCCCACTTTGCTCCTTTCCTATTACCAGCACAATGCAATGGGTCTATCGACTTCAAACCCGCTATAAAGTTATTTTATTACAACATTAACGATTTGAAGCAACTTAGCTAAATCAAATGGTTGGGAATACAATAACATCAATGTGAAGGGTATATAAGATTCGGCACATTCGAACATAGCGCTCTTACTTGTTTTTTCTCAATTAAAAAAACCCTCATTTGAAAATGTTTTTTTTTAATTTTATTATTTAATTTAAATAATTTTGTTATAATTACATCCAATAAAAGAACTTATCTATTTACCTACGGTCCTAATATTTAGACTGCATGTTTGGTTCAAAGCACGTATGTATGTATGTAGGTATGGCATTGAGTTAAACAAATTCTGCACTATTCATACACACAAACTTAAACTTTTTTATATTTCCATACACAGGTATGTATGTATGTGTGACTGACTATGTTCATTTGGGCACTTAAATTCGTTTAATGTAATTAAATCTAAGAACAATATGAACTTAATTATGTCAAATTATTTTAAGTAAATTTTCACTCAGTTGCACGTTATCTTTACATTATAATGTTTTTAGTACATTGCACATATACACATACACACACTCACACATATACACATTCATACACATATACACACCATTAGAAACAGGCGGAAACTGAATTAATTGTTTGCACTTTTATCAATCCCAGCATCATCTTCTCTTGTTCATTTCATTGGATGAAGCTGTTAACGAATATAATACAACACGATGGGAATTGGACCACATGGTCCATTTAAGTTAAAAAGGACTAGTTACATTATGGTCCTATGTAATACAGTAATGGACCATGTCATGGTCAAGCAGGAACTTGTAGTAAAGCGAAAGGTGTTCGTTTCGTAATGATCGCTGGAAAACTAGTCCTCTATGATGTACCATGGAGTAGTTTTAAAACTACTTCACAGTAATGCAAGGATGGGTCAGGTGGTTCGGCCCTAGAACATCATAATTTAAAATGGACCATGTTTTTTACTTTTTCTTAAAAACCGAATTGTTTGCATTTATTTGAAGACGGGGTTTTTAAGTTTAAACTCAATTTGCTTAAAAAATCGCAACCATGTTTTTAAAAATAATTCACGCATGTACGGACTGGCAGCGTTATCTGCAGGGTATATTTCGTTTAGATTTTCAAGATTCATTCAATTAGAAGAATTAAAAAAACAACATTCAACAATTTCATTACTAATTGTTAATTTCTTTGCATAATCAAATTATTTCTACCATAATTAAAGCAAATTTAAATTAAAACAAAACATATACACATGTGTGTTTGTGGGGGCGAAATCGTTAGCTCGACTATTTAGAAATTTTTTTTGTAGAAAAAAGAAATTCATTTGTTAGAACAAAAATGGTCTGTCGATATGTAGTGAAAGAAAAAAAATTTCAAGTTTTTACTTTTAATTACAAATTCATTATTTATGTGTGCAAACACTTTTATGCTTATTTTAGCCATACGACTTACACATCTGGATGGTTGCCATCCTCTGAAGATTGGAGTAAACAAGAAGAGTTGCCATACGGTTGGGAAAGAGCCATTGATTCGAAAGGACGTTCGTATTTTATCAAGTATAAAGAGCAAATAAGTAAAACTTTAAATATTTTTTATTAATTATTGAATTGTCTTCTCACAGTCACTTGAATAAAACATCTACATATGAGGCGCCTGAAAGTGTAAAATGGAATGAAAATCCCCCAGAACCAAGAGTGGTCGTTTTGCAGCGTAGTTCCACCATGGGGTTTGGTTTTGTCGCCGGCAGTGAACGACCGGTAATTGTACGATTTGTTACTGAAGATGGACCAAGTATTAACAAACTTCAGCCCGGAGATCAAATTTTAGCTGTAAATGGTGAAGACGTAAAAGATGCTCCCAGAGATCGTGTCATACAGTTGGTAAGAGCTTGTGAAACTCAAGTAACTCTAGTAGTGTGTCAACCTGCTCACAATATAATACCAGGTCGTAAGTCGACTCTGTTGTCGGCAGGAAAACGAGCAAAACTAAGAACACGACCTAGTCGAGTTCGTTTTGCTGAAAGCGTTTGTGTAAATGGAGCGCCACTGTTTCCGGTAAGTGTTAGCAAAGTATTATAACAATGCCCGCATATCTGTTAATACATATGTATAAATAATTTAATTAATATAATGTCTTCATATATGTAGCCTTCGGCTTTTTCTCTTGGAGATATTTGTGTACCACCTATGGCAAATGTTCTAAAAGTATTTTTGGAAAACGGTCAAACCAAATCTTTTAAGTACGATTCGACCACAACAGTTCAGGTAAGTAACCGTACATCATGGTCGTTACACCATTAAGCACTTAATTTATAATTGTTGCCATCTTTAGGATGTAGTTTCCTCATTATTGGACAAATTATGTTTTAAATCGGGTGAAATATTTAGTCTTGTCTTGGAACATGTAAAAAGTCTTAAACGTAATAAGCTAACTTTGCTGGATCCAGAAGATTCACTTGCCAAGGTAGGCATTTTTCGTAAGGCCTTAACAGCTCGAATAAATCACTCTGCTAATATTCTACTAAACAAATTTTTTATTTATTTAATATAGATTGCTTCTCGTCCTGGGGCACATAAGTTGCGTTGTTTGTTTCGTGTAACCTTTGTGCCTATTTCTGCAGCTGAACTGGCTCAAAGAGATCTAAATGCTTTGGATTATTTGTACCTTCAATGCTGCAATGATGTGATTCAAGAACGTTTTGCACCCGAACTTCAACCGGATGTGGCTTTGCGTTTAGCTGCTTTACATATGCATCAGCATGCTTTGGCCAATAGTGTACCAGCATCAAAACTTACAGTCAAAGTAGTTGAGTAAGTTCATTAAAATACAGTAATCTCTTGATTTGCGCGATAGTAAGTAACATCAAACCAGGGTTATAAACACAGTAAAAAAGTACCCAGACATTCTCAAAAATGGGTAAAATTTCGTAAAATGAGAATAATCAAAAATTACCTTCCCAGAACAACGAAAACACACAAAAGTGCAAGAACAAACAAAACAAATTTCTAAATCTAAAACACATGAAATGCTTTGAACCGGTACTTAAAAATGAAAATGTAATTTTTCGGGAAATTAAAATCAAAATCGGTTAGCAATTAGCATTAAAACATTTAATAACATTCAGAAATAAAAACAATTGCATTTAGTTGTTTGTCAGACACGTTTTTACTTTTTAATTTTTCATTTGCTATTTTTTTTCAAACAGCTGATTGCATATAAATTGCACTAAAAATAGTGCGAAAAAAACGGTGACATTTTTTTGTGAAGAATATTACTAAGTAGAAAGAAAAATAGAGAAATATTTTTACGAAAACGCGCAAGTCGAGGGAATACTGTTAATAAAGGTTGAAATATTCTAGAAAGAAAATTTAATTTATTTTTCAGGCGGGAATTCGGTCTAGAACGATTTGTGCCTGCATCACTCTTTGAAGGTATGAAACGTAAAGAGTTGAGACGACTAGTTTCACATTTTTTAAAATTAAATGCGGAAATGACTGGTTCATCAACCAAAGTTTTAACGCAGCTGCAGGTATTGCACATTTTCTAGAAATATAAAGCATTTAAATACATACATACATACATGCATACATACATACATACATACATACCCAATAAGCATTTTGGCTGAAATTCAAGTGGAATTACATTTGAAATCAAGTCACAATTTCCAATTTCCAGTGTTGAATTACAGTTGAAACACAGTTGAATTCAATAGCGAATCCAGCAAAATTAACCATTGAATTACAGTCGAACAAAACAGTACCTTTATAGTGTAATTCCAGCCTTGAATAACGGTGTGACTCAAGTTGAACCGAACTTGAATCTGAAAATTTAATTATAAAATCATCATCTTCACCGCCGCCAATGATTTTCCATCAACTCTGTGCCATAAATAACGTATGCTTCAAACAAATTTGTTGTTGTTTTTTAACAAA
Organism: Melanophora roralis; assembly: GCA_963583895.1. NCBI lineage: Eukaryota > Metazoa > Arthropoda > Insecta > Diptera > Rhinophoridae > Melanophora > Melanophora roralis. Next base: position 127,579,659 of record OY757187.1, on the reverse strand, counting down.
CTTCAAACAGACTGGAAAGAGGATGGATTTTAAATGTAATTCAAGCTTGGATTTACACCGGAATTCCAACATTGGAATTCACAAAAAATTTGTGCTTATTGGGTACATACATACATACATACATACATACATACATACATACATACATACATACATACATACATACATGCATACATACATACATACATACATACTTACATATATTTATGTTTATAATAATTTGTAATAACTTCAGGCGAAATTGCATTATCTGGATATAATTGCAAGTTTACCCAGTTATGGAGCAAAATGTTTTAGCACTAACCAAAGAGAGGGCATTGAGAGGGTTCTCTTAGTAAGTCCGAGGTTCGGATTAAGTCAAATATCAAGTGCACGGAACTCAGTAGTACGTACATACTTATATGTTTTAGTACATCTTAAAAAAAATATTATAGTTTTCAAATAAAAAAACTAATATTTTTTTATATTTTACTTAAAAAGCCGCAACCAATATCAACAATCGAAGATTTTAGCCATATTATTGTTCAACGGGAAGATGACATTACTTGTAGTGTAAGTATTTTCATGCAGGGAGAACGTTCAGTGAAATATTTTATGGAGGATCGAGATTCATGCGAATTCGCATTATGTTTAGCTGGTTACTACAGATTAATTACAGGTAACTTTTTGTTTTTCTTAAATAATTATGAAGACATTTATTTAGAAAAACTTTACAGGCAAAATCCTCTCAGTCTCTCGAGAACGAGAACAAATTGATGATGACAATGCACCCTCTTATCTAGCTCAACACACAGTGTTACCAGCCCTTTGGAGTTATTTATTACCATTTCATAATAGAGCCCATAGCATTAATTTCCTGACACCTCCACCATATCATCCTTGTAAACTAAAATCTCATAGTGGCAGTGAAACAAGACATTTGCAGGAGCAAGCCGAGAGCATGGCAGGCAAAACTAATCAGCCTGGAAATTTGCATTTGCTCTCATCGACAGCAATGGACTTGGATATTCACAGTGTCATGGCTACTGAGCTTTTAGAAGAAGCTAAAGATTCAGGAATGAGTGATAGCAGCGGTGGGGGTAGCAATTGTGGGGATCGCACTCATAACAATCCCAGTCACAAAGCTAAAATGGAAGCCAAGAATGAGGAAGTGTTTAGACGTGTACAGGAAATGCAGAAGATGGTTAAAAACTCTGAGCAGTACTTAAATGAGCAGGGAGAGCTTATTCAGGACTTAAGATTGACGAACTCTAACTCATCTTATAGTTCGGCCATAGTCTCATGGCAAAGTCCGGTAAGTGCTTTAAATTCATCAAATGTGAAGTCTTGTGGGGCCATTGAATTTGACAGTGATTGCGATAGCCTTAATAGCAGTAAGTTATCCTCAAATGAAGAAACTCCCCAGCAAGGTTCTTTAAAACACAGTGATTCATTGATTTTACTAGCGGAAACAATAAATCATGATCTAAGTGATATAACAGAAGGTTTAAATTCCATTGGAGAGACTGCAACTGAGATAAGGCGAAAGAAACCGACACTCGTAGACACATCAAGCCCCAGGCCAGAGCGCAAAGTAAATGGTTTTAGTCAACTATTTAGTAGCTTACAAGCACTGGGTACAGATTTTTCGCAGAGTGAAAGTGATTCAGAGTCCATAGCATCGCCAACAAACTCTCCCACTGCTCGAAGACCTTCTTTACTAAATACAAATGAAAAGTCTAGTCACAAAAAAAACGTAGCGCACCGTTCTAGTTTTGGTTTGCACAGCCCAGATGGCAGTAATTTTGGGTTGGAAACTAAAGATTATAACCTCAAAGAGTATCTTAAACAATTAAAAGAAATAAGCAATGTAGAGAATTTAAATCAGGATACAGATACAGCGGCTAAAAAACTATCCGAAATTTATGGTTTTGAAATACGAGAAGACACTTTTATTGAAACTGATTCCGATTTAATAGATCTGCGTGCCATACCACCACCACAAACTCCGGATGAGTTAGATGCATTTTCCTTATTGAATGCACCTCCAAAAGGATTTGACGATTTAACAAAAAAGATTTTTACCAATAATGTGGAACAAGAACATGATCTGGAAAAGTTTTTGGAGAAGGTAGTTGTAGCGCCTCCTACACAAAAAGCTACTCCCGCAAAAGAACTAACCCCTGAAGAGATTATGTCTTTTATCATACCACCTCCTCCCAACTTGGATGAAGTTGACAGCAACATGCAAAAGCAGAAAACAGATTTCCCTGAGAGTTTATACAGTAATTCAATCACGACGTACAAAACTGTTAAGCCACCGTTGGCGCCCAAGCCAAATGACGAATCGAAAAAAGTCGAAGTTAAAGGACACGTTATTGAATATGCTACCGTAGAAAGGAAAAGTAAATTTTCGTGTTGTCCAAAATCAAGAAAAGATGAAACCACCGATGCATGTGAAGAAGAAATATTGCAAATTCTGAAACCTCCCCCTAGATCGCAATCAACAGAACAAGCAGTGCCTGTAAGACCACCAAAAAGTGCCGTACTAATGCAGCGTTATTCACCAAAAAAACAAAACACAAATTCTATCCCGTTGCCGCAAAAAAATTATTTGCTGCCAGATGCCTTTAAACGAATTCCACCAGCGCTGCCACCACGTATATCATATAATACTAGTACACGTGCAGTTTCTTTAGAAGAACCTCGGAATGCCGAGTCTACGGTGAGTCCATTAGCCCCAAAAAAACCTCCATTACCTCCAATAACTGCAAGACCAATATCAAGGCAATGTCCTTTTCCTGTAAATAATCCTGGAGTAATTGAAGCCTCATCACCACCACCCATACTACCGCGAACGTTTGCATCTTCTAATAGCTCTGCTGCTCCTAACCCACTTTTAACACCACACTCACAACCACTGCAATCACCGCCCAGTTTAAAACATATCAACCAGCATAACGCCTTAAGTAATCCAGATCAACGATATCCACTATCACCATATCCACCATTGTGTTCCCCCCAAATGCAAAGGAAATCCCATAACGCCAGTCCAATTAGCCAAAATCATATAAACCCAAAACCAACAAGGGGTTACAGCGCTACCGGAAATAAATTGATCATTAAAAATGGTCACGTTATAGATCCAGAAGCACTGTTGGCCAAGACCGATGTGGCTATGACTGGTCTACTAGTCAAGCTAGATCAGCTAGCTGCACAGTGCACAGCAGCGCAATCAGCTGGCGGTGGGACAAGCATTGATGAAGACAAATTTCAAAAGGCTCGCAATGAGCTCACGGAACAAACTTTAGTATTAGTTACTGCCTCGAAATATCTAGTTGTCGCTATGTCCGACATGACTCTGTTATCATTGCCAGAGCATCTGACTTCATGCCTAACCGCCATCAGGCGCATAACAGAATTAGCACAAGATATGGCGCGTCACACATCATCTCCCCTCCAAACACGCAATATAGTGCTTAAAGTTCATGATGTTGCTTCATCATTTCGTGAATTAGTGGGTGTTCAAATAGGACCAATAGGCGCAGGCCAACTGGCTTTGCAAGCTGAATGTTTGGCCAACGTTTTGGCTACACTTTTACGAAGTTTAAGAGTTTTTTCTCCATAAGCTAATGAACCAAATACTTTATATCTATATCTAACCACAAACAACACATTGTATGTATGTATACAAATTTCAATTTAATATACATATGTATGTATGTAAACAAATTTGTATAAAGGTATGTTATCTATCGTATAATCCTGTTTTAAAAAAATATATTGTTTTGACTTAAAATGTAATTTCGAATGATGAAAATGATATCTTCACATTTGTAGAAAAATTAGAAGATAAAACATGACAAGATACCTTGTAATTTACCCACAAATATAAAAATCACCGATGATTTACAAACACCTTACAGTTTATCAATCACCCATAACGAATATATCCATTACTACTGACTAATCACATATGATGACTAAAGCCATCGTAGCTGACGGGTACGCCTATTAAAATTAAACACGATTTTTTGTTTTTTTTTTTAACTTTTTAGCCTTTAATTGGAAGGTTTATATACTTATACCTATTTATTGCAAAATTTCCTGTATAAACTTTTTACTTCCAAATTTATATAAAAAAAGCGGACTTGGACAAAACCGGTAGGCGTACGCCCTTAGTGTTCGGGATTAGTTTGCTAAAAAAAAATAAAAGCAAAAAAATATATTTATAAGTCTAAGATTCTTTACAAAAAACTGTATCCCAGACTTACATATACTTTACTATTTAACTTGGGTTTAATTTAAATTTTTGTCACATTTACCTAAAAAGTTTGCAATTAAAATGATATTACCGTGGACTCACAGAAAAACTTAGAATATTTAACTTATTAAAATTCAACTCTGTATCTGCCGTGAATTGTTTACATCAACAATGAATGAAATAATGGTTTACATCAAGAATGACAAAAACTGTTGCAAATGTTTAGTAGAAAAATGTTTTAGCATCAGCACTCTACAGATAAAATAAAATATTAACAAATATACCAGTTGCTTTTGACTTCAGACTAATTGCATATTTGACCTTTTTCATACAACGAACTATTGATTTTAAAATTAAGTTGTCATAGGAGCTCATAACTAGTACATAACTATTGCAAAACGTTACTAGTTTCAACTTTAGCTGCAAGGCAATTTCTTATATTTCTACATGGATATGCATACATATATTGAATATATGTACATACAAACATATCAATAGTCCAATATTTGACACGTTACTAATAAATATTTCACACACATTGAAAATGCAATGGAGTGATCGTGATTATAAGTATATATGTATAAATAACGAATATGTTTATGTCGGAAAAAACAACAACCTCACATGTTCTATGTGAACCATTAATTATCGATATATTTTTAACCCAAAAACTACTTTTAAGTCTTAAATACACACAAACACACTTCTTATGGCTAATTTTCTTTTCTTTGTTCCAGGTCAAGTAAAAGTTAATTGTTTCTTCATGTCTTGTACAAAAACGTTATCTATTTTTATTTTAGTTAAACCTACTAAATCTAGTTTATTATTCTTTAAGAATAATGTTGTTTCTCTTATACACATGACATCAACATATTTATATTAATCATATAATACCAAATATATATAAACTTATAAACTTACATATATATAGTACATAAGTAGTACATAAAAAATATATCCAATCAAAATGTTATTAAAATATACTACGTAAAACATAAAACATACTTACATTCGTTTACATTCGTTACATAATACAAATCCTTAAAAAAATATACAAAAATATTTATTAATTACAGTAGACTTTTAAGTTTAAATGACTTTTTTCGAATTAATTACTAAAATTTTAAAGCGGCATTACATGGAAATGAAGATCAAGAAATTTTAAAAGAATCTCAAAGTAGTTACATAAATATATAAATGAATATCTTATATCCTTCTCACTTACAAACATATCTCCTTAAGTAATTCACATTAAAATTATCTATTGCTATTTCTTAGTGTATTAACAATATCGAATATATGCTATTAAGGTCAATGACAAGTAAACCTTGTTTTTAACTTTAGAAAATTGTCTGGACACTCTTGTTTTTTATCTGTTACCGCAAACTTTTGGTCCATACATATGTATGTATGTACCAAACAGATTTCAACTTAAGATTAAAAATTTGTGAAATATAAGAATGTAAATAAATATTGTGTTTAAAATAGTTCTAGGAAAGAACGCATTTATTAGAAAAATCAAAAGAAAAAATATATGGTTAGCTAAAGTGCAAAATGGCTTACCTAACGGAAATACATATGTACATATAATTTTACGGAAGAAGTAAAGAGAACTTTGTTAAACGGAAACTATAAACATTCAAAAAAACATGCAATAATAAATTAATAATGCAATTTTTTAAACAGTTTTCAAATAAAACCATTTCTGTATGTATTTTGTTATAAAAAAAAATGTGTCACGCTCTTTTGTTTTTTGTTAATAAAAGCGTCATTTTTGATCGGAGAAGTGTAAAATTATGTCACGACACTCAATTTAACGACTTTTAAATAATCAATCAAAAATTAGATTTTGAATTTTTTGTTAGTTACGCCTTTTTGCATTTTGGCTAACAATATGTATGTATATAGTTCATGTAGTACTCATAGTACATTTGTACTTATGTATGTGTGCATACATATCGTTACCTTAATATTGAAACGTCCTAAGTCGTATTTTGTTACAAGCTCAGATTTTCCTTTTTTTCGATAAATGGTCTGTTCATATATTATCACAATAAGCCAAAAAAATCTCGACAAAAAATACGAGTTGGAGTCTTTCTATACAAAGGTAACGTTATAAACATACATACATATTTGACCAAACAATAATCAAAATTTTAACTTGTGTGTGATAATTAGTAAAGTTTATTAATATTTTGTTTAAGTTTATTTATTAATTACTTATGTATGTAGCTGTGTTGTACAAAACAATAAAAGTTAAAAAAAAAATATTGAATTAAAACCACTTAATTTTTATAATCGTAGACGTGAAACTACGCTTTAAAAATATGAAAGAAGGTAAATTTTAAAAAGAGAAATAATAGTTTAAAACTATTTTGATAATTGAAACAAATAAAACATTCGTTTAATTCACATTCAATCGCATAAGTTGTATGTTTTAAGATGTTTAGTTACCCACTCCCAAGGTGTTTCAATACAAGGTGGTACCGTTAGTGCTGTAAGTATAATACTAACAACAATATGGCATTTTTACATTGTAAACCCGGGGACAAAAACCTAAACGTCAAAAATTACAAACAAAATGAAACAAACGTAAAGTGTGCAGCTTTTGACATTTAGGTGTTAAAGCAAAAATGACGAAATAACAGCACCTTCTATAGAGGCACCTTGCTCAACCCTTTATTATGGTTTAAAACTCAACCCAGTTGGGTTGTAATTATGCGCTAGAATGATGATGAAGCTGCGAAAAAAATGTATTGCCATTTACAACTTTTTGTTAGCTTGGTTAGCAATAACATCAAAAAATTACAACTCGTCAGTAGCAGTTGAGTTGTAAACCATAATAGAGACCTTAAGCATAGTTATAACAAAAGTTGGATAATCCGAGATGTCTAAACACGATAAACGTAAATAGAAATATTTTGTGTCTTGTGTGGGCTACATATGTATGGTCGGTGTACTTACATACATAAACATATAAACAGAGGAAATTATCTCGAAGCCATTATAAAACTATGCACGATGTAAAATACACTTTGTAAAATGAATGTCATACAACTTTAACGATAGATTGTAGATTGTAGCTTTAACACCAACTTAAAGTGCATTTTTTTCATTTTTCCTCCATTAATATTATACATTCTTTAATAATTAATATAATTGTTATTTTGTTTTAATATATTTTATTTAACATAAATATCATATAAAGTGTAAGTGGGCATGTATGTATGTATGTATGCAACTAATTTGATTTTTAAGTAATAAACAGAAATTTATAATAATTTTGCATCAAAGAAACAAACTGCTTCAGCTAATTCTTAAATTATTCTACAAAAAGGAAAACAACTTTACAATTTTAACAAAATTTATCAAAAATTTGTGTTAAATCTAGTCCTTTATGTCTTTTATTAATGACCATAGTACTAACTTCATACTAAAACTAATTTGTCCTACTTGAAAAGAATTGAAAAAAAATGTAAAATAGCGAAAACACAAAGTTCAATTTAAAACGTCTATGATGATTAGGGTGGCCATTGTACTGATTTTTCACTAGTGTACTGAAATATACTGCTGATTTTTGTTTAAAAAAATATACTAATTGTACAAGATAAATTGAAATTTTAATTATTTTCCTCAAAAATTTGTTAACTTATAGCAGAACAAGAGAGAACTAACAGCAAAAAGTGTATTAAAAATTCTTTTAGTCTTTTAAATCTTGTTTTGAGTCGATCGACAGCTCCCCAAAAATGATTAAACATTTTTTGAAAAATATTTTTTGAATCAAATATTTTATTAACAAGAATACATGACACCCAGACAGACGAAAAGTCTTTAATCGACCCAGGAAATTATTTTAATTTAATCGCTTTAATTGGAGTTGGTTATTTGAAATAAAACAAATGGTTCAAACGCTATTAAAAATAATTATTTTTGCACCGAATCGTTACTTATCAATTACGGCAACCCTAAAGTCAAATATTCATGGCACTAAATGAATGATCTGTATTTGGTGAGACTTAAAAGCTTAAATATATTATGAGCTTCTGAAATCTAAAGCAGACCATTACGACCATTAATTTAACTAATTTGTTTAAAGTGTTGTCTGATAAACGCTTCGAATTTACGGCCAAATATGAAACCATAATATTGTATCATAACTTCAGGTCACGGATAAAAAGAAGTTGTTGGAAAGATTTTTATGTCCTAGTTGTTTTAATTAATGTATAACATTGCCTATGGGATGCTCTTCACTTTAGAAAATTGTATTTGAGAAGTTTTTTTTTTTTGTGCGGAATACCTTTATTCTCAAATATTAACCAAAAAGATCACATCTAATAACGATCAATATTTTAAATAAATTTATGTCGTACAAATGTTTTGAAAAAAAATCTAAAAATTTTCTTAAATTTTTCATTTGGGAATAATTTGGACTGGATTATTCGAGTAATTAAAATACCCTAATCGATTGTTCGACAAAAATCAAAATTACGAAACCGATTATTTTCTTAAACAAAATCAAACCCGATTAAATGGATACTTCTAGTATCTTTGTACACAGACATACAATTTTAAAAAGTTATAAAGTTCATTTAAATGTCATAATTCAATTTAAGGTATTAAATGCAAATACAGGAAAATGTGTTATTATACAGAAAATTTGAAAAAATTTAAAAAAGAAATTTATATATAAATGTCTTAGAAATGCAAACATATCTCTACATACTTACATACATGAGTTTATACACACATATCGATGGCTTAATGTAGAAGGACGTAATTTAATTTTTGTGTTGCTTAACAGCGGGGAGAAACACACTCCATAAAATTTAAAAATTTTTTTATTTAAAAAAAAGCTAAAATGCTACTCTTAATAAAAAGATACAAATTTTATTTTCAATTGAAAAAAAAAAAAACAAAAAATTATGACGAACTTGACATTTATTCGCCATAATATTCAAAAATTTTAGGAAAACCGAGCTACGACCTTCCTATGTTAAGCCAACGATATACATAAAACTTGATTCAAACTGCAAAACCATTATTAAATATTTTTTTTATTTTTCTATTATTTTATTAAAAATTGTTTTGCCCAATGTTGTGGGGTTTGTTCGAAAATAAATTTAATAAATAAATATTTTACCAAATATAAACAATTATATAGTACATACATATTTAATATAAATTTATCTTTATATAGGTATAAGTAAATATCAACTAACATATACAATTAACATTAAATATCGGTTTACGCTTTATGAATTATAAAATTAATAAATTGTTTAGATATAAAATTCGATTAATTATTCAAAAAAAAAAAGAAAACAAATACATACGTACATATGTATAACGTATATAAAACAAAAAAAATAAAGGTATTATAAACAATTGAAATTTTATCTGTGTTTTATTTTAAAGAAAAAGGAACAATTTATTTTTTAAATGTTACAAATTTTTTCTTGCGAAAAGATAAGTCTTTGTATACACTTCTTTAAAAGAGTAAAACCCATAACAAATATGTATTAAGAATTCTTATTAAAGAAGTCTGCGACTATCAACCTTGGCTTAAACCAAGAACGAAGGACACATTATATGTATGTACATAAGTGCCAAAGAGCGTTGTCAACTTTTTGAAATGAAAGTGCGCTGTTCACACCTGATTTAAAACGCGCCAAAGAGCTGAAAAAATTCATTACAAGCTATTTTAAGTACATAAAAACGCTCTAAATTTGAAGCGCTAAAATAAAAAAAAACAATATGCACGTAAAATTCTTTACTAAAATAATGATTTATTTAAACATTTCCACATACATATGTACACATGGATCATGCCAAAATTACATCTGAAATTACGAATTACAAATGCTTTATTTTTTTTATTAATATGTATATACATATTTACGTTTTTTTTTGTTTAAAAAAATTACGTTTTCATTTTTTTTTAAATTTAACGATTCATCGTATTTTCAAATCTAAAAAAATAACGGTTAAAAACAAAACAAAAAATTCATACTATTTCTGATAGTAATATAAACTTTAAAAAAACCAGTAAGAGCGCTATATTCGGCCGAATCTTAGATACCCTTCACATTGGACTTTCGAGTGATGGACTTTGAGTGATGGTGATAGGGGGTAAGTATGTTCTAGAAATATGCTTGGGAGGGAAAATTTATGGTGGTCTGTGATACATTTTATTCCTCTAGGGGCGACTCCAGAGAAGTTGTAGGGATTTTTACCCTATTTTTTTTTAAATTTTGTATGGCAACTCTTAGATTAAAAACAAATTGTACTCAAAAAAGATAAAATTTTAAATTACACATAAGTTACACATGCAACCAGTTACACATGGGCTACACATGAAACGAAAAATTACACATGAAATGTGTAATTACACCCAAGGTGGCAACACTGGCTATTAGTAAATAAAATACAAACATTGAAAAAAGCGAATGCTGCCAGAGTGATTGTAGTTATATGTTATTTTGAATTTTAGTCTTAAGTTATTTGGTTTTTTATAGCAGAAGTTAAAAATGTAATGAATGTTGTGAATCGTAATCAATAAAAAAACCAATTTTTAATTTTTTGGTGATACATTGTTTTGCATTTAAGGTAACGATTTTTTTATAATAAATTTATATAAGGGTAGGAAAAAAATCTAATTAAATATGTCTCCAAAATTAAGCATTTATAAGAATTTTTACTTATTAAAAGAAATATTCAAAACAGTTTTAGTTTTTTTTTTTCGTGATGATATCTACATAGTTCAATAGCTCCTAGTAGTGCTGGAAAGTTTTTGAGTAGTGGGTACCAAGTATTTTCTCTCTTATTTGGGTAAATGTACCAAATAGCTATTTGGCACATTTGGAATTGTATTTTTGAGCTTCGCCTAACGGCTAAAATGCAAGTCTTTAATAACTACATACATACATATATGCAAACATCTGTATATAAGTAAGCTGCATACATAAATAACAGCATGACAATCAATGAAGGTTTCAAAAAAATTTGAAGATAAAAATGGGAAGGAAAAATAACAATTGCATTTAGGGGATTCACAAGTTGTTCTATTATGCCCTATTTTTATAAAATTTCACAATATGTACTTTAAAAACATTGTTGTTGTCTTTCATACAAAAATATGTAGTTCTAAAAAAATTCTACGCCGTATGCTATGTTTATTAAATTGTCACCTGCGCCGAATGTCCAATAATTGGTGGAGGTTTTGAAACCAATGTTAAATTTCGCAACAAAAGGACATAATAGAACACCTTGTGAATCCCCTAATTAATTGAATTTTATATGAAATTAGTGCAAAACAAAAGTGGCCTTTTAGCTATCATCTAAATAAATAAACCTACGCAACATATAAAATAATTTTTTTTAATTTTTTGTAAAGTAACTTGCATCTAAAATTTTTACAAATAATATTTAAAAAATTTTAGCCATCATAGAGCTGAACAACTTTTATTTACACATCAATACAATCTGAATGTGTCTAGGTACTCTAAATAGCTTATAAAATCCTGAGAAAAGGTATTTCCTAACTAAACTATACCTAACTTCGTTTTAAGCGTATATATTAAAGTATGTATTAACTACTATTGAGTACCCAAATGAAAAGTATTGAGTTGTATCGAGTTATAATAAATAAAGGAATTTGCCAGCACTAATCTCTCATTTGTTCACTTTACTGATTTTCTACCTCAATGGGGGTGGGTCAATAGTTTTTTTATTTCTGGGTCGATAGCTCTAAATTTTATATTTTTAGACTCAAGCAATGCAAAAAGCCTGCATATACGAGTTTTTACCTCAATTTGGTTCCGTAGCTGTCGATCGAAATTTGAATAATGTTTCTATCTTCGTTGGTTTAGAAGTTACAACAAATACCTCAAAAGTACAAACAAATATTTTTACCTTTGTATTGCCTCTTAAGGTCAAAAATTTTGAAAAATTACGAAGAACGTATGCCTATTTTTTTTAAACTTATCGGACGCAATTTGAGTTGTTTTTATTTTTATTGGTTTAGCAGTTACAGGATTTCTTAAATTATCAGGGCATGTTCTGAAAATCCTTTTTAGTGAAGGTGATTTGAAATCACAAGAAATTGAAAAATTTTTAAAATTTTCAATAAATTATTTAAATGAATAACATAAAGCCACAATTGTGATTTTAAAATCACAAGTGATTTGAAACCACGTGATTTTCAGAACATGCTTGCATAAGTCTTTAACTTCACGCGTTTGGGCTGTATGATAAGTTATCGTCAGACTTTAACGCTATTCCTTTAAATATGTAAGTACATATGTAGATAGAAACATATTTTAGGGGCAATTTAATTGACGTTTTTTTTAGTGATAAGTAAGCTCTCATTAGCCTTTTTATCAACAAACAAAAATATCATGCATGAAAAATATCATCATGTAAATTGACTCTTAATGTGGTTTGGAGTATAATGTGACCAACTATAATTTTCTTACTTGTTTTATTTACCTTCGATTTCGGGAAAAAAAACTAACTTCTATTATTATAATTATTTATTTATTTATTAATTTAACTTTAAAGACATAAATGTACATTTAAGATTTTATATGAATTGTGTAATTTTGTTTAAACATTTCAATAAATAAATGAATGCATGTGAAATGTATGTATCTATCTATGTGTTTAGGGTTATTAAAAAAGGTCGGGTATGTATGTATGTATATGCTCTTAAAATATAAAAAACATAAAATTTCTTTTTGATCTAAGAGGAAAGTGTACATACATATGTATGAATGTTTAAATTGTTGCTTTTGTAATTAATTGAAACACGCCGAAGTGCAAGTAAAAGGAAAAAAATTCAATTAAAGAAAAATGTAATTTTTTACTTTTTCTAGTTTTTTGACCTTTTTAATATTAATTAATAAGTCTTTGCCTAAAAAAATATTATTATTGAAAATTGTTAACAAAAGAAGCCGAAAGCTAATTTTAAAACTATAATAACGAATATTAATCTTTAATAAAACTTCCTGATGTGCGAAAAACAAAAATATAAAAATAGATAAAGAGCTTGAAAAAATAGTCTTAATTAAAAAAAATGTTTAAATATTTTACAAATACGCGAAAAACAAAGAAATAAAACACATACACACACATACATACATACATACATACATACATACATACATACATACATACATACATACATACATACATACATACATACATACATACATACATACATACATACATACATACATACATACATACATACATACATACATACATACATACATACATACATACATACATACATACATACATACATACATACATACATACATACATACATACATACATACATACATACATACATACATACATTTTTTAAAGAAATATGTATAACAATTTGTTGGGAATCTCCAAAACGATAATTAGTACTAACTAAATCTAAAAAAAACTAAATAAAAAAATTATTGATGAATTCTGTAAAGCAGGCGGCAAATTATTACAGTAATTAAAATGAAACCAAAAAAAATCTAAAAGAATTCGTATGTCAAAAGCAAAGAAAACTCGTACAATCACCGTAAATTTCGATTGCTATATAATGCTGTAATTTTCCTTTAGTATTTAATAAAAATATATGTTTGTGTATGTGTATGTATGTTTGTTATAATGTATATGTTTAAGATGCAGTCGCAGGAGTAGCTGAATGTGTAATAGGTTGTTACTCCTTGAAAATCCCTCTCGCTTTGGCAGTAATTTTACGAACGCGACCTCTACTGCTAACACTTACTAAATGGTCGTCATCGCTATCCATTGTACTCGCGTCTAGGTCATCTTGTTGTACAGATGAACTACCAACAATAGAATGAGAATCATTACGCAGTCTTCTACTGCAGCTTTTAGCGGTTACGGCATTTTCGTCATCTTCACTCAGTTCATTGTAGCGTGGACGTTTCAGATTTCGAGAAACTCTTTGATTTCGACGACTACTGGTTCGACCTTTTACTCTGCCCAACTCACGTTTGTGTCCACTTTTAGATTCATCCTCTTCATCGGCGATAAAGGAATCATCGGAAACTTGTCGTTTTCTTTTAGGTTTTCTACCACGTTTTGATTTAGGTACGAAAGAAGTTAACGGTTGATTGTCATCAGAATCGGAAACATCATCAGTGGCACAAGATTCTGTGGAGCCACCTGTACCCATATCCGAAACACCTTCTTCGTTGTCTTCGTCCTCATTCTCGTCATAACGGTGGTCATTATCACGTTCTCGTACATTTTCGTCTGCCGAAGCTTCTGTCTGAGAGTTTTCTTGACTAAAACGAGATCGCCCTCTTCTGACGGGTACACTTTCTAGATTTGTTCCAGAAATAACCCTCTGGTGGGTAGACGAAGAAGGTCCAGCTGTTGTAGACGAAGGCAAGCCACGTCTAAGCCGCGTTATTCCAGCTGATAGCACACCACCTTCTGCATCGTAAAGACGTCTGTCTTGTACATCCGGAACTTGCGGATGCCTGGAAAATAACCTTCTCGTGTTTCTACAATTAACTACATTGGACGTCGAAGGACCGGGATCCCCTATATAGTCATGATCATGAACTGTCGTAGGTGCTGCAGAAGACGAGGTAGCTAGATTCGATGTCGTGGATGTGGCATGATTACGTGTCATATGCAGTGATGAAGAACTGCTACCATTTTGTGATGATTCGTTTTTTTGTAGGTATGTTGGATGAGGCAGACCCCTCTTGCCCATAGCTTTAAAAAAATAAATATTCTTTGTTACTGCAAAAATTTTTTTTTTTTTTGGGATTCCTATCTTAAAAAGGTCACTTAAAGCTTGTACTAAAAAATGTTTAAGGGACAATATTAATCAAAATCATTTTATAATTGTTCCGATGGCAAGTTCTTGTTTAGTTAACTGATGTTTACGATAATTACAATGCGAAAAAAAATCCTGCAATACAGATTGTCCAAGAATTTTCTCTGCATCAACTTTGCACTTGAAAATTTCAATATCGTGTACAACGATTCATCCAACTGTTTTTTAAGAAATTATATAAGAATGGCGAAAAACGATACAACTATACTTATCTCCTTTACTAACAACATGACATCAAAACAGCAATTTATATTTAAAGTAATCAATAAGTTACTGGATCCGCTAATATTAAGAAGTTAATTTAATGTCAATAAAGTAATAGCTTATTTAGGTCCCTATTTGTAAGCGAGCACGGTAAGAACTTATTTAACTTTCTCCGTGTTTTTTTTAGCATTTTAACGCATTACAAAGCAATGTAAGTCTTTTTGCTGGGTAAGTTAACACGTTAACAGGGTACCCCGGTAGATCAGTGGTAAGTGCACGAGTCTACCAGTCTGGGGGTTGTTGGTTCGATTCCTACCAGAGACCCTGGTAAGTCTGCTTCTTTCTTCTGTTCTTTTTTTTTCTTGTCCTTCTCTAAATTTCTTATTTCCTTTCATCTCAACCTATTCTATCTTCCTCTCCAGGTAACAAAAAGGGACCGAATTAAGCAGACCCACGTGAGCTGTATCCTTTCCTTTAACTGCTACCTGTTCTACCTAACCTAACCTAACACGTAAACATATGAACATACTTACGCATTTACTCTTTTTTAACTTACCCTGTGGATGTCTAGATTGAGAGCCTTGACTTGAAGCTAGTGGTGCATCGTCACTATCGTTGTCGGAATCATTTTGTGTCTCCACAACCGTATTTCGATTAGTTCGCAACTGCCTAACAACATTTACGGCGGCGGTAATGGTGCGACTTGATGACGGACCATTACGATCACGGTTATGTGTCGTTCCATTTGATTTAGTAGGCGTTGGCGTTGGCAAAATCTTAATTAAAATAAAAAAAAATATACGAAAAAATTAATTATTGAATACAAAATAGTTAAATTAAAACAGTTAATTGCATAAAGCCTTCTTTTATACACTAGTTTTAACAGGCTTCAGGTTTATTTCAGAAAGTGTATCTGTAGTTTTACACAGACACCAACCAGACGGCCAACGTTAAATCAATCGGTGTAATTATAGGTTCAAAATGGATGAACGTTTTTTATTTAAAAATCTTTAAGCCGACAACTTTTGCGTAAATCGCCCATAGCAATTAGCAATAATACAAGGTATGGATATTAAAAAAAAAAAAAACTTGACTTACTTCTTCTGCTTCCTCAGTTCCTTCGCCGTCTTCTATCTCACTTCCGCGAGCCCATTCCATAATGGCACGTTTGACGCTGGCTCTAGTTGGTCTAGCAGCAACTTCTCGAGAATCAGTGTCAGATTCGATGATACGACCATTACGCACAGGCAAATGATAACTGTGATCATTTTCAGTTGCACGTCTTCCAACTCCTGCCACAATTGAATGGGTTTGAGAGACTATTTGGTTTCTCGTATTTCTTGAAGGGCTTTGTAGCATTAAGGCATTAGCGACAGAACTTGTACTAGGACCATCATCATTACGTGGTATTTTAGGTGGTCTTCCCTTTTTTTTAGGGGTGTTTGAAACAGTATCTTGTGTACTTTCATCAATCTGAGAAACGACACCGCCACCACATCTGCCTGTGCCGTTTTTAGGTTTTCGACCTTTTCGGCCAGAATTTTTATGTTTTTTATGCGTAGCCACATCAAAATCTTCATCACTTTCATTATCAAAGTGACGTCGCCGACGTTTACTTCCTCGTATCCGGTTGCTCTTGCGCCCTTGCCCATGATGAAGTCTTTTGCGGCCTCTCTGTTTTCTATCTTTCTCCGGACTATAACTCTCTTCAGAGTTTTCGCTTGCACTGTTGTCGCTTATCGACTCTTCACTGGAGCTATCATTATCATCATCATCATCAATATTTTCCGAATTGGAACTTGAAGGTGTGACTTCTATATCTTCTTCATTGTTATTATCGTCATTGTCATCACGGTCTAATTCTTGACTGTTGTTTTTACGCCTAGATGAACGTGATGTACCTGGTTGTTGATCATGTAATGCCCTTGTTCGTCTATGTGTTGATGATGATGAAGTTACACGATTAGAACTGGAAGTACTAGCTGTTGCTGCACCACTTGCAGAACGTGTTTGACCAATGCGTCCCTTTCGTAAGCTGCCACGTGATTTCTCATTCTCTTGGTCGTCATCGTCATCATCATCATTATCATCTTGATCATCATTGTGAGAAGATTCTTCACTACTTCGTATTCGCCTAGTGTTTCGCATCAAATTGCATCTACGTCCCGTAGAACGTATACGTTCCGAAGGTGCTCGTTTACTAGGGCTACCACTAGTACCTCTAGATTTGTTCTTATTAGCTCGTCTTCTGGCCGACTTCCAATTACTAATTACTGATTTTATTTGTGACTCAAAAAGAGCACTTAATCGTAAAGTCATAGAGTAAATCTAAAAATATAAGTTTATACAAGAAAAAGTAGAATTTTCTTTAAACAAGCACATTAACTTTTAGTCCTTTGCCTTTCTTCATAATAGTTGTTGTTAATGTAATTTTTATGAAATAATTGTCAAAAAAAAGCCCTTAATAAATCTACAATAATTATTATGAATTTAGGCATTTACATGTCCATACATATGCATGTATGTATAAGCCAAGACAACGAAACATTAAAAAATTCAACGCATATTCATATATAATTTTTAAACCTAAAACAATGATTTTGTATTTAAATTTCGTTTATGAAACCTACTTTAAGTTTAAGAATTTTTAATGAATATACATACTCTTTTATATGTACATACATATGTATGTATGTATTGTGTGAAAGAAAAAATAACGATATAACCTTACCGAAGAATATTCCTAAAATAATGATCGTCATTCATTATAATGTTTTAGAGAATTTGTTCATGGATAGTTGTAGGTGATGATTAGATAAAATTTTATACATATTTAATATACATTTACATATCATGAATGTATTTGGGAAGCATGTCAATGGAATAAAATGAAGCACAACAACAATGATGTAAGTATGAATTTAGCGAATGAATAGCATATAAAATATGAATGTTTAAAATTTATTCTATTTATGTAAAAATAACAAAATGATTAAGAAAAATCAAGAATCCAATATATCAATTATTATTCTTTTAATAACATAGATGAACTATATATGTAACTGTGTATGAATAATAACGATTTTTAAATAAACTGACTGACGATCTACATACATACATTTAACACTCGCAAACGAAACAAATATATTTATAAATATTTTCAAATGTATTAATGATAAGTATGAATGTATGTATGTATGCATGTATGCATATGTAAGTTCGTATCAATTAACTTACTCGTGAGCGTTTGTTGGTGTTATAATTTTTAGAGTTTTGGAAAATCAAACGAACATCTTTTGCAAAATCCAATGGGTCATCATAATTGCCACCAAGAAGATCTTCTTTTACAGTACGCAGGTCCATAGGGGCTGCTATAATCTCTAGATAATCCGGAAATTCAATTGTATCTACGGGTTCACGGAATGGTAATGAATCTGGCCGTGACCACATCAGTTCTAACAATTGGCGACACTCGACACGCCAATCGCTCTCCGAACGATTACGATTTGACCTAAAGAACAATAATTATAAAAAGAAAATGTTATTTCTTAAGAAATCAACATTTTTTTTTCTTTTGGGAAAATTAAATTTTACCTTCGAGTTGAAGACATGCTTTGTCGGTTTCTTGCTGCTGCTGCCGAAGTTGACGGTCCGGTGCTTGTTGAGGGAATAATATCCGATTCATTATCATTTTCCGATTCAGATGAATGATAAACATCGACAAGTTGATGATAAACTGCCGCCGCATCAATATCATTTGGTTCTCTAGTTTAAAGAATTTTCATTATCAAAATTAACAATCGTTTTACGACTCTTTAAGCATTTTTCAGTTATCTCACACACATACCTTATTATTCGCAAACAGAGATCAGTTATAATGCGAGCATGTTTGACAATGTTCGTGTGTCTTCTATTGTATTTTTCAGCATTCGTTGCTAAATAACGTACATCAAATTGAGCGGAGGTGATACGGCGGTAGAAATGGTTTTCGAATCTTGATTTGATTGTTGTTAAATCAATTGGATATTCAATTAAGTAGGCGTAGTCAGGATAAATATTCAAATCGACTGGAGCTAGGAAATGTTCAGCTATTGATAACCGCATAACCTTTTTTAAACAGTTAGAAAAAAAAAAGAATTTTAAACGTTTACAACAAATGCGGCAATTTGCATTTAGTAATTTTAATTAAATGAATTATTATGCATTCAAGGCAAACTTCAATAAAACTATTAAAATTATGTGACTTTCATTGATTCTTCTTTATATCAAAGCGAATGCATAACCAACTGTGTTCCTAACTTTATATAAACTTAATTCATCTTCAGCAAAAACCATTTATTTATTTTTGATTTTTTTTTTATTTCCCCTTACTATGTCTTTTTGTTTTGATTTAATTCCTAATTTACATGTAGTAAATTATTATTTATTGTGTATTTAAAAAAGTTTACGACTTTTTTTGAAGGAATTTACCTGTTCTAATCCATTTATGATACGACGGCATGAGCCATCTCGGTCGCCACGATGCCATTCCTCAGATTTTGGCTGGTAGAGAGTTGCTCGAATCTCTTCTTGCAACACAGGCACTGCTCCGCCTACTTCGTCCGGCAAGCGGCTTTCGTCTATTGGTTCCATATCCCATGGACTCATATATTCATATTCGCCATTATCCCAACGAACTCGAAAGCACATAAACGGAGAATCAGGAAAGTCTGAGGCTAAGGCATGACGTGATTCGATTTGACCCATCCACCAACCATCACCAATCATGCATCGAAAACGGTCTCCAATTGTCCAATTTCTTTGTACTGCTAAATCGTAAGTTTGCCTCAATACCAAGAAATCCAAAACGTCTGGCATATCGTGATATTTTATTTTAAAAGTAGTGCCCGTCATATTACCATCCTCATCAATAATGGCCAATTTAAGACAGCATAATCTCGGGGGACGAATTTCATATTTTATACCAATAACACGTACGAACTCACGATCTCTCAGTGTATGAAAACTCCAAGGTTCAGAACTGTGCGATACTTTGTAAACTTTTTTTAAGCGAACAGCTTCGATATAGCGTTGATGACCTTGTCTAAAGTAAACCACTTCATCGCCCATTTGCGGATAATATGGAGCTTTGCGGGGAATAACTTCCGACAGCCATTCTGCTGGACGATATACCTCTGGAATTTCGCCATTTGCAGTAGTCGGCGGTATAAGAACTTTTTTATTTTTTCTTCCCGGTTTAGCCGAAGTGCTGGGCTGTTCCGTTGTATCATCACTGCTCTCTTCACTTTGTGTGCGTCGACGAGAAAGTGGTTTTCTTTTAGAACGTTTCGGCGGTTCCAAGTTTGGTCCTGGCGTGTCCGCAACCCAGTCGGAATAGTCGGAGGTGTCAGTATCAGAATCGTCTGAGGATTCTTCAAGATTATCTTCCACATTTGAATAACTAGTATCACCAGAAGAATTGCTACTCTCCTCATCCTCTTCAATTACATCTGGAGGAGGTGTTTCTTCAACTTCTTCTTGGTCACGTACTGCTCGAGTGCGATAAGCCGGTTGAGGTTGCTGTTGGCCGGCCGGGCGTCCACTTCGCCTTCTTCCCACACGATTTGTTCCGTTTGACCGAGTGTTTCTATTTCTGCCTGATCCAGACTGGGAGGTCGCAATGCTTGCGGTGCTTATCATAATTGGACGTCGCCGCATTTCACGTTTGTATTCTTGCATTTCGTACTGCCCTGCTGTATAGACGGTCGTTTTCAGAGCTTGCAGCTGAGAGTATTTCATTGGTCGAACATAGATGCGTCGAACATATTTTAATTGGCTTGCCTGAGGAGGCTGATTTTGTTCAGGTGCAGGTCTTCCCCATGTAGTACCCTGTCGAGGCTGATTTGATTGTTCTGATAATCTTCTATCTAGTGAAACATTTCGAGATATGCTTGGACCATTGCCAAGAACGTTACCATTGCTCGAACTACGAGTACTAGAAGGGCGATTATTAGAATCTGGGGCTTGATCATGTCCTTGACGGTTAGCTAAGGCTTCAATCATACGATCTAGCTGAGAATGATTCGATCTTGATGTTGAAGGGTTATTTTGATTGGACCCTGCCACCCCTACCCCACCAGCTGCTCCCGCTGCTCCACCACCTCCTTGCCGATTTGCCAAAGCTGCTATTAAGCGATCTATGTTTGAATAATTGTTATCTTCGACAACAACACCTTCTGCAGCCATCGTAAGATTCGGTATTAATTGTTCTGTGGAACAATTTTCTCTTCCCGGCACATAACGCTGAAATCTAAAAGAATGCGGATTTCCATCCGAATCAACCAAAAATGGAGGGGGCATTAAATGCGGCATAACTTGAGTCTGTTCATCAACAACATGATGAGATGCATCTCTTAGTAGTGGCCTATAATCCGTATGGAAGAATAACTCATTTGGAAGCTGAAATGTTTCATAAGTTCAAATATATGGAATTTGTAATAAACGGGTTGTGTGTATACGTCTGTGTGATCTTACAATTTTATATCTATCGGCTGTTACACCAAGCCCAAACATCAATATATGACCATGCGAATCTGTGGCAGCAATCATTGTGCCATCTGGTGACCATTTTGCATCAAATACTCCCCCATGCCCTTGTCCATCGATATTGTTTACAAAGTGAGCAATGGAATCTCCCTTCTCAATATCCCATAAAAACACTTGTCCATCGTGTCCAGCTGAAAGCAAAATGTGCTCATTTTTAGGATTAGATTCTAAAACAAATAGTTCATCCTTATGACCACGTAAAACACAATGCAACAATGCAGTTTTTGCATTCCAAATTTTTATCTAAAAAATAAATACAGTTTTCTAAATTATTAAAATGAATTCATTTTTTCTTAAACTCTTTCCAAGTTACTATGAAATGTTCATAACACTTAAGGTTGAATAAAAATAAATACCGTGAAATCATTAGCTGCTGTCATAACATATTTATCCGAACAATCCCAGGCAACCATCGTTACCTTCAACTTTTTGCCTTCCTCTGGTTCTGGACAACTAAATAAATTATAGTTTATGAAAATATTAACTTTCAATAAAGCATATTAATAGATTATCGAGTAAAAAAGCCGAAGAATCCTACTACATTTAAATGTATTGAAGTCTCATATTGCATTTGTGCAACATTGCTGTATTAACTTGAAATTTTTTCTAATAATAAAACCGACTACTAGAGTAAAATGCCAACAAAACAATATAAAATTTTAAAATAAACCCATTTTCAATGTTGAATTTCTGTTATATTTGTTCTTGATGTTGATGTTTAGTGTAAAGGGAAATAATTTTTTTTTTATAATAATCTTCAACATTTTAAGTTAATACAGTATTGTTGCACAAGTACAAAATATATGTGAAATGTAAGATTTTATTAAAAAGTTATGTTTTTGGTGCATACACTGAAAATAATCCATAGAACATTTTACGAAAAAATCTTTCGTAGCTTTTTTTTTTTTTGCAAAATATACGAAATTTTCGTACATAAGTTAGGCTATACTATCTGTTTTTTATAAAAAAAAAAAAAAACAAATTTGTGAGTATTTATATTTTAAAAAAATCTAAAATTTGTTTTTCTTTTACATATAAGTACTCACTCACTAGTTTGCGTTTTATAAAAACTATCCCCCTGTTTAAAATTTTACAAAAGTAATAAAAAAACCTTTCTTAATTTTCATTTATGTAATGTATACGAAAATTTCGTAGTCACTATACTTTACCAATTATACTTGCAAAAAACTTTTAAAAATTATGAACCTAATGCACATACATACATACATAGCTTTAAATATATTAACTAGTTCCATATGAATGACAGTGTTCTAAATATGGGCATTTCCAGAATAGGGAACGCGACATTCGTACGCCTTAAATGTGAAAAAAATATACATATAAAGAAATCTGAAAAATCTGTTTTTTGGCATTTATTTAAAAGCATTTTAGTAGCTGTAAAATGCAATAATCTGCGGATTGGAATACATTTTTTTAAAGCAACTTTTTTTAGTTTCAAAAGGACTAATACGGCTTCCTAAAAAGAGGTATTAAGTAAAGATGTTGCACTTTGTTTTATTTTATTTCAGATTTAGTTTTGATTGGGCACGCGACATTTGGAACGCGACATAAATTACCATTTTATTTAATTAATATTTTATAAATTACCTTTTACTTAAAAAATGCATTATATATTAAAATATTTTTATATATTTATTTTTTTTTATATTTTCTATACGTATAATTGTTTTTAAACACATACATACATATGTATGTGTAATTATTTATGATACTTATTTGTATGTAAATGTACTATCATAAGGGAAAGTAAGTTAAACTACTAAAAATTGTTTTTTGATGAATAAGCTGTTTGAACTTATTTTATTTTTAAATATTCGTCACAGGAGAAAAAAAAATACAGTTTTCGGATGCCTTGTCTTGTAATGATTTTGATAATTGTAATGATTTTGCTTTTTTGCGGTTTATACTTTTCTCAAGTGGGTTTTTATTAATTTTTTCCCAGTACTTTTTCGATGCTTCCTTCTTTTTTCCTCATTAGTTAAGTACACTAAAGAATAACTGACTGTAAGTTATTTAGGAATGAAAAAACATTTAAATTTTAATATATTTGTTTTTAACTGGTTTGAAAAGTTATTCAAAGCTCCAACTGCACAAAATAACTGATTTTCAGTTGCAGTTAATTTTGTCAGTTAGTTTTTAGTAATATTAATTTTGTTAATTTTTTTCTGATAATTTGTGTTTTACATAAATAATTTTTTGAGTGTATTTAAAAAACTCACTTACAATGGAGCACGCGACAAACTTTGTCAGTAGAAATAAAATGTTTGATGCGAATATTTCATCTATACTTTTTTTAAAGTAGAATGCACTTAATTTTTGATTTAAACTAAAATTTTCGGCTATCTGGTTTCAGTGGTCGTGAAGTAATAATGAAAAACGTTATTTGGTGGAAAGGAACGCGACGTTGGAATATGAATAGAATAAAATTTAAAATTTACCGTTAAAGGTTTTTGTTTTGTTTCTTTTATTTTAATTGCATTATTTTGTTGTTAGTAGAAATATTTTGGAAGATAATTACAACTATAATATTTATATTCAATAAATAAACAGAAAATATCATTAAAAGTAAAAAAGATAACAAAACCAATATCACCTAAGATTACCTTAAAAAGTATCATTTTACCAAAATTTAGGCACTTTTTTATTATACTGCTTGAAAAAATCATTTCTTTGTAAACATAAAAATTTTCGATCTCGGTAGACCTGTCGCTGGAAATGCCCATATGTTTTTTTTTTTAAATTTTACTTTAGAGGCTTACCTTGGGAGCCGTTCAGACATGCATAGTTTTACACTTTTCCATTGTTGGGATTCAAATGTCCATATATGAGCTGTCCCATCTTTACTTCCGGATATAAAACGTAAACCGCGATGAGACCATTGTACCGAGTCGACCGCATCTGTGTACGCTTCCGTTTCCAATATACGTTTAGGGCCATCTTCCGACATTAAGTAAACACGAATGTGATGATCAGCAGAACCTGCGGCTAGAAATATTCCACCTGGAGAAAATGATGTACACATCATTTGCGCCTGGCCCGGCCTTAATTTTTCATGATATTGTATAGGTTTAGGGGCAAAAGTAATTTTTTGGCCCCTTGGAGTAGTATATTGCCAAAACGCAATAGAACCATCATTACTAGTAGTCACCAAATATTTCAGATCGGTCCTAGGTGAAGGACAAAAATTTACAGATGTAATCATCCCTGTGTGAGCAGCAAGAACTGCTATTGGGGATGTAGTCTGCAAGTCCCAAACGCGCAATATTCGATCTACAGACCCAGCTGCTAACATAGTATTATCCAAATTAATAGCAATATCCGTTATTTCAGCTGAAGCCCCGCGAAGTGTAGCTAATAACCGCCCATCCATTGCGGACCATATTTTTATAAGAAGATCATCAGCTCCCGTTATAATATAATGACCTGTACGATCAAAAAGAACACAATAAACCGACGACAAGTGACCTACAGTGCGACGTAGTAGTTTTGTTTTGGCGTAGAGATTTGTGGGTACTAAAAGTTTTCGACGCACTGGGCCTCCATACTCTCGTCCAATTAGAACCTTTTCTATTTGTTACAAAAAAAAGAATATATACATTATATACAAATGTACATACATTTGTGTTTAGAGTTACAAAAAAAAATTTTAAATTGGCTTACGAAAGTTGTGTATAGGTTTTGTAACTGCCGAATCGGGCAGAGGTACACCATGAAGACGAGTACAATAATCTAGCAAAGATCTGGACTTGTATATACTATCCTTTGTTCGTAAAAGGCTCTGACGACCAGCACCCAATAAAGATATTAATCCCGGAACGCTGGGACTAAGTTCTTTGTCTAAGATTGGCCCAATACGACAACATATTTCTAGCAAATGGTTTGGCCCAACATGGGAATACTTTCTTTCCTAAAAAATAGAAAAACAACTTTAGACATGGTAGACGATCCTTAGAACGGATATTTTTTGTCTTATATTTTTACAATGTGTATATCGTTACCTTAATATAGAAGGCCCTAAATCGTATTTTTTTACAAGCCCAGATTTTGGTTCATTTCGATAAATAGTCTGCTCATACATATGTATATCACAATAAGCAAAAAATATCTCAAAAAATAAATACAAAAAAGTTGTATAGACATTTTAAGTGTTTTTAGTTTTTTCAACAATGAACCAAAACTGAACTGTATATAATTTAATTTTATAATTTTTTGAAAAATATTATCATCCAATGCTATTGTAAGTTTATTTTAAAAATCTGACATTTAATTTGGAAAAATCGAATAAATAAATAAAATTCTTTTTTTCTTCATTCACTTGCCGAATTTATCTTATCGCATCTCTATGAAATACGTTTTTTAGCCGCCATTTAGTTACCAAGCATCAAGTTAAAAACTTTATTTACAACTTTTTTTTATACGCTATTACAAAGATATTTGTATTTTTAAAACATTTAACAAATAGGTAGTTGCTATAAGTTAATATTTTACGCTTTAAAAAAATATAACAAATATAAAAATATTTGTGGAAGTAATGGTTAAAGCCCCATTGATTAATGTAAAAGCATCTTTTGTCATGAAGAAAATTCTCAAAGCTATAGCTTTTTCATCTACGAAAAAAATTATATTTTCTGAATACGCCACCCTTTTGCACTTTATTATTTTATTTTTTTTTTAATTTTAAATAAGTTTTTTTTAACAACATTTTAATACAAAATGAGTATTACAAATCTATTTTAAATTTAAAAATTTTTCATTAATATGCCCCTTATTAACCTTTTGCATGGTTAATAATATTGTACATAATTCCATTAAAGACTTTTTAAAAAAATGTTGGGTCCTTTTAATTTCTTAACGAAAATTAAGATATCTCGTGCATAATGATATCTGGGTCTTCAGATTGCATTTCGATGTTAACTGTATTTACAATTTTAAAAAATGTTTAAGAAAAAGCTGTTTTTTTAAGTTGATCTAAAGTCACGTTTTTTAAACCTGTTTATCATTTACTATTCGAAATCTTTGTAAAATAATATTGCAAAATATATTATTTAATACTTATGTATTAAAGAAAAGCACACGGAAAGAAAAAGCAAAACTAAACCATTTAAAATAATAATTAGAAAAAGCAAAGAGTATATCAAATTTGCCAGAGAAGTTACACGGTATTTTCTACCGTCCAATTGTATCAAAAAAAAAGTACGATCATATCAACATTTTCAACACCGGTCACCCTAATGCCATATTATATGCTGCTACATTTGGCAGCACTTTATATTTTTATATTAAGTTGGCAACATAATAGCAAAAGATAGTAGATACTACTTAACAAGAAAGCAAAAATTAAATGAAGTATGAATGTTTTTATAAATAAAAAGAAGCAGGTTATAAATATGTAGTAAAATGAAATTTTTTATTTAAATTTTTTTTGCTAATATTTGTAAATATAAAATGAAAGGGCAATTATTGCTTAAAAATTTTTTATGTGCCCAGACCTTTTATACCTATTGCATTTTCAAAAAATTTCTACAGAACATAAAAATTTAATTATCTATAACTAATATTTTAAGATTATCATTAGAAAAATACATACATACATATGCCTATTGAGCTAAGATGCACAATTTCATGATTTATGTACAAACATACTTATATGTAAGTATGTAAATAAATATATCAACATGGCGACTCGTCTACACGCATTTTGTCAAAAGAAGAGATAAATACTATGTGTAGAAAGTGCATAAAAAGATCTTATAAAATCAACCAATTCCAATAGAATTTAAAACATTTACTTAATGAAAAAGTTTAAAAATCACTGGGCATTTTATATCCAATAAAAAGGCATAAATTAATTGCATATGTATATGCAATAAACAGAAATGATGACTTACCAATTCGGCCAGAGTTTGTTCATGTTCATTTCCCAACCAGTCTGTGCGTTTAGGCAAAACCTGGAAATAGGTATATAAGTTAATTAGGTTTCTGAGTCAATACTTATAATAAACTTATGTATGTTTTATAAGCACATAAGAACACATATCATAGGCCCATACATTTGTATATGCATATAAACATATGTACGTATGAATATGCTTCACAATTGCTTATATCTATCTACATATATGCTTGTATCCATTATTTTTTTTTAATTCCACATAAAAAAAATACTTTAGCAATTATCGATTTAATATATTATAAACATTAAATATTTCCCTCAAAATAGGTACTCCTATAGCAAAACTATAAAATTTATAAACTACATAACAGCTAGTGTATGTTTGGGCACCACAATTGCAAACATCATAAAACAAGGTATGTAGGTAGTATGTAGTATATACATAGGTACTTACAATGACAAATGTTAATTTAAGTTGTCTTATATTTTAATAAGTAATTTTAGATTTATTTCTTGCAACACATATCGCAGTCATACTTATTTTGCGTTCAAACCCAATTGTTTTTTAAACACTTAAAATGCCCGTTAAAAAATTGTTTTGATTTTGTTTACAAAAACAACAATAAACAAACCACTACGAAAAATATCGTAAAGAAACCGACAAACAAGGTTTCTTAATTTATAGAATTTTAAGCAATTGCAAATAGCAGTTCCGCAAATAAGTTTGCATTTCTAAAGCTTACCTTTTTATTTTCCAGCTCCTTAATTAGGACCTGCAAGTAAAAAAACGAGTAATCATTTTAAGTTTCATTAACATAATTACAAACTAAATAAACATCTACAAAATTTAACTTACCTTCGCAGTTTCTTTAAGAGGACCTGCAGACAAAAACTTTGAAATCAAAAAATATAGTTCTGGAAAGGAAATAATATTACATTAAATTTGTTCGGCTTTTTTCAACTTTTCCTATTATCTTGGAATAGTTAAAAGTATTTTAACCGTTCTTTAAAGCTAAAAAAGGGCTAAACAAACTAGAATCTAGCCACTGGTGGTGTCTTTTGGCAAGAACCACAAGACAGCTTCTACTTTTACACGGCCGTGGTCTTATATATCGAAGCCCAATTTAACTAAATATACGTACCAGGAGTTACTATTTTTTCAACAGTTTCTTTGTTATCATCCATGTTTCATTTTTAAAAACAATTTTTTTATTTCCTTTAAATTTTACAAAAAAATACACTTTTTTGGTTTTAGTTCAAGAATATGAAAAATTTTGCTGAAAATTACTATTCTTTTTCTTTTTTTCTTTCTTAATTTGTCAAACGTTCTGTGTTGCCAACTAAAAAAACACAATGATGCCAGCTTTTTTTGCTGCCAAAGAATATATATAAAAAGTTGATAGATAGGGGCAATCATGGTGAAATTATCTTGACCTGCACGAGCACAGCTGATCTACTTTTTTCATGCATAAATCGTGGCTGGGCTGTCAAAGTTGTTTGCTTTTACATATCTTTTTGACACCTGAGCCAACGAAAATTAAAATTTTATTCACCACAATTTTCTTGTTGCAGAATCACAACTACCTGATGCATTATTGCGCCATGGGCGCAATTTTGGTAAATTTTTTGATCAGGTGGTGTTACGTTTATATTTACATATCTTTTCTGACACAGCAGCAAACGAAAATTACAGTAAAAACGAAAATTTCCTTTTCACAAAATTTTAAAACGAATAAATAATCAGCTGGGTTTTTGACACTACCTACAAGTGTACTCTGGCAAAAACTTAAAATTGTGAAATACGTATTTAAGAGATGCCACCTTTTTAAAAGCACAAATTGTCAACTCTAAAATTTAATAGTAAAAAAAGCTCGGAATACAAAATGCGTACATGCAGTTTCTTCAAAAATTTGTAATAAATTTAAAAGCAAAATGTAAATTTTTAAGCAAAATAAATTGCAAATATAAAAACAGAATATCTAAAAATATTTTCCAAAGAATTTGACATTTTTATGTTAAATCAATTTTATTTAAAACACAACTTTTGAATAATTGTTTTTACGGAAACCTTTAATTTTTTAGAGACTCTATTTAAACTATTTCTAATCATTGTTATTCAAAAATATATTCTAACTTTTTTTATATAGGCAAATAGTGCCTAGTGTACATTTTTAAAATATATTTTTCTTAATTCAGAAAAAAAATGTTTTTCTGATTTTGATTTTCTTCTAACACGGCATTTAGACTATGTTACTTGTAACACTTTACTGTAACATGTTACAAATTTTTAGATGGCGAAGGAAGTAGAGAAGGCAGAGACGTGACAAAAGTAACACGATTTTTGTTTTTCATGTTAGGTTAGGTTAGGTAGAACAGGCAGCCGTTGAAGGAAAGGATACAGCTCACTTGGGTCCGCTTAATTTGGTCCCTTTGTGTTACCTGGAGAAGCAGATAGAATAGGTTGAGATGGCAGGAAAGAAGAAATTTAGAGAAGGATAAGAAAGAACAGAAAAATGAAGCAAACTTACCAGGGTCTCTGGTGGGAATCGAACCCACAACCCCCAGACTGGTAGACTCGTGCACTTACCACTGATCTACCAGGGCACCCTGTTTTTCATGTTACTTTTTGACATTTCTCTGTTGATGTTTACGTTTTTTCTTCTATTTTCCTAATACACACACAAGTTTTATACACGTATTTATTTTAGGCCAGAAACAGTTCATACCGTGAGTTGTGAATAGAACAAAAATTGTTCGCTAAAATTTTAGTCTGTGTGTGAAGGTATGTATTGAAAATTGATGGCATTGAGGCTTTTCACGCTAGACTAATTGTGCTGGCACTAAATCGCAGTTTGTAGGTTTTTTCGGTGAAGAGAGTGGTTTTTGGTTGGCACAATTTTTTCAACCAGCTTCAACCCCGCACAAGCAGAACAAAACTAACCTATACACACTTAGGCAAACGCGAAATTAACAAAGAAAATACTAACACACACAAAGCTGTGTATACGTGCACAATTTTATGCCAGCATAATTAGTCTGGTGTTAATACGAAAGAACAAAAGTTGTGCAGATTAAAAATTAGCCTAGTGTGAACGCCCCCATTGCTTACACTTTTTTGTTATACAATTCACCACGTTATTTCTTTGTATGGTAAGGTAATTGTACCATGTTTCTTTGCATGCAAAGTGAAATTCCCATAAAAAATTTTTTTTTTTAAACTCGAAGAAGTTGCTTAAGATGTCTTGGGTATCGGAGTATAAATATTCATGGATAGAAACAGTTGCAATGAATATTATTAAGGCTGGTGGTCATTTGCCATATCATATCGCTTTTGTAATGGATGGCAACCGGCGCTATGCCAGCTCTCAGCATATTCGAAAGATAGATGGCCACTCAAAAGGTTTTGAAAAATTAGCTGATTGTTTAAGATGGTGTTTGGATATGGGAATTCGTGAAGTAACAACTTTTGCATTTAGCATTGAGAACTTTAAGAGATCTGAAGAGGAGGTCAATGGTTTGTTAGATTTGGCCCGGGAAAAATTCTCCAGACTATTGGAGGAGACAAAAAAATTGCACGAACATGGTGTCCGGATTAAGGTCATTGGCAATTTATCCCTTTTGCCTGAAGACTTACAAAAACTCATAGCTAAAGCTATGTTGAACACTGAAAACAACAATAAACTGTTTCTTAATGTTGCATTTTCATATACTTCCCAAGACGAAATAACACAAGCTGTAGAAGTGGTTTTAAAATATGGTGACCATCTTAATGACAATGACATAAGTGCAAGTTTGTTAGCTGAATGTCTTTACACACGCCATTCACCGTCACCAGATTTGCTTATTCGAACTTCAGGAGAAACTCGAATAAGTGACTTTTTGATGTGGCAGGTAACGAGCTTACATGTGTTTTCTTGTTTATTTCCAGGGCACATTCACGTGTTGAATGTGCCTTGTACATTCCTATTTAATTGCAAAAAATCTAAATTTTTTCCTCTTTAGCTAAGTTCAACAGTGTTGTATTTTACTAAAATACTGTGGCCACAAATAACAATATGGAATTTTTTAGCTGGTTTATTTACTTATCAGCGTGCTGCATTACATTTGGCACCATTTGAGAAGCACGAACGCTTAGAACGCGAACAAGCTGTGAAGCACTTCAATTTTTATAGTGATCGAGTACAAAGTTTTCTTAGTCGCTTAGATATATATAGAAAAAATTTTCTGCTGCGTTTATGGTCAACAAGTCAATAAATAAAAAGCATTTTTACTTTTAAAAATGAAAGTTTTCATTTGGTTTTAACTGAGTGATTATTTTAACGGAACAAGCAGGGCACACTCAACCAGGGATTTTTTCGGGCATTCTACCTTTCAAACAAAAAGGAAATGCAGAGGGCGAATTTTTTAAATTCGCCTTGGGTTTAACCTGTTGAATGTGCCTTGGGAACAAGTCTAGTTGACTAACACACCCCTTAGGGCACACTCAACCAGGTAATATACGAGGCTTGCTAATTAAAATCAATTTGACATTTTCACGTTATAAAAATTTAATTTTATATGAGATTTTTTCTGACATTCTACCGTTCAAACACGGAAAGGAAATGCAGAGGGTTAACCTTTTGAATTCGCCTTGGGTTTACCTTGTTGAATGTGCCTTGACACCCCTGAATGAAAAAATCTATGTAGGGTTAAGGCAAAGCACATTCAACCAGGTAATACTAAAAACCCAGCTGATTAAAATTAATTTGACATTTATACCAAGTAAGAATTAATGGAGGGACAATCTGGCAATGGGCGGTTAGCATCCATTTAGACTAAAGCTCTAAAGGGAATGATTGACTTGGAGAAGCCCATTATACTTTAAAGAGGAAAAAAAGAAGAGGAATATCCTGGAGAAATCCATTAATACTGCAAATTTAAATATATTTTGAGTCCAGCTTCCCCTATGAATATATATGCAGGTCGAGCTGGTGAAGACCATTAAAACTGTGAATGATAAGAAAATTTTGTGTTCGAGAATTTCCAACTTCCTGCATGGAAGATATGCCGTTTAGGGGTTTTATCTTGAATCAACGAAGGATACCCTGGCAGTAAAGCCCATTGAAATCAAACAAAAAAAAATTATACTGTTTACCAATCAAAAAACTTTTTTTTTAAATTAATTTAGCTAGTGTAATAAGTTTGTGCCAATTTAATAAATAATAATAAATTACACAAATATCAATTGTTGCATTAATATAGAAATAATAAAAACAATTCGCGTTCTTAAAATGGATTTGTGTCTTTAAGGTATAAAAAATTAAAAATAAAACAGTTTAAAAATTAAAATAAACATAATTTAATGAACAATAATACTATATAAGAATACGTAAGTTTCTAAAATTGTTAAGAAAATAAACATCTACCAAACACTTGTCAAATTTAGTATCCGTATTCTTTCCTACTCAATGCATTCTACAACATATTTTGACAAGTCTTAATATATGTATTACCATGTAAAGGTACCATTATCAAGCTTGAATTGTGTATATGGGCCTTAAAGAAATCTCGTATATGTTTTTTTTAACTCTGTATAAAAAATACAACTCTAGGAGGGTACTTTTTAAAAAATTTTTTTAATTGGCAACTCTGTTTAATTATTATGTTCTCCTATTCACCTCGGAATTATCTCTTTCTTTCTTTTGTCTTCATCGTTTTCATTTTCAGCGTCATATTCGGCGTTGGCCAGGAAAATTTTCAGTCGTTTTTTTCAAGAAAAAGTTAATGTATAAAATTAAAAAATTTGTTTATATCATGGAAAAAAAAGAAAATTGTCAAGTGGTTGTAGATTATTACAATAAATGTTTTAAAAACTAGTGAAATTTATGTGTATAATATGAATTGTTTCTTTAAAATACACATGTGAAAAAATTGGCTTAGTATCCGCCATTGTGAAGTTTAACAACGAAGTAGAAAAAAATATTAAGAACGAAAATAATAAGGCGACGACAAAAAAGGCTGGTAGAAATTAAAAGAAGCTTGGTTAATGATTGCGCACACGCCAATAATTGTGCAAAATTATAAAATTTTCATAAAACGTTTGAGTAAAAAAATATATATAAAAAATGAAACATTAGTGGGAAAAACATTAGGTAGTAATTTGCGAAAAACTTAATTAAGTGCATTAAACTTGCCTGACAATTAAAATTAGGTTGGCAGCAGAATTTAATGCAGTAGCAGAGATAAAGTACCAATAATTCACTAAGGAAAGTCTGAAGAGCCCCCCCTGGAAAGAAAAAGTAAAAGAAGAAAAGTAACGACATAAAACCTCAACAAACAACGTCTACTGCACAATAACGATAACCGAACTACGTTATCGTCGTTAACGTCTGTTTAAGAATAAAAAAAAATAACGCGTTGTGGATATTTTTTATACACTCGGAAGGTGTGTGGTGTGTCCCAGTTCTGACAAATTATTAATAATTATTTTTTTTACTTGCAGATCGTCTGACAACACATTTTATATCTCCCTCAATCCCTCACCTCATCTACAAAAGCCAGACTCTGTCTTCATAAGACATCCTCTACTAACACTAATAGTTTTCTACAAGGAGATACCCTCGTCTTATTTTGCAATTTAGTTCTTTACAAATAAAAAATGTATCCTGCACCGGTGCGGCACCCTTCGGCTGGGGTAAGTGATATGCAAACGGTAGAAACTTATTCACACTTATTAAACCTCAACAATCATTCATCTACAACAACTCACAATCCCATTCCTTCCATTTTACCACATAAAAATCAAACATTTTTTCACTGCTTAAATATTTATTTCTTACTTGCCATTATTTCTTAAATTTGTTTTCAACACTAAACTGACGGCATATGATTTCATAATTTTTTAAAATTTTATCTGATCTTATGTAAATACACATTTCAGGGTCCACCACCACAGGGTCCTTTGAAGTTTACTATAGTTGACACATTGGAACGTATTAAGGAAGAGTTTAACTTTTTGCAGGCTCAGTATCACACGTAAGTTAATGTTTTAACTGTTATTTTTTATTGCTTGTATGTGTTGTACTTAAAAAGAGAAAAGTACGGTCTATTGTCGCTCCGTTGAGTTGAATTTTTTACGTTACGTCAGTATGTATTCAATTCATACAAAATTTACATATTAACGCATAAATTATAATAAGGAAAATGTATAATTTACTAGGGTTCAAACTATTACCTTTTTAATAAACCTGTTGCAAAATATACACCACAGTTTTGAATACATATATTTTAGACTGGCATGGGGGACCAGTAGTGCGGATTCAGCCATTTTTAACGATTCGACAATCGTTATATTTATCGACAGAAATTGTCGTTTGCTGCTGCGGTTAAGTGATTAACTAAGAAGTTTTATACGATAGTGGACAAGTTAAATTTTATATGTAACTAGCTGACCCGGTCTGTGTTGCTGGCCCTAAGCAAACATTATTGTTGTATTACCACACGATTTAAATTTATGTTTACATAAATGGTGTAGATATGGGCTCAATCAAAAGAGAAACACATGTATTTAAGGCAAATTGGAAATTATATTTATTTATTACTTCATCTTAGGGCCAGCGAATAGACAATATTTTTTTTATTTGGTGTAAAAACGGTTAAATTTATGGCGTGCCAACATTTCGAAAGTTTTAAAGTTTTGATATTGGACCATTATTAACATAGTTTTTTTGTAAATATCTTTGGAACTACATAAGCAATTTAAGAGTTCGATACCTCGTTTTGAAAAACATGACAACGGCTTTCAAAAAAAAAAAAAGCAAAAAAAAAAAATAAATATATGTATATGGCATTGGTGGTGCAATATGAAAATTGGATTTTGCCACGCCCCTTCGCCCACAGACCGAAAATAAAAAATCAAACCCGCCTGAATATTTTAAAGGTTCCCTGAAAATTTCATCAAAATCGGCCCAGCCGTTTTGGAGTCCATTACAAACACACATCTTCTTTTATATACATATATAGAAATTTATTTTAAATAAATTGGTTGTAAAATAAATTTTAACAAAGCGAAAAGCATAAAATAAAAATAATAGTATAAATAATAGGTGTGTTCATTTACAGAAAATTATCACTAATTTTCGATAATTATTACTAGTAAGTGTTCACGTACACAAAAAGTTAGCAGCTAGAGAGCCAAAAAAGAGCGTAATATGTTTAGAAACAAAAATGTTTCTGATAGTTTTAACTAGTAAACATTTTACTATCAGAAATTATTCAAACAGTCTTTCTGTCATTATGCTTTGCAAAAAATTCAAGTTTTAAATTTTTATAAGTTTACAATAACAAAATACATTTGCTTGCAAGTTTTGACTGTAAAAGTGTTCATTTACTTTTAAATATTTTTGAGAGTAATTTTAAAAATATTTCTTTTTACTCTCTCGTTGCTAATAATTACTGGAAAGTTATTGAACACAACTAATACATAATATACAAAAAAACCTTTTGCCGGTAAAACTAACAACACAAAAATTATTCACCCCCCAGCAAAAAAAAAGCATACGAATCAAAAGAAAATTCATTGATGAAAATCAACCCGAAGTAGTTATACTTTTGAGGAAACATCAATGAATTTAACACGTGCTTGTCATAGGAGGTAAGAAAGATACCGCAACATTTTAAGGCAAAAAACATTATTAGAATGAGAGAATGTACGTAGTTCATAGGGCAAACTATTCCAACAACGTGCAACTGTAACCAAAAATTGTCGTTCAAAAGTTAACCGGAATATCGTAGGAATAAAAATCTGGGGGTTCCTGGATGATCTCAGAAAAGTAAATCTGCCACACAAGCGTGAGAGAACACTACTTTTATCCACTTTGTATAACAAAACTAGATCACGATACTTAACAAAATCACTGAAAGAACAACCAAGAAACTCCCGCACATATGAAGATATATGATCCCAACGTCTAATGTTATATACGAATCTGACAATCATATCACCACAAGTGGTAATTTATTAAAAGTAATCCCAAAGGAGCAGGTACCACTTTAAGACACTACAATACCTGTGGCATAAGAAGAGCGTATGCTAACTTCCGTCTAACAGTTAAAGACAGATAAATATCGGGTGATTCTTTTGACACACCTCGTAATATTGTAGCAATGTACATATATCGTATAAAGAATAAGAGAATATGTAATATTGTAGCAATGTACATATATCGTATAAAGAATAAGAGAATATGTACATACCTGGGGCGTAACAAACATCCGCATAAACGTTCCACCACTTTTGTGATGTTATATAATTTCCCAGCAAAAACTTGAAAGTGATTAGATATTACAAATTTTTTACTTTTTAACTACTTTTACATAACGTCTGTATTTTTTTTAGCAGTTGTTAGATAAAAAGTTATTTCTCATCTAAAATTTAGGCAGATAGTTTCAGTTTGACAATTTCTTAACTTATTTTAACTTAATATTTTAAGCCAGTTTTAACTAAACATCAAGGAAAAAAACTTTAAGTGCGACAATAAGTAACTGGGGTACCCAAGAAAAGGTTATTTTAATTCCAATAAAGGAATAGCTTGTATAAGTCCCCTTTTGTAAGCGAGCATGGTAAGTACTTATTTAACTTCCTCTTTGTAAGCGAGCATGGTAAGTACTTGCCTCCAATATCATCGCCATGTTAAAATAATGAGTTTAAATGCTAATGAGTAAGAGTTTGTTTGGATTTTAACTCATTACAATTAAAATGTAAATTTTTGCTGGGTTAGGCACTAAAATGCACATGGGCATTTCCATGTCATCGTACGTGACATTTGTACGCCTACAAAGTGGTGTAGATTTTGCAAAAAGAGTGATAACTGAAAAATTGTTTCGTCAATATGTTACATTTAGAGGGTACTATAATCCTAAAAAAAATCATGACTTTGAAAACCTTGCCGGCCAAAATATCGGGCGGAAAAGGTGCATATCGTACGTGACAAAAAACGGAAGTGATGTCGAGGTGCATGCACATATATACGAAAATCTGCGAATTGTAAAAGTTTTTTCCCTTTCTTTAAGTTCTTACACCAAGCCAAATATTTTTCCTTGATAATCCATAATTTTTAAATAAAAAAAGATTTTTAGATGATTTTGTTACGAACAAATCTTAATATCGTTCGTGACATACCGTATGTGACAGATTTTTCTCTTATAGTATTTGTCTGAAAAAAAATAGGTTTTTTAAATATATGTATACATAACAAATTTAACAAGAATTAAAAAATGTTTATTCGGTGATAATAGCAATAAAAACAATAAAAGGTTATTTTCATTTCTTACTATACACTATGTACTTGGGCGCTGCCACTTAATTATTAAATTTTAATTTTTTCTCTTACTGAATACGCAGTTCGAGACACATTTATAGTCAGTATATAATAAAAAGTAAATGAATGAAGTTTTCTTATTTTTGGGATGGGCTGGACATTTTGCCATTTTTCATGGAGATGAGGAGAAAACCCTTCAATCTCTTCGGTAGCAACATACAACAAATTAACTCCTTCCACATATTTATAAGCACATTCATAAAATGAGAAAGCATTTGGCAAGATTAATTTATTTGCCAGACCTTTCTTTTAACAGTAGCACCTACTTCATCAACTGCACCTTTACCATGGGATGTGGCAAAGAAGTTCCATTCTAAATGTTGGCAGCTAAATTTGTTCGCAAAAGAGGGAATACTTTTTAAAATGAATTTGTTTTTAAATTGAGCGCTACTCCCATCAGAAAATATGTAAATAGACGATATATCTTCATATTGTTCGCTTATTTTAAGCATAATTTTGGTAATAAAATAGTAAACATCAAACTTATTGTGTGTTAATTTGTCGTTAATTATTTTTTTTGTCTATTTTGGCTGCATCTGCGAACTTTTTTTGATAGACATGCTGTCATTCAGCCTCCTTTTTCCGGTACTTCATTATTTGTTCTTCGTTTTTCTTCAAGTCCTCCATCCATTTCTTTGTAGTCTCATAGCTATTTTTACCCATCTTAATAAAATATTTATAATTATAAAGGAATTTGAAAGTATTAAATTGAATTATGTTACTTACAATATCGTATGCTACAAACTTTGAAAGACTATAAAATTTTTATTGCATCAAATTTAAAAAAAAAATCGATCAATATTTGTTTGCGAGATTTATCTTGCTTTGAACTTTTATTTTTAAATACTTGCGACCTGTCGAATTCAAATGATGACGACAAATAACGTTTTTGCATTACGTACGTGACATTAGAATATCATTCAAAGCAATCTATAAAAAATACCGCTATTCGAACTCTAAATTTTTAATTTCATAATGGAACTTGGCCATTGATGTTGTAACATTATTTTTAAAGTATAATTTGAATATTACAATTACCTAAATTTAGCCACTAGTTAGGAGAAAATAGTTAATTTCAAATTCTGGAAATTGATCAAAGAGATTACCAGTTTAATCTGCTATTTTTGCTCTTTTAAAATTATAATTAGCTATAAATACTGTTACATAATAAAATTTAAGTTTTTTACTGCTCTTTGGTATATTTAAAAAAAAGTTGCGATGACTTTTATTTTTCCAGTCGTGGTTGACATATTCATGGAAATGCCCACATGTCAAACAAAAAACCAAAACAATGCACTCTCAATATCCTTTCTACATACACATACACACACACACACTAAACGAATTGTTATGTTTTATTATGATTCCGTAAAAAAACCTTAAATGTTCTTGGCTAAACAATAAATAAAACATTTTAAAAAACCCAAATAAATATTGTTTGATTTACTCTTATTGTGGTGTTATTTAATGAATTTGATGCTTCTATATACATATTACATATACATACATACATATGTATCTATACATGATTATTTTTTAGTATTAGACAAAGTAGCAGCATCCTAAACCTGTTTGTTATTGTTTTTTATTCTGCTGCCTTCAAAATATTTGATTGTACACAATCAGGTAAATTGTACATTTAAAAAATTTTTACTGCTTTACTGTCTGTTGACGGCAATCATTAGGGAGCTAGTTTTTGTGTTTATAAAAAAATGAATCGGTTTTTATGTTCCAAATTGATAAGAGAGGGGACGTGACAATCTACGTTAAAAGTCAGGGCGCGCTTAAGGTTCTAGAGGGACATTTATGTCAGGTTATGGCAGGCGTGCTTTTAGGGCGATGATGGTGACTCGTAGGGTTAGACTCTGTTGGGTTCCGGGTCATTGTGACGTTTCCGGCAATGAGATTGCCGATGGACTGGCAAGGAAGGGATCGGCCCAGGATATTGGACTTCGTTGTGAGCCGGTGAGGCACCCACTGGGTTTCTATTATGGGCTGACAGGGACTTGGGAAATGGACAAGGTGGGCCGAACCTGGAGTTACCTTCGCCACAACCCTTCGTAACCTAACTCCAAAGTTGTTGGGATGTATGTACGTGCTAATGGCGTCGCATTAGCCAATAATGTATTGTTCATTCGTTTCAGAACTTTTTGCAAAATTTTGGCATCGATTTGTTAGGGCTAATTTTTGCATACTTTGCATATAACAGCATTTTTTTTTAACGAGCATATTTTTTTTCGTAAACCCCTAACAAAAAATCTTTTGAGTGTTTATTGTCACCTTTTATAAGTTTTTGTTTTTTTTATTTAAATATTTATTTTGAAGCGTAACCCATTATTATATCACTCGTTTCAGAACTTTCGCAAAATTTTGGCATTAATTTTTTGGGCCATATTTTGCATATAACAGCACATCTTGACATATTTTTTTTTCATAATTTTTTTAAACCCCGATTTTTTATTATATGTACATATGTTTAAATATCTCATTTAAATAATGTTGTACTTAAAATATATAAATATTAGAGCCCGAGCGAACGTTCGGGTTCGGGGTTCGGCGTTTTCATCGAAATTTGCCGACCTTTGACCAAACTTTTTGTGAAAATCTTGCATTTGTTAATCACAAAAAAATACAAGTTTTCATTTTGTTCTAAAATATTTAAAAAAAACCGAGCTTCATATTTAGTAATATAATCATGCAAAAAATTATTTGTTTTTTCATTTAATTATCAAAATGCTTATCTGCGGTCATTAGTGCATCAGTTTTAGTTGCCCCGAGTGTGGTTTTGTACATATTTGTGGTATTATTCTACTTTTTTAAGGTAAAAATATAATATAATATAATAAAGTCTTACGAGTGTTCGAGTTTGCGCTTGAGTTCGGCCAAAAAATTAAAATATGAATGAGGATCAGGTTAGGTTCGGTTTCAAAAATGCACGTTCGTTCAGGCTCTATTAACTACATATGCATAAGGGATATGCATATATTATCTATATCAGTCTATTATATCTATTAAATGACTTCCCAGCCAATGCGTTAGTTATATCAAGTCAACTAACTACTTGTTAAATGAACAAAGAAATAAACAAATTATATATTTCTTAAAAAAAACAAAAAACGTGATCTATTTTGTCTTTGAATTGATATTAAATTAAGCCTCTGTGTGATTCAGATTAACAGCGCAAATTATAATTTTTCTATATTTTATAGGAGAGAAACGAAAAAAAGAGATTGCTACATGTATTAGTTCTGACGTTTTTGCGGTTTAAATATCGAGTTTGCCAGCGTAATAATTTCAATAGAGTTTAAAAGTACACAGCACAAAACACAATAGTATAACTTAAGGCTTGTTATACTATTAGGATTACATACATACCTAATCCTTGATTTGTTAACAAGTTTTGTTTTTTTTTATTCTTAATGCTGTGACAATAAGTCATATATCTTTTTTTTGAAATTAATATCCACGAACGCTTCAATCACCATTAACTTTTTTGAAAAAATAATTAGTTTCTTTTGTTTGATATAATTCAATACCTAAAAAATTAGAAACAGGGTTAAAGTATATTGTCTATTACATATATGTATACATATAACCTTCATTTCTATATACATATATATCTGCATTGATAGAGTGTAATAACATCTTAAACATTTTTTTACAGATTAAAACTTGAGTGCGAAAAATTAGCAAATGAAAAAACTGAAATGCAACGTCACTATGTCATGGTAAGAAATAATTTATTTGTATTAATAAATACAAAAGTATGTAAAATTTTTTTAATTAAAATTAAATATTTGTAGTATTATGAAATGTCTTATGGCCTAAATGTTGAAATGCACAAACAGGTACTTTTTATATAAATTATAATGATTTCATCTTATAATTTTCGAGATTTTATCTTAAATATCTTACAGACGGAAATTGCTAAACGTTTAAATACTTTAATAAATCAATTGCTGCCCTTCCTACAAGCCGATCATCAACAGCAAGTACTACAGGCTGTAGAGCGTGCGAAACAAGTTACAATGCAGGATCTAAATCTTATTATAGGGGTGAGTCTATTTAAAATTTGTTACATCCGATAAGATTGTAAAAAAAAAAACAAACGAAGCAGGTAAAAAGTTTTTAGTTTTGTACATGGTGGAAATATTATAGGTGGATTGCAGTTTGGAAACAATTTTGTGGTAAAATTTATTTCTTATGAAATTTTACAATTTAAATTAAATTCAGTTAAAAAAAGAGAGAGATTAAATGAAATTCTGACACATGGGGAGTATCAGCTGATAAGCAGTTTCTAAATAATTCCACCATGGCTTTTGTTAACAGTTTTATCAAAATTTTTGAGGGCATATCAAAAAAATATTAGACTTAAAATATTAATTTGACATGAAAATTTCGTTTAAAATTACCTATTGATTTTTTTTATGTGCCCACGGCACACTAATACCGCTAATATCAAGGCGAATTCAAAATATTTGCCCTCTGCATTTCTTTTTTGTGCTTAAAAGTATAAATGTCAAAAAAATTTTAAATTCCATGTAAAATTAATGTATTTAACATTCACTTTTACAAATATTCAAAGTCAGCTGGGCTCTTGATATTACCTGTATGAGTGTACCCTGGATATTCATATGCCCCTTAATGTTTTAACATTTACTTATTACAGTAAGCGATCGTATGAGCTTTGATATTTTTAAATGTTTATTTGCCTGGTTTTTGGCCAAAAGCGTTTTGCATTTTAACATTTGGTTTTTTTTTTGTTACACAGCTTTATTTAAAATCTTTAATGGCAACCGAAGAAATATATTAAGATAAAATAACATTTGCAAAAGCAAAGAAATACTTTATTGTTATCAAATAAATGTTAATATCGTTTGCGTTATTTACATGTTTATGTTTTAATTATTAAATGTACGTTAACATATTAAAAAGTTAAAAAATGAAAAAATAGCTAAAAAAAGCAAAAAACGATTATTATTTTTATATTCGCTAATTGTAAATTGTGTTTCCTTATTTTTTACACACTAGCAACAAATACATGTGCAGCAGGTACCCGGAGGACCGCCGCAACCAATGGGAGCTTTGGGGCCACTCGGTGGCCCATTTGGCGCTTTAGGAGCTTCAATGGGCTTGCCACATGGACCTCAGGGTTTGCTTAAAGCACCACCAGAACATCATAGACCTGATATAAAACCAGCTGGTCTTGACGGTCCAGCCAGTGCCGAGGAAAGATTGGTAAGCTGTCATTTAAGGCATATCTTAACATATTCAATACGAAATAATAAATAAATAAATTTCATTTTGTTTTAGCGCAATTCTGTTTCTCCAGCTGATCGTGAAAAATATCGAACACGATCACCTCTAGACATTGAAAATGATTCTAAGCGTCCCAAGCAGGAGAAATTGGTATGTTCATATTAAAAACAAAAATTAACTTTTTTATAAATCTTATTAAATCACTTTTCCAGTTTTTATGTTGTTGTTGGTTGCTAATAACAACTGAAAAACTAAGTAGTTTGAATATGGAATATAATATAACAAAATAAACTGTAAATGCAAAAACGAAATAAAGATATAAAGCTCAACTCACCATTAAAATCGAAAATCGAAAATCAAATAAATTAAAGTTAAGGCTTTATTTGGCTTACTTGCTCTCTTCCCCTTTCTCTCTCTCTCTCTCTCTCTCTCTCTCACTCTTCCTCTATTATTATGTACCTGTTGTTCGCTTAAATCCCTATTAGTTGCTAAGAAGCATGATAGTAGTATGTAAAACTTTTTTATAATATATTCGCCTTCTATGCCTTCTATGCCTGTCTCCCCTCCTACATCCAAAGAAAATGTTATTTACTGCTATTGTGACTGCTACATCTTCTTACCATAATACGTAGCTTTTGATTAACAACATTTAAGTAGATTTTAAATATAATCTTAAGTTGTTCTTTTTTTTTTTAGTATTTATTTGTAGTTTTTTTTTGCAACTTAAAAAAGTTTTAAAAAAGTGTTCGTTCGCTTTTTAACACATTTTATTTATTTTTTCAAAATTTTTGCAGGAGGATGAAGGAGAGAAGAGCGATCAAGATTTAGTCGTAGATGTTGCAAATGAAATGGTGAGTTGAGTTTCATTGTTAAACATCTCTATTAATGCACAAAAAAGAATCCAAAAAATATTTGGAAATTGCTTTAGTGATAAAAAAAAACTAAAAAAAGTATTCAAACATTATTGTATTTAATGTTATTATTAAATAACGAGTTCGTAAAATAAACAAAAAAAATAAAATTTCATTAAAGGAATCACATTCTCCACGGCCTAATGGAGAGCACTTGTCTATGGAGGGACGTGATCGAGAGAGCCTAAATGGTGAACGATTAGATAAACCAGGCAGCAGTGGGGTTAAACCACCAACAGACAGACCACCATCACGTTCAGGCTCTAGCTCGTCACGCTCAACACCCAGCCTTAAAACAAAAGATGTAAGTAATTTTATCGAATTAATATTACAAAACAAGTAGGTTTGAATTATTTTGTTTTTGTGTGAAATTAGATGGAAAAACCGGGAACTCCGGGAACTAAAGCTCGCACTCCTACTCCAAATGCTGCACCACCAGCTCAGGGCGTTAATCCAAAACAGATGATGCCACAAGGTGGTCCACCCCCAGCTGGATATCCAGCTTCACCATATCAGCGTCCAGCTGATCCCTACCAGAGACCACCCTCCGACCCGGCTTATGGTAGACCACCACCTCTACCCTATGATCCACATGCGCACGTACGAACCAATGGCATTCCACATCCGACTGCGTTAACCGGTGGAAAGC
The DNA here is from genome assembly GCA_963583895.1 of Melanophora roralis. NCBI lineage: Eukaryota > Metazoa > Arthropoda > Insecta > Diptera > Rhinophoridae > Melanophora > Melanophora roralis. The sequence goes on along the minus strand of OY757187.1, from coordinate 127,534,675 downwards.
CGTAAGTTCAACTTTGACATCCGTACCAAAGGAAAGGTTTCTTAAATTGATTTATTTTTTTCTTTATTTTAGTGCGTACTCCTTTCATATGAATGGCGAAGGAAGTCTACAGCCTGTTCCCTTTCCTCCGGACGCTCTTGTTGGTGTAGGTATACCGAGACATGCTCGGCAAATAAACACCTTATCACATGGTGAAGTTGTTTGTGCAGTCACTATTTCTAACCCCACAAAATACGTTTACACTGGTGGTAAGGGCTGCGTTAAAGTTTGGGACATTTCACAGCCGGCTAACAAAAGTCCTATTAGCCAACTGGACTGTTTGCAGCGCGACAATTATATACGTTCAGTGAAATTGTTGCCTGACGGTCGCACATTAATTGTTGGAGGAGAAGCATCAAATCTATCGATATGGGATCTGGCCAGCCCAACACCTCGTATTAAAGCTGAATTAACATCGTCAGCACCCGCATGTTATGCTCTTGCAATAAGTCCCGACTCCAAGGTCTGCTTCTCATGTTGTAGCGATGGCAATATTGCCGTCTGGGACTTGCACAACGAAATACTAGTGCGTCAATTTCAAGGTCACACAGATGGTGCTTCTTGCATTGACATTAGCCCGGACGGCTCTCGACTATGGACTGGCGGTCTTGACAATACAGTTCGATCATGGGATCTACGTGAGGGCCGTCAACTGCAGCAACACGATTTCAGCTCACAGATATTCTCGTTAGGATATTGCCCAACAGGTTTGTATTTTGACAACGATTCACATTCCACTAAACATACTAACACTTCATTTTATTCGTTATATGTTTTGGATAAATTTTTTGGTTAAATTTTTAATTCCAGGCGATTGGTTGGCTGTTGGTATGGAAAACTCCCATGTTGAGGTTTTACACGCTTCGAAACCTGACAAATATCAACTTCATTTGCACGAAAGCTGCGTGTTATCATTACGGTTTGCCACCTGTGGTAAATGGTTTGTCTCCACCGGTAAAGACAATTTACTTAATGCCTGGCGAACACCCTATGGAGCAAGTATATTTCAGGTATGTTTTATATTAAATAAAAACCAAAACTTATTTTTTTTAGAATATTATAAATAAACAAAATAAAAGTAATTGCCAAAACAAATAATTAAAACTAAAAAAACAATTAATGGCAACCCATTTATGTATAGGAACCGAACTTAAGGTTTTAAACGGCAACCAAAACCACACGGTTGTTATCATATTAACCATCTGTCACTTAAAATTGACAACTGTCAACCCAACTGAAATTATAAATAAAGTTCTTTGTTAATTGTGGTTTAATTCGTATTGTATTGATGTATATGCGTATGGAGTTACTCAAAGTTTTTGAAAACATGGGTATTATATCGATTAGGTTATGTCAGGTTAGGTTGAACAGGCAGCCGTTAAAAGAAAAGAACTGATCTGTTTCTTTTTATATATTCTTAAGGAAAAATTATGTTTTTATTAAGAATATCTACAAGAAAACAAATTGTATATTCATTTTTGTTTCTAAACATTTTACGCTCTTTTTTGGCTTTCTAGTTGCTAATTATCGAAAATTATTGATAATTTTCTGTAAATGAACTATTGCTACCAGAAAAAATCGTGAAAACGCCATAACATAAAAAAGTGCATACTATCAGCAATTGGTTGGTTGTTGGATTTATTTTCAGATTCAGCTTATAGAAAGAAGTTCATTATAAATAACCGCAAACTTATAAAAGTTTTTCGTAGGGCGACATCAAATATACAAATATGCAAATTTTACATGAATTACACAACTTCGGAGCGGATGCAGCACACCTTTCCCTCATTGAATCTGACTAAAATTTTTCAATGTATTTTTTTTTTACTACGGAGATCATTTCTGGTGGGAGTTACGATGCAATTTCGCACTTTTGAAAAAAAGGTGCACCCTAGGGACTGGTAAATCGACTTCGATTATATTCGAAAATCGATTTTGACCCCAAAAAAATCGATTAATTTTGTTGACGAATTTTTACTGAAATCGATTATTGAGCCCAAAAAAATCGATTTTACCTAAAAAATTTTAAAATGCTATAAATTTTTAGAATTATTCTAGTAACACAATTTATTTCAAACTATCTGCACCGAAAACGCATGTATTAATATGAAGTTTATTATTTTAAAATTTGAAATATTTGACGCCGAAAGTTAATTAAAAATGCAATCAGATTTGAAAAAAGTTTTAAAATATTAAAAAAGAAAAAATAGTTCAGTACACAGAACTACTAAAAATAACTTATTTCTTTGATATGTACATTGAAATTAAAATCGATATTTGCACTTAAGTATATAATTATGAATGAAGTTAAATTTTCTGAATTTGTTTATGACCTGCGGTTCTTTGTAATCATTAAATAGGTACGTACACCTTTTCCAATAATACCTTTTTTTGGGAAAAGTTTAATTTACTTACTTAAAAATCATTTTTGAGGTTATTTATTTATTTTAATATAGCATCAAAATAAAAGTCGACTTTGAATTATAATCGATTATGAGATTCGATTAATATGAAAGCTACAAAACGCTACGAAAACGCGTGAACTAGAAAACATGCAAAAAATAAACTTTGCGATGTACGAATACGATGTGATATAACAATCGCGTGCGAGTCAAAACATGGACGTAAGTCAACAGTAGGTCAAGTGGTTTACCATAACAAAAGTCTGAAACCGTTAAAGATTTTGTTAAGAAATAGTTGAGTACTGTATCGTTCTACCTATAAATTTCTTTGTCATTCTTATTTCTCTTTTTGACTCTTCTGAAGGAATTCACAATGGGCCTAAAGGCCTCTGGGTGGAGGTGGCGAATTGCACTCGTCAATACTCTTCGTAACCTTACCTTGCCTAACAGTAAAGTAACTTTTGCAAATTTTACCCGATTAACGATTAATACCTTCTTTATTTATGCAAAATTTTCTTATAAAAGTTGTACCGAAAATGCAGAATTTAACTTTGCTGAATCTAAAAAATTTATTAAAAAAACAATAAAAAAAAAAATGAAAAGATTTTTAAAAAATCTTTTTACGTATTTTTCCAAAATATGTATACATAACTGCAAGAAACTAACAATAAAACATTTTTTTTCGCTCATTTGTGACCAATATTTCTATCATTTGCGAAGTTGCGAGAAAGATGCAAAATCACACGTACACAAAAGTTCCGGTAATTTTTTTCACATCGCCCTTAGGAAAATGATAGAAAATAATGACCGAAATACCGGTTATTTGTGAAGGTCAGATGACCTGTCAACTTGCCTTAAAGACACTAAAGTACAAGAAACTACGCTAAAACACAACTTTTTAAAATAACTTAAAACTTTAGGGGGTTTTTAAAAACCGGTTTAATATGTCCTCGCCTAAGCCTAAAACAACCGCTATGTCGCTTTTACATTTCTGACAAAAAGTGTGTTTTGTATCAGTGTGTAACTGGCCAAATGCACAGCTTAACCCTGCTTCTGGCTCTTGTCTAGACTAATCTGTTACCGTTTACGAATACATATTCGATGACATTGATCCATTCATATTTACATACAAATGCATATGTGTATGTATATACGTTGCCTGACATTTTCCATAAATTTGTTTCTAATTTCAGTCCAAGGAAACATCATCAGTACTTAGCTGCGACATATCAACAGATGACAAGTACATCGTAACGGGTTCAGGAGACAAAAAGGCCACAGTTTATGAAGTTATCTACTAATTGGTTTTCGTGCATCTACTTATATATATATACAAACACACATACATATAGTTTTCATAAAAATCATGCAGATATCTTATTGGTAGTTTTTAATTTAAATTGCTGACATTGTAATAATGTGATTCCTATCTTTTCTCTTTTGTTTTTGTTGTTGCAACATTATCGCTCTTGATTTCGACTCATGTAAATCTGAAACTAAATATATTACGACAAGCTACAACTTGATTTGAGTAGTAAAAACTTTAAATATCTACAAATTCGTCACGATAATTTAAAAACAAAAATAATTTAACAACAAACAAACATCCACTTAAAATACACTTACAAACACCCCAAAAAAAACCAATAATAAAATAAAAAATACAAACTCTTTCTTAGATTTAAGTAATTTATAAGTCTTAAAATCTGCAAAAAAAAAACTAAAGATTAAGAAAACTTTATCAAAAAATATAAAAAAAAAGAAACGACAAAAACAACCTGGGAAACAGAGTTAGAAATCAACATCATTCATGATCGTGTAAAAATTACCAGAGTAAATTAAAAGTAATTTTTGTTAAAATTAAATTGGAAATTCTCTAAAATAATAAATTTTCTTTTTCATAACGATGTTAAAAAAATTAATTTGTAATTTTTTCCTTCCTTAATTCAATCTAAGAAATAAGCATTATTCATTTGCAGGTAGTACAATGAAAAGCAAAAGTTTTCTTAATTATTTTCTCAATGCAGTTTAATTTGTTATTTTCCTTTATTAATATATTAATATATTTTTTTTTTATATTATTTTGTAACTTTTTTAATTGTAAAACATTAAAATAAAGTTTAAAACAAAAGTTATTAAATATAAAACAAAACTATTTTATTTCTAAAAAAAAGTAAATAAATATATTAAAAGAAAACGATAACATACAAATACACAATTTATGCATAATGCTCTAAAAATTAAGTCTAATTACAAAATAAATATATAACAAAAATATAATTTATAAATAAAAAGTATAAAAGAAAATATAAACCATAAGCTGTGTAAAAGTAAAAAAAAATACTTAGATTTTATTTCGTTTGAATATAGAAGGAAAAACAACAAGGAATGATAATTTAATTTTATTATTATTATTATTACTATTATTATTAAAATGTATAATAAAACCTATAAATACATATATAACATATACAAACACTTAATTTACATATACATTCTTAGATTCGATAGTCCGGTAGTAGTAAGTAAAACCTTTAATTTAAATTCAGGTTAAATAAACTTTGCTTAAATTTCCTTTAACCGAACCTCCTTATTATGCATAATAAAGGCTCTAGCTTTTATTTTTTTAATTTTATTTTTTAAGAAACAAAAAAAATATATTAGTTTTAGGCTTAAGTTAACTATTTTTTAGGAATTTAATACATATACATATGTACATACATATATGTATGTATATATACATTTTCATGTGTGTATCTTTAGGTATATGTGTACGCACATTCATATGTATTTTTAAGAAAAAGGAAATTCAGTTTTGATTTAGCTCTTCCCCCACAATTACCAATTTACATTGACGCTTGTCATACCTCAATAACAATTTCCTTTAATTTTTATTGACATGGATATTAAATTTGAAAATTTTAGACAAGATTGCTGTACAAACACAGTTTAAAGATTTTTAATAACAAAGAAAACTAAACAAATATCTACAACGTCCTTCGTTTAACCTTTTAAGTATTTTTTTTTCTAAACTATAAACCTTTTTTTATAAGTAAAAGATGTGTTTGTTTTATTTAATTAGAAATAAAAAAAAAACAGTAGGAAAAAAATTAAATAATGGATTTAATTACTTATGAATAATGAAAATATGATAGCAAGACATAAAAATTAAAAAAAAAATATGTTTTAATTCATGTGGTTATCTATGTACATACATAATTATAATTAAATATATAAATTGGTAATAAATAATTATAAATGAGAAAAAAAAGAACAAATGTGATTCAAAATCAATCATTTAGAGCTGGTGTTGCGCTACATTCGGCTGTGTCAAATTTTAAATACTCTTCACAATAAGGTCTTATTCGGCACAGCGTCATCAATAGTTGTTTTTTTCTGATCATAATTAAATAATAAATATTTTACCGTTTTGTGAAAAAAATTTGGTTTGTTTTTGCAAAAAATACATTATATTAAAAAAAAATGTATTCGCTTTTATTATTACTTCATACGGCCAAGGATGCCCTGCGGCCGCCTTTCATTTTTCTTAAATAATCTATAGTGAGATAATAAATTAAAAAATAATTTAAAATTTACTTTGAACGAAATTCCGAAAGTTACTATGGACAAAAAAAAAATTGACTTTTTGACCGTTAAAGGTAGGTGCACACTTTGCACCATGTTTATGCAACTAGGCATTTTTATTTTTTGTTGCATAGTTTGTAGCTTAGTTATGGTTTCATTTCATGTTGCATTCGAGGTTTTAAAAATATGTAAACTTTTTGATATTTAATGGTTGCATAGTGTAAATCGTTGTTTATGGTTGGCATGAAGCAATAATGATAAACGTGTTGCATAAACGCGTCGCAAAGTTGTACCTATTATAAACGTAAACAATTTTTTAGTTATTCTGCCGACACAGTTTTTGCTTATCAAGACGTAGAGTTTTAAAAAATATACGATATTTTAATACTGGGTTTTATACTGAGTTTGACGTTTGTGTAGGCATGGATTTGTCTCGTTTTATTACTAAGTACTACTATATTTTTAGCAGATTTCAGAAAAATCTAATGCGGCACTAGATTTTTTTTTTGTATGGGAAATCTAGCAAAAATTAACTAGATTTGGCTCTCAATCTTGTAAGTATTAGTTTTAAATTTAAACGGAATTTAAATTAATTTAATCGCTTCTGCTAACATAACAGACAGAAATGCTTTTTAACATCATGTCTAAATGGTTATGGATAATGTAGACGTAGTGCAATTTTCGAAATAAGGACTACCTTATCGGGTATTATAATTGCAGTTTTTATTTTATCGGGGTATCTACGTAGCCATATACAAATTGCGTCGTGTAGACTGCAACTTGTCATACATATGAATATATGTATGTAGCAATCTATTGCGCAATGATTGCTTCAGCAAACGCCTAAGCAATTATTGCCAAGAAATTAGCTGCCATTTTATTTTATTATTTTTGCAATTAAGATTAAAAAAATTTTTCATAAAAAAAACGAGAAATTGCTTCTTCACGTGTTCTCCACTCAAAGCAATTAGTTATCGACGTTATTGCTCATGATCAGCAATAAAAATTGCTACGTGGAGACGCTGCATTAAAGTAAGTTCAAAGAGCATATTAAAATTAGTTTTTATATGTCCTAACTTTTTACTCTCTTTTGACGCTTTCTCAATGCAAGTTTTTTGAGTTAATGAACTTTTTCTAGTAACAATTATTGCAAATTTGTATCGCTCAGTAAATCATGAAGAGTCACAACTGAAAATGCATCAAAATAAATTAATTCTCATTAAAGAGCTCCATAATCAAAACTTTAACACACGAAATTTTAAATTGGAATCTTAAAATATAAGAAATTACATATTTCATGATCTTAATATTTTATGTTTACAACATAATTTCGTATATTTTACGCCGGAATCTCGTGGTGCGAAATATCGAAATTTTCCGTAGAATATACGAACGAATTCCTTCATATGTATGTTGCATTGATTTTGTTGAGTTTTATTATTTTTCTTTTTTTTACCAAATCGCCATTGGAGTTCAACCAAATTAAAAAAAATTTCATTTTTATTAAAGGTTTATTAAAAAAAGTTTGTGCACAAAATTTGATTTATATTGATATTATGTTCTTCTATTTATTGTTAAACTAATTGTTGTAATACAAATTTTGATTTATATTGTTTAGGCTAAAAATCATTTATTTTATTAAATTTCTTTTATCTATGAAGAAAGTAGTATTTTTCTGTTAATTTTAAAACTGCATAAGAATATCATTTAAAATGTATGTAAAGGGCAAAATTATAAAATGCGATTTATTATAAGCAAAAAAAAAAACCCAAATGCTAAACATTTTTAAAATAAATCAGTTTGATAAACATTACGCTTCTTGGGAATAGGAATCTCTTGCTCATTTATTATGGTCTGTAAGGCTTCCAAAATGCTGGCACTACTTCTGCTAACTTGTCGGAACTTAACAATTGCGATTGGCAACACTTCTTCAGCAAGAAATTTTTTATTTTTTAACACAAAATTTGGCTAAAAACCAAGAACATTATTAAAAACGGTAACAAAAAACATACAAAAATACATACATCAACACTTAAGCTGGCGGATGGTTTAATTGATTGTTGAGCTTGTAGCAGATCCTTTAAAAGCACTTGACAACTATGCGAAAGCGCCTCACTTTTAGCCAAATATCCGGAAAACTGGGTTAACTGCAAAAAATGTCTTGTAAAACTTACTGTAGACTGACTTAAATTGACCCAAGTGTCGCCAGTAGCATGAGGACGTAAATTAATACCTAAAGCGTCAAGTTCTGTGAGTAAGCGTTTTAAATTAGATTTTGTTTGAAGATTATAGGGTTGCCACACTTCCTCGGTGCGCCCTAAAGTTTCCAACAAACGAACGCGAGAATCATTAATTAGGCTTATTAGATCTGAGCGCAAAAGACCCTCCAAATGATATGAAAGGTCTAATCCTATTTCAGTAAGTTTAGCACAAGGTTTTCGAACGCCCTCTATACATTTAGCAATCGCCTCCAAATGATTGCCCTTTGTAAGGTAATGTTTCTTCAATTGGTTTGCAAAGTATTGTAATTCAGCATTACACCACACAACCAACGCTTAAAGCACATTTAAAGAAAAAAAAAAACAAATTAGAAAGAGCATTATTTATTCGGCTGTGCCGAATTCTGTGTTCTTTTTACAACGGCCTGCATTGCTAAAAGGTTAAAGTTATAAATTTATGAGATGTGACACGGGCGCTATTATCCCCCGATCTAATTAATTAATTACAAAATGTGGCCATAGGCATTGCTATTTGTTAAAATTTCTGCGACATGTATGTATATATAAAGGTACATATTTCATAAAATTTATTGGTTTGAACTGAAAGTGCCACAATGCACCTCATGGTATGTTTTTGCTATCAAAGTTGTCATGGAATCCAATGGCTGTCGGAATTGGTTTTGAAGATAATTAATAGAAGATATTTCAGTAATAAATTAAAGAATAAAGTTTTTGATTATAGTGTTTTAAAATTCTCAACTTACAAATAGAATTACACAAACATATTTATTGGTCACTTTTGAATTCGATTCAGACAGTTACGTTACGTTAGTTTTAAATAGCGATTGTCTCCCGAATATTCTTAATAGTTAGATGCCAATAAAGTGTCCAAAGACTTTGACTTTGAAATGTTGATTTCAACAGACGGATATGGCAAAATCGACCCCATATCTATAAGGACCATAATACATAATGTATATACTTTGTAGGATCGAAAAAAAATATGTATTGTGATAACCATAAACATATTGAAAATTTTAAATATCGCCGTATGAGCTCTTATTTGCTGCATGAAAGATTTTCAGAAAAACTGAGTTAGGATTGGAATATACATACATATATATCGTCACAGAAAATGCAAAACGCCCTATCTAACATTTAAAAATTTTTTAGAAGGGGGAAGCATTTTTGTGTAAACGAGAAATATATTTACAATTAACACAAATTTTTGCCGTATATGTTAGTTAAAAAGGATCAACAAATTTATTTCTGCTGAAAAAAAAGAGTTTTGCGAGAAGACGTACATATTTGAAGGCTATAATTTATAAAAAGCGAATTTTAAATTGTTTGTTAGATAGGGCGTTTTGCATTTTCTGTGACGATATGTAGGTATTTAAAAGGTCTTTTTTTATATCCAAAATTTCACAATTTACTGCAGATTGTTTTGTTTTACGAATCACTTATTGCAACCAAAGAATTTTTTCTTTGAAATAGGAAAATACTCAAGGTTTCGATGTTTTTATTGGCTTGCAATGCAGCATCCTTATGTAAAGGATATGCAAAATATATACTGTAGGAATATTTTTTATTTCGGTCATTCACTTACCACTTACACAAGCTGGTTGAGCCTCAAAGGATGCCAAAAATTCGCAAGCAACTTGAGCTAAATCGCAAAAGAAAATTTCAGATATTTCTGCATTGTTTTTTCGTGCCTCTCTTTGGGAAGTGCGCAATGCTATAGAACAAACTTTTAGTAAAGTTCCACAAGCTTGCCTAGATTTTCCCATATTTACAAGGATCTTAAGGCAGCGCCTGGAAGATCTTAAAGCGACTTGCAGGTTCCTAGCATGCCATTTAGAGACTTCTTGCAGTAAAACTTCAGTTAACTGTTTTTCTAGCAGCTGAACCCTTAATTCAATATTTGCAGCACTGTCAAAGTTTTTGTTTTCTTTTAACAGTTGTTGGCACCGTTTAATTAAGGATTCAGCATCTTCAAAATGACGTTGTGCTATAAAGGTTTGTATTTCGTCGGTAGCCGTATAAATCCACTCTGGTCCATTGTTATCGATAAAAATGGTTTTAAGAGGCGCCTCTGATGGTGTAAGATCTATAGATTTGCAACTAAGAGATGTTTTTGACATAATATTTGGTGGCTGTGGAGCAGGTCCTTTTTTCGGCTTTTTCTGTTGTTGATCCCATTTAAAAGCCACTTCAAATTGCTCTATCCACTCAGCTTTACCTGCAGCCGTGATGCTTTGAAAAATTTTTGAACCATCTGGAGTTATTATATTAATTGCATTTTTAACTCCATCCAAGTCTTTTATATTTATAACGGCTATTTTTTTAGGATTATATTCAGCCAAAAATTCTAGTCTCCTAAAGTGAAATGACAGAATTAAAACCTACGTTTTGCGTAAAATATTCATCATTACACACTTGTCGTGCTTAACCTTGCATACAATAAGAACATCATTAAATAAGAAAAAAAATATACGCTGAATAGGTCGATAGTCGTTGCTATCTAACTCAGTTAAAGCACCTTCATTTAAAAATGTTTTACCCTCCAGGTTGCCATTAAAGCCCTGCACCATTTCTTTGACAGCGCGCGTTGCATGCATATTATCCACTTCCTGTTGACTCTCAGCTTCATTTTCTTCATCGTCCGTTGACCTGTTAGCTCCACCATTTTTATCATCAGTCAACGAGGCAAGTATATTATGCTGCTCGTTTAAAATCAGCGACAACTGAGTCATTTCAGATTCCAGATCTAAATTAATATGTAAATGTTTATTAACTCTAAAATGGTAATACTTTTATAACTTTAAATTTACTAGAGATTTCCTTGGCCGTTTCGATAAACTGCATATAATTTGCGTACACTGAACGTTTTAAAGTCGTCGAAGTTTGATCGCTGTATGTTTGAATTTCTTTTTTTCTCTTTTGTAAATATGGGCCACCAACGCATTCCTTAACCAGAAGTTTAGTATCTGTTTTTACAACAATAGAAAAATGATTTTTTAACGTTACTGGCATTAATATTTTACTTATTTATATAATTGAACATTGGATACAATACAAACATTTCTCGACACTAAAATTTGCATTGTCAAATTCCTTCATTAAATCACCCATAATTTTTACATAAAAGTATTCACAATGATTTTTTTTGCTAAATCCAATTAGTAAACAAGAAAATATATTAATTTATTTCAAGCATTAAAAGAAAACCCCCAATTGTTTACTCCCAGTCAAGATACAATTACTCAACTACATATTAGCATGGTACAATTACCTTACATGGTAAAGATAATTTTACCATGCATATTAGAGTCAAAGTGTCAAACAACAGCTCATAGAAAAACAAGATGTCATGGTGAAATTATGTGTACCAGGTGGTGTTACGAGCACAGCTGATCTACTTTTTTCTTGCATAAATCGAGGCTGAGTAGTCAAAGTTGTTTACTTTTACATATCTTTTTTTGACAACTGAGCCATTGAAAACCTGGTTGAATGTGCCTTGGTCAAGACTAATTGTACGTCTTGCCGTCTTCGCCGCTTGACATATGTATGTATATAAAATATTGAGTTAAAAATAAATAGAAAGAAGTTTAAATAAAAAATAAATAATGTATACGTTAAATTTGCGTACAATAGTATTCTATAGGATCTATGCTATAGGAGTTTAAAGTAGAGGTAGATAAAATGCGCTGTTAATAGAACGCGTTTAACGAAACGTCTTGGACGTTTTGTGTGCATTTTGTTATTTTTATAAAATAACTCAGAGCGTTCAAGACGTTTTTTTAAACGCGTTCTGTAAACAGCACATAATATGAATTCTTTTATAAAAACGTTACTTATTAGTTTATTATACCCTTCATTTTTTGTTTGCATTTTAATTTATTATTATCATTTATTTATCATTGATAGCTAGTTAATTGCTCGTTTATACATACATACAAACATTCATATATACATATTTCATTTTTATTTTCCAATGCAAAAATCCTTAAACACTATATCCAAAATGTCATCGGTACTAATATGACCTGTAATACGTTCTATGTCCCTAATTGCTTGTCTTAGTTTTTGAGCAGAAATTGCAATATCAGGAAAAATATCTGGTGAATACTCATGTAAAAATATATCTATGTGTTCAATGCACCGTTCTAAATGTAAGCGATAACGAGCATGTGTTAGCCGAGGTGCTTCTGGTAGTGGAGTTCCACAACTAAAAATATATACATATGTAAATGTTCACATAAAAACTATTATATATTTTAAATAAAAAGAATACTTACAGCTTATTTAGTAGATTCTCAAATTGATGAAGAAATTTTTTATGGGTCTCTTTTTCTTTACAAGATATAACAAGATGATTGGGCAGTTGCTGAACTTGCTGAACTTCCTTATCTGATAGTAAGTCTATTTTGTTAATAACTATTTGATATCTTTTGTTCGCTAGAATTTCCTCACTTATATCTAAATGTTGCATATGCTTCCTTAACCCTGGATGGTTACTGTTCGTCGAATTGACGAAGCCTATTTACTTTTTATGATATAACTTTTTTAATTGTACTCAAATAACGCTCTTTTTGTCAACAACGTTAGCTAATGTCAAAAGCTTGCAGTGAGCGGTTGTACGCTGGATACTTATTTTTTTAAAGGTAAAATTCAGAGGCGTGTACTCGTCGTAACGACGAAGAGTACACTTAGTGTAACTTTTTGCTTTTACAACTTTATAATTTTTTGTTGTGATATTTGATTATTTTGCACTAGTTTTATTAGTATTATTACAAAATCTTTTTTTTAAACAATTTGCTCTTATTAACATTAAAGATTTTTGAATTTAAGTTCTTAGAATAAAAAATGAGCTCTAAAAAAGTACTAACAGGCGCTGAAATCGAAAGATTTCTAGAAAATTGTGACAACGATGATTTCAATGTATTTTATCTTTTATCAAGCTGCGATGAAGAAAGAACCATAAATCCGAAAACAGGAAAACCTTTCATGGTAGAATTTTTCAATCAGAAGAAAGGTGGTGTCCACACTTTGGATCAGATCTACAGCATTGTCTCGTGTTCTCGAAAAACCAACAGGGCCACCTGTGTGTGTATATTTTTTTGAATTTTAAATATTACTTTTGTAAACAGATACGTCATATTTACACATTACATGTTCCTTAAAGGTCATAAACCTAAAAACCGGCGAGAGTATCTGAAATATCTCTATAAAGCTCTCGTAGCTTCACATTTGAAAGGCAGACTCGAGACGCCTACTTTACAAGCCTCAATAAGGGAAAAAAATTAAAAATATAATACTTAATCCCCAAGAAGGTATCAAAAATGTTGATGAAGTGCCTAAAAAACGTAAAATTTATCATATCTGTCCATATAATAGACGCAGAATGATAAAAACTACATGCAATACATCTAAAAAAAGCATCTGTGGTGAACACAAAGTTGAACTCGGTGTTTTATGTGTAAAAAAACATGGGTAATAAATAAGACTATGTTTTTTCATTATTCGACTGATTATATTTTAAGACTGTGTATGAATTAAAAAATTTTTATTTTAATTTGTTATGTATTTTTGTTCTAAAAAATTAATTCATTTGAAAAACCAAAAAAAAAAAGTGTTCAAGTTCGAATCGAATTTAAAAAGAGAAAAATAACTATAATTTTAAAATTTATATTTTATTCTTAACTTTTAATCAAATTCCTAACTGAAAAATATTTTTTCTTACTTTTTACTTTAAAAATCATTCCGCCAAAATTGATTTATTTTTTAAAAGTTCAATTCGACGAAGAGTAACCTTAATGTACTAAAATGAAGAGTAACCATCCAGGGTTAAAAAAGCTTCAAATGAATCTGCATTACTTATTTCTCGTGTTTTTAATTGACCTGCATCCAACATTATTAGCACCAAGTCTGCTTCTTGAACACAATTTATTGTTTTTAAAATGCCATGCTTTTCTACTTTATCGTTAGTCGATCGCCTTAGTCCTGCTGTATCAGCAAAACGGACAGGATATCCACCAATATTTTGTGTGGATTCGATTACATCCCTTGTCGTTCCAGCTATATCAGTGACAATAGACAATTCTTTTTGACACATAAGATTGAGAAAACTGCTTTTTCCAACGTTTGGTGCTCCAATTATAACCGTGCGTACCCCATCCCTTAACATCTCCCCCTGCCGTTGATCATTAAGATGGTCTCTTATTTCACGTTGAATTTTTTTTAACTCTTTTGTTAATTGTAATATAACGTCATCTTCAATGTTTTCGTCTTCCGCAAAGTCTATATAAGCCTCCAAATGTGCAGCACAGCGTATCAAGCGTTTACGCCAATTGTCATAAAACCTTGCTAATGAACCTGTGCTTTGTAAAAACGCCTACAGTTTTACGCATTATATATTTATGTATACAAATTAAGACAAATATTTTTCAGTTATTTTATTTGGCGTCGCCAACATCGTCTTAAAATTTTGTCAACATCAATTCGAAATACACACATATGTATGTATGTACATACATATGCATGTATGCACATTTACATTTCAAAAATAACATTGTTTATTAGAAAATTTAAGTTTGTTTTGTATACTAAAATGCCAATATCGTTAATGGGAATACCGCTTTACATCAGCCGATTGTAAGCAACAGCGCCTTGTGCTGACAATGCCAAATAGAATAAGGATAGTTATAATGCCTACTGACTAGTTACTAACTTTTTTGCATAATACATACTTTAAGGAAATGCAATTAAATTTGTGTGTAATAAATATCAGGGACCGAAAATAATAGTTACGTATTTAAAAATCTGACAGAAGGAAACATCGATAGTCAAGTAAGGATCAATTTACAAGATAATATTTTTAATGCATGATACATTTCGTAGACAATAACATAAAATATAATGAGTGTGATTTTATGAAAAAAATTATATAATTCGGCTCCAAAATAAGCCAACTTAATGGTATTGAACTACTTTTTTGGAAAATCAATTTTATTATTATTTTTTTGAAAGAAATAAAAGTTAGTTTTAAAAATTTATTTTCATAATAAAAAGGTATTATTTTCCGATTTTTTTTGCAAAGTAATAATTATTTTTTGATTTCTATATAATTAAAACATAATTAAAATGACTTTCAATGTTTTTTTTTATAGCTGTGTCTACACAGAACCTAGTTTATGATTATTAAATTTTTGCCATAAACTAAAAATCATTTTTTACAAGTCTTTTACATACGAAGAGTAATTTTTTAAAAAATCCGTGTAAAAACACTAATTTTGAAAAGCATTCGTCATAAAAAACAGAAGAAGACGTGCAATTTTCTTAACAAAGTATTACAAAAAGTTCATGCAAGTTGAAAGCATAGGGTTTTTGAAAATATATTTAACTAAAAAACAAGAGCTATTTCATACTGCAAATATTGTAATGAAAATATTTTGTGCCGGGTTTGAAGTCGATAGCTTTCCTAGTTTTTAAAATAGAAAAGTTTAAAAAATTAACGGTTTGTATGTACAATAAAAATACCATGTAGAAGGTTTGACGGACATGGCTATATCAAATTCCCTATCTATAAGGATCTAGAATATGTATACTTTATGGAGTCTAAATTGAATATTGTAGAAATTACAAACGAGATGGCAAACTGATATACATATACCCTTATCACTGGAAGTGTTAATTTTGTTAATATACATACAAAAATCAAAAAGCGGTTTACGTAAAAAAAATACAAAAATAAAAACATACATATAAAAAAAATTATAATTATTTCTACAAAAAATATAAATCAAGAATAATTAATTTTGAAATTTTTGTTTATTTATTTTTTTTTGCATAATAAATACGGCTCCTGGTAAATAATATCATTGGTCTGAAAAGGCCTGAGACACAACGGAGCTTGTCGACAAAACAAATGATTCAAGTTCATTAAACCCATTTATTACAAGAACTTTTAAATTAGCCACGCTGAGATTACAACGGAATTACAAAGCCTTCCAGGCAGAAAAGAAAAGCAATAAGTTTTACCGTCAAACTATATAACCAACTAATTAATTTATATACATATATAGGTATTGCTAGACTTTAAATATAGTCGAAAATCGATTTTCAACTCCAAAAATTCTTGAAGCGTTTGTGAAATGTTTTAAAATTTGTAAAATTTTGGCGGCAAAAATTAATTAAAAATGTATTGAGAGTAAAATTTGAAAATATTTTTAAGCAAAAGAAAAAGAACACGAGCTTAGTAGTTACCAGGGTACCCTGAAAAAAAATCCATATGGGTACCTAGGTTTAAAAAAAGAAAAAGTATAAGAGGCTAAAACTATCTTTTCTCACTGATGTGACCTGATGAATTATTTGACCATGATTGATGCATAAAAAATAATTTTTGGGAATATCTAGGTAGTCTTTTAAGTAAAGCATCAAAATAATAATCGGGTTTTTTACTTTACTAACAGTTCCCTAGGATATACCAGATATAATCTGTGATTGCTCTTAAACTTACTTGTTTTCTCTGAGCTTCTGTTTCGGCATGTATGAGGTCTGCTAAACCCTCCACTTCTGTTAAATCTAATTTATTACCGAAAAATGCCCGCTTTGTAAACTCTCCAGGGGTTGCAGGCCGAAGGCCAGCTACATGGCCCAAAGCGTCTAGCATAGAAGAAATTACAGCTAAGGAGCCATGAACCTGAAATTCACAACAGTCCTCTCCTGTGAATGATGCGGGGCCTGGAAACCATAAGACCAGCCCCTTATCAATAACTTCATTTGTTTTGGGATGATGTAAACACTTTAGATATGCATGTCGTTCCTTTAATTCATGCTTATTTTTAATTAATTCTCGAATAGCTTGCCTGGTTTGTGGACCTGAAACCCGAATAACAGAAACTCCACATTTTCCATATGCTGAACTTAAAGAATAAATTGTGTTTGCACTACTCATACAACGTATCCGGAATCTCGTTAAATTCCAACTATTGGTCAAAATTCCCAACCTATTAAACATTTTGTACAACAATACCATGGTATAATTACATCACAAAGTATATTTACTACGGCTACAACATGGCGGAATAAGAAGGTGACCGCCAAAGTATATTAAACAAGGTAGGAATATCTGATCAGCTGATTTCTATTTCCGTCATATGTTTTCTACCTTAGCTTTGATAATTAAAAATTTTTTTTGACGATTTTTTAATAAAAATTTACATTTTAAAAAATTTTTCGCAAATTTTAAAAGTTTCACAATTATTATTACAAGTTTAAATTCGGCAGCAACTGATATTTTCCTTAAATTATTTTCTGAAAATATTTATCTTTTAATAGTATTAGATAATACGAATCTCCTTTCGAATCGAAAATTCCTTTCGAAAGCTTTTTTGATTCGAATCGAATTACATAATAACCACCCTAAAAAAAATCGAAGCTGACTCGAAAGAGAAGTGAAAGAAAATAATAATTGTTGATAACTCCTTATCTAAACACAAACTTAAATACTACTGTGCCCTGACAGTGTAACCCAATGTTTGGCCATTAAAATCAAACCCAAAAAAAGTATATACATATGTACATAACTACGTTTTTATTTAAAATAAAGAGCAAATGTACATATAATTCACAACACTAGAAATAATTTTAAAAAGCCAAAAATTTTTTTTTGTGTCATCCTTTTACAAATGTCATTCGACGTCTCATTTCCGCCCACACTTCACACAT
The DNA here is from genome assembly GCA_963583895.1 of Melanophora roralis. Classification (NCBI taxonomy): domain Eukaryota; kingdom Metazoa; phylum Arthropoda; class Insecta; order Diptera; family Rhinophoridae; genus Melanophora; species Melanophora roralis. The sequence goes on along the minus strand of OY757187.1, from coordinate 127,516,701 downwards.
CATTGGATGGTTTAAGCATTTACATTCAACAGAATGTAATGGATCTGACTCTTTTCGCAAACATTCTGAATAGCATGGATAGGGCGTACATTCTTTTAAACAATCAGCAGGTGAACGTTCTCGTTTGCACTTAGGAGGTTGGCGAGCCCCTAGACAACCAGACAAACTTACCCTTGGACAGTTTTGGCTTCTTTTGTCCATACAAGTTCGAGAACCACCAACTGGACATGCTGTTTGCGGGTTATTTTTCCGAGATCTCTTTTCCATTGGCGGGAATTCTAAAACTTCTTGATTGCATATTTTTTTTGGTTTAATTTGCATTTCCGGACACGATATCCAAGTTTGTTGATATTTCCTTTTTAATTTATCACTACTTTCATAATAAAGTTCATCAAATCTGGGGTAAAAATCTGGACATGAATTTTTACAACACTCAGGGTTCTCCCACATAGAATTTTTTTTTGGAATCTCCTCTTTTGCCTCCAACCGCCGGATTTTAGAAGGACAAGGTTTTTGTTTTTGAAGTTTTTCTTTTGAGCATTTCGGATCATCGTATGTAGCGCATTTGCTACACGATGAAAAACCCTTAAATGCTTTAATTCTCCTGATTGCAACTCTATAAATTAAAGGTCTAACATTTTTGGGTATCAAAGTAGACATCTTTTATAATTATGTGTGAATTAAATATTTATTTTTTTTAATTTAGAATTTTTATTAAGCCGAATTTGGTAGTTTTATGACTAGTTATTAATTTTAATTACACAATCAAAATTTATTAAAATTTGTTAACAACTTTTAAAAAGGACACTAGATATTTTAAATTTTCTTGTAAGTGTAAAGAGTTATATACTATACTACAGTGCCACAACAGTGGTTTTTACAATAAAAGTACTTGAAAAACACAGTTACCGAAATTTTTATTCAAAAAGGAACTTATTTTATACAAAAAAAAAAGTTTTAATTCGTCGAATATGATAGTATTTTATTTTGTCTTATCTATTGTCCTTGTTAGGGAAGAAACTTCTGCAATACTTTTTCATCAAGAGTTTTTCATCTAAAGTTATGTTAACGTACTGAAAATGTATGCAGGTTAAGTTGATATTCTTCAGCGAGGCTTATGAGGAACTCATGGTAAATTATTAGCTAATAGTTGTTGGAGATGAACAAACCCAAGTTTATTTTTTTTAGTTATGAACTTTGTCTATTGTACAAAGATGGGGTGAGGTTGGCATTCATGTGTTGTTGTTTCACTACTGTTGGGGATGATTTTTGGTTGTCTTGATCGTGCTATGGAATGTTGATGAGTTCTGGAGACGGTGGTGACTGATGTCTGTTGTTCCCTTTGAAATTGTCCTTTTCTTGATTATTTTGATTATTTTTATTGTTAAATTATTTAGTTTTTTTTTTATAATTGTTTGTTTCAATGTTCTTTTTTGTGTATTGTTTTGTTTACTAAAAAGAAGCTTATGTCAAAATCAACACAGTTGCTTATTACATGTTGCAATGGTAGGGGGCATTTTCTGGCATGAATCATGGCAAAACCAGAGATGGTACGTAGCTAGTTAAGAGAGGGACTAACTATATACTGCAACATGTTTATGAAACAGATCTCTTTGCAGGCAAGTTTTGGCGGTTATTAGGGAAATTAAACTTTTAAGTGCAATGTATAAAAACAAAAAAAGTATTAAATGGTTTATATTGTTGTAAAAGTAGAGGTTTATGTTTTTTTTATGTTTGTAATTGTTTGTGTTTAAAAAAGTCTGTTAGTTAACGTTTGTTTGAACTGATTATAGCGTTTTGCAAGTACATTTGAACTAAATTAAATAACTTGAAAGGTAAATTTGCGCATTACTTAAGTGGCAAGTGCAAAAGTAACAAGTTTTTCGAAAAAAAAAAAAAAAAAATAATACCTATCAGTTTGAATTTATATTTTAAAACAACAAAATAAAAATACTAAACGTTAACTGGCGCAGACTTAGAAAAATAATTAGTGGTGCAGGAAACCTATAATTTAATGTGAGTAGCGAATGGGTGAATATTTCTAATAATAATTTGGGATATGGAATTAATAAGAAAATTTTGTTAGTGGTGTGGTCACACGGGCAGAGAGTAAAAGTGGAAACAGTTGCTTCCTTCCCAGGCGAAAGTTTTAAAGTATTGCCGATAAGAGTGGAGTTAAAAACATCTATTTCAAATATATACCCGCTGTTAGCAATTTGAAAGGGTGCATCTCCAGTGGCCACTGATAATTCAAGGTGTTGCTAGTGGGCAGTAGATGGCGACACAGTCAAGGTACATCTAACAGGAAGGAAGAAAATTGTAGGTGACCTATAATAATACTTTATCTAAAGTCTGCGCAACAACCTCACTTGCCTAGATAAAACGTATAAAAGCTTTTTCAAAGATAAATATAGATAGATAAAACATATAAAAGCTTTTTAAAGAATAACTAAGGAAACGAAAGTAGGGTAGTGTTAAGTTACTGAGTTAAGATTTGGTTATCGTGTGCAAATTGATGTTTTGTGTTAGTGTCGTTTAAAGGAAAATTGTATGCTGTTTTTTTTTTATGTAGGTGACAATTAAGTGTTGAAAGTGTAAAAGGATCGACCTAATAGTAGAATTGAAGGAAAAACCGGTAAAAAGAGTGAATATTAGTGCCACTAAAATAACCCCCTTTAAAGAGCTCTTTCAGGGTAGGGATAAGAAAATCTAGAAAGCGTTTAAAGATTGAGTATTAGTGCTGGATTGGTGATTTAAGCACTAAAAAAGTTATTAGTTGGGTCCTTTCGTGAGGTGAATTTTGTGTTCTTGTATGTTAGCGTTTTAGTCGTTAAGGATAATTTTAAATTACTATGTATAGGAAATAAATTTAAAGAAAAGGAAGATAGTAGCAAGAAATAGAAGTAAATTAGAAAATTAAACAGGATATTGTGGTTAATAAAACCAATCGAGTTTGTAACTTTTTACTGGCATACATTGCGCAGTTTTCGACTATTTAGTACACATAAAGGAAATTATATAAACTTTTATTAAATAATTTTTTTTATTATATTTGATTTTATTTTTTTTTATTTTATCATACATATGTCTATATGTCCATACCTTTATTATATTTTAAGTGCTATTATAGTTAGTGTATTTGTAGTTTAGTTTTTTTGTGTTAATAAATATGTAAATTTTGTTATTTTAAAGGAAACAGAAATATGTCTGGATAATTGTTTTGTTTGAAGGGGTTCAGAAGTGGCTCGTAATGGAAATGTGGTAAGGCAATGGTGATGTAAGTTGGTGGTGTATATTTTCGTTAGGGGTCAATGAAAGTAAAGATTGGCTAAGGTTGGGTGGGCAACGACGGACTGGGTGTAACATCTTTCCCAGGGTAAAAGGCGGCAAATTTAAAAGGAGAGTTTGTGTTGTTTTTGTTGTTGTTGGTTTTGAAAGAAAATGTTTAAAGTAAAATTTTTTATTGTGACAAACCGTGGTGTTGTGCGGGTTGAGTTCCCACGAAATACCAGAGCTAGTCGAGGCGACAGTGCATTACACCAGAATAGCGAAAGCGGGGTTTCGTAACAATAAAATGGCGCCCAATATGAAACCGTGAGGATTGGCACCAATAAAATGGCGTCCATTCGATAAGCGAAAATGAGACAACGTTGTGTTAATATAGCTTAGTTCAAATCAAAATTGTCCTAACATACATTATGGTATATAGTTAGTTTGCATATTTTGGTTTGAAACATTCCATCTATTAAGCGTAATGTTTTATTTTTTTTTGTTCAACGCAGTTGTCCTAACAATGGATACGTGTTAGTTTGCATATTGTGTGAAAGGAAAAATGAAATTATTAAAAAGCAATTGTCCTGATTATGAAAATAGAAATCAGTTTGCAAGTTGCAATTGAGAAACTCGATCCTATGAAGTAAGTAAAATGTTCATAGTTGTCGAAGTGATTTTTTTTGAATTGCCGTGAAGAAGGAAAACGTCGAAAATAAACATCATCAATCACCAACATAATTATTACCAAATATCCATTGAAGCGAGAAAACCACTGTAGTGAAAACCTTCATATATGTATTTGTATTGATTATTTGAACTGATTGTTTTGTCTGTATTGAATTGTGTTTTTTTTGTGTTTATGTTTTAATTTTTTTTTTATAATAATAGCTAACATATTTTAATAACTTACAATTTAACATAATTTATTATTTTGTTTGTTTAACATTTCTTTATTTTTATTAGTTTTTTTTTTAATTATTTTTTTTTAATTGTAATATTGTTATTATTGTTTGTTTGTAGTATTTATTGTCTGTAGTTAATGTTTAAGATTTTTTTTTGTATTTTATGTTTAAATGTGACAAAGTTATACGTTATTTTGTGGAAAAAATTTTTGTTGTGTATATGTACATTGTTTTTTTTTGGTTTCTTACAATAAACTGTGTTGAGAAAATATTTAAAATTAAAAATGCCGATACAAAGGTCTCCAACTGGAAATGTAAATGAGAGGGTAGATAATATAATTGATATGTCTGAAACAATTAATTTACCAAATACTCACCCCTCAGTAATTTCGAATCCGTCCGATAACGTAGCTTCAGGTCGACAAACAGGTGCAGTACCAAAAACTGCTAATCCATTAGTGAACCCGGATTTTAATGTACCTCCACCCAGAATTCCACAACTTCAGCAAGGTTTTTCAGTAGGTCAAAGTCCCAGAGCGTATGCTGGATTAATTAAAGAATTGATTATTGATTCTAATAAGGAATATAGAGAAGAGCTTGAGACTCAAATCGATAAAAGAATTCAGATAAATTTACGGGATGGTTTTGCAGAAATTATTAAGGAAATTAGAAAAATGAAGATTTCAGAAAAGGTGGTAGAGGAAAGTATATCTAGTGATAATGAAGAATGTACAAATGCAGTAGATTTACTAAGGGCTCCTCAAAAATCAAAGGCACCAGATTTACGCCATAGTGCACAGAGAAAATTAGAATTTCAAAAGTTGTCCTCCAATAGTGATATGAATGGGTCTATTAACCGACCATCTGAGCAAGAATTTCAACCTGAAAATGAAGTACAAAGAACAACAGTTGAAAGTTTTCCGAATCTGAGAAAACAATACCATAATCCTAATCCGCTTAGAATCGATAAGTGGGATATCAGCTATGATGGCAATAATGAACATTTGTATATCGAAGACTTCATTTTTAGATTGGAATACTTGCAAAAATATCATGCATGTCCATGGAGAGAGTTACAGGGTGAATTCCATAAGTTACTTAAAGGTGACGCAAAAGACTGGTATTGGTTAGTGGTTCAAAATAAAGATATAGATTCCTGGGCGGAGTTGAAAAAAGCGTTAAGACTACAGTACGGTTCAAATCGAAGCGAATATGAGTTTATGCGCGATTTTGAAGAACGTAGACAAGAGCCAGGGGAATCTACTGACACATATTTTCAAGCGATGCGAAAACTACGATCTAGATTAAGAATTCCACTTCCAGAACATGAAGTAGTGAGAATAATTAAAAGAAATATTCGTCAAGATATATCGCAAATCGTCTACCCAATGCAAATATTTTCAGTCGAACATCTACGCGATGAATGCAAGGAAATAGAGCGTAATTACATAAAACGAGAGCCAACTACAGCAGGCATAAGTCGCAATAAATATATTCCTCAAAGAAAATATGTAAATGAGATATATGATGATTCCCCAGATGACACCGTAGAAGAAATTCATCCAAGAAATAATAAAAATTTTAATTTGTTAAAAAGTAGTAAAAACAAGGTAATATGTTGGAACTGCCGTGCACCTGATCATGTATTTATGGACTGCACTTCAATTCAGAGAAATCTGTTTTGTTACAAGTGTGGGTTGCCAGGGGTAATTACACCGAAATGTCCACAGTGCTCGGAAAACCCAAGGAGGAGTGTGTCGCGAACGGCGGAGTCATGCTCAACCCAAACAACCGCCGAACCATAAGAGACATAAGTGTGCAAACCGAGGATTTTAACCAAAAAGAGTCAGTTAACCAAGTAACGATTTTGAAAAGAAAAACAGATAGAAAAACTGCAGATATTAATAATAAAAATGATGAGAATTTTCATAGAACAACGTTGAATAGTATATTCAGAGACAAAATGAATAAATACAACAAAATTAGAAATAAAATATTCAATTCTGAAACAAATGTAGCCAAATTAAACAAAAGTAAGTGTACTCGTGAAAAGTTTAAAACGAAAAGGAAGAATTGTAAGGAATTAAATAAATCTGTAAGCCGATGTTGCGCAATAACCCACAGTAAGAATATTGATCCAAGAGCTTTTGTTGAAATAAGGATAGGTGAAGTTATATTGAAAGGATTGCTAGATAGTGGTGCATCCGTGAGTTTAATGGGAAGTGATTGTTTAGAGATAGTAAATAGTCTCGGGGTAGAAATAAAACCGCTTTTAAGTGAAATAAAAACCGCTGGAGGCAAAAGTTATAATGTATTGGGAAAAATTGAAGTGCCTGTACAATTTGGTGATCAGGTAGAGAATGTTGTATTATTTTTATGTCCGGATCTGATACAAAATGTATATCTAGGTGTAGACTTCTGGAAGAAGTTTAGAATTGCACCACATATTTTCAATGTTGATGAAATATTACCAGAATTATTGTCCGAGAAATTTCCCATTAATCTGGAAAATGTAGAGAAACATGACCTATCAGTTACACAAGAGCAGGAACTGGAAAGAGTAAAGAATTTGTTTAGAACGTATGAGAAAAGTGGTTTAGGTCGAACAAACTTGGAGGTTCACAAAATCGAGCTCACTGAGGGCACAGCACCAGTCAAGGATAGACATTATCCGGTATCCCCGGCCGTACAAGAACTTATATATGCCGAAGTGGACAAAATGTTAGAACTTGGTGTAATAGAAGTCAGCCAAAGTCCCTGGAGTAACCGATGTACATTAGTCAGAAAACCAGAAAAGAATCGCCTCTGCTTGGATGCTAGAAAACTAAATGAGAAAACAATAAAGGATGCTTATCCCATCCAGAATATTGAAGGCATTCTAAGTAGATTGGATGAAACTTATTTTATAAGCAGCGTAGACTTAAAACATGCATTCTGGCAGATAGAGCTGGACAAGGAATCACGAGCATATACAGCATTCACAATACCAGGACGCCCATTGTATCAATATGTCGTAATGCCATTCGGATTGTGCAATGCGGCTCAAAGACTCTGTAGACTAATGGATCGGGTAATTCCCCAAGAGTTAAAAACCAACGTATTTGTTTATCTCGATGATCTATTGGTAATATCATCTAATTTTGAAAATCACATTAAGATATTAGAACAGGTTGCTGAGTGTCTTAAAAAGGCTAATTTAACAATTGGTTTAAAAAAATCAAAATTCTGTTTTAAAGAACTACCCTATTTGGGATTTATAATTGGAGGAGGTGGCATGAGAACTGATCCAAAGAAAATAGAAGCTATCAAGGCGATACCACTACCAAAAAACGTAAAAGAAGTACGAAGCTTTCTGGGTACAGCGGGGTGGTATCGTCGATTCATAAAGGACTTTTCTTCTTTAACAGCTCCTTTAACCAACCTTATAAAAAAGGGAGTAAAGTTTGTTATAACGGATGAAGCAAGAGAGAGCTTTAACAAACTAAAACAGGCTTTAACGACAGCACCAGTGCTTGTTCACCCGAATTTCAAGAAACGCTTTTATATCCAATGTGATGCATCTAGTTACGCCATAGGAGCTGTATTATTTCAAAAAGATGACAGCGAAAATGAAAGACCTATATCCTTCTTTTCTCAAAAGTTAAATGAGGCCCAAAAGAACTACAGCGTAACTGAGAAGGAGTGCTTGGCGGCGGTTATGGCGATAAAAAGATTTCGACCGTACGTAGAACTAATGCCATTTACAGTAATCACTGACCATGCCAGTCTCAAATGGTTAATGTCCCTGAGAGACTTAAACGGAAGACTTGCACGATGGGCGTTACAATTACAAGCGTATGACTTCAACATCGAGCATAGTAAAGGCTCGGAAAATATTGTTGCAGACACCCTATCGAGACTAGTAGAGGAAATAAGAATGAACAGTGAGAATTTATTAGGATTTGATACACTAGAATTTGAGTCCGAAGAATACCGGGCATTGGCTAATACAATAAGTCGAAACCAAACTAAATTCCCTGATTGTAAAGTAGTTGATGGGTACGTTTATAAAAGGGGTAAACTTGATGAGGATAAAGAGGGTTTAGAAGAATTTGTCTGGAAGTTATGGGTACCTAGCACTCTAACTGATGTCTTGATTAGAGATGCTCATAATCCTGAGGATAAGTCACACGGGGGGATTAATAAAACCATGCATCGTTTGCGTATAGGATACTATTGGCCGAATATGATTGTACAAGTCCGAAATTTTGTCCGAGAATGTAGGGTGTGCAAGGAAACAAAATCTGTTAATCAAAATCTAAGACCTGAAATTGGGGCCGAAGTAAATACAGTCCGTCCGTTTCAAAAGTTATATATCGATTTTTTGGGAAAGTATCCACGTTCGAAAAAAGGAAACTCATATATATTTATTGTAGTTGATCATATGACGAAGTTTGTATTTTTAAAAGCGATGAGGGAGGCTACAGCTAATAATGTAGTAAAATTTTTGTGCGAGCATGTTTTCCATGAGTTTGGTGTTCCGGAAACGATACACTCCGATAATGGGAAACAATTTGTCTCAAAAGAGTTTGAGAAAATGATTAAGTTGTATGAGATAAACCACCTGAGAACAGCTGTACATGCTCCGCAATCGAATGCGTCGGAAAGGGTCAACCAGAGCGTACTGGCTGCAATAAGAGCATATATGGAAGAGGACCACAGGGAGTGGGATGTCAATTTGTCCTCGATAGAATTAGCGTTACGAACATCAGTGCATGCAACAACTGGAGTAACCCCATTTTTTGCTCTATTTGGGCATAATATGTTTACTTGCGGATCGGATTACAGGTTAGCAAAACAATTAAAGGCCCTGGAGGATAACGAATTACTATTAGAAAGGTCGGATAAAATTAGACTGATAAGGGAGAAAATAAGAGAGAATTCACACGAAGCGTATCAAAGAAGTGCATTAAGGTATAATAGAGGGGCGCGTACAGTGCGATTTGTTCCGGGTCAAGAAATTTTTAAAAGAAATTTTGTCTTAAGCGACTTCAAAAACAATATAAATGCAAAATTTTGCAGAAAATTTACAAAGTGTCGGGTCCGTAGAGTAATTGGAAATAATATGTACGAACTTGAAAATTTAGCAGGTGTTCCACTAGGCGTATATCACGCCAAAGATATAAAGCAATAAGAGGGGCCAATAACTTGTTGGGGAAACAATAATTTTCAAGAATAAATAGGAAATTAGAAAATATGGGTAACATGGGATAGAGGGCAATATATTTTAATAGATTTTAAAGGTTTTAAACTGTATAGACTTTCTTACATATACAATTTTTTTGAAGTGGTGCAATAATAGTTTAGTTGGTGTCCTGTCCTTTAATATTTATGGATTTTATTTATTTATACACCTAGTATGTCCACTGTTTAATGTTATCACCCATAGTTGCGAAGATAGTCCGGAATCATGTCTGATACCATAGTACCAGATAGAACGAATAAGAAGAAAAATCACCAAAAGTATCGTATACATAAATGACAATATAAACATAAGTACTTCCCTAATGGTGCCGAAATTAATTGTGTTAGTTTAAAGTTGCAAAGTTTTTTTTTTAATTTATTAATTTTATTGCCCGGCTAACTCTTGTGGGTGGGGCGGTTCAGGGTCTTGTGTGGGGGTAGCCTACGTTGGACGCCGATAGTTAATATATATATGTGGTCACAATGGTACACATACATCTCGCACTATCGTTCCGGCGGCAGGCCTGGCAACGAAAGTGTGTTGTTGGAGATGAACAAACCCAAGTTTATTTTTTTTAGTTATGAACTTTGTCTATTGTACAAAGATGGGGTGAGGTTGGCATTCATGTGTTGTTGTTTCACTACTGTTGGGGATGATTTTTGGTTGTCTTGATCGTGCTATGGAATGTTGATGAGTTCTGGAGACGGTGGTGACTGATGTCTGTTGTTCCCTTTGAAATTGTCCTTTTCTTGATTATTTTGATTATTTTTATTGTTAAATTATTTAGTTTTTTTTTTATAATTGTTTGTTTCAATGTTCTTTTTTGTGTATTGTTTTGTTTACTAAAAAGAAGCTTATGTCAAAATCAACACAGTTGCTTATTACATGTTGCAATGGTAGGGGGCATTTTCTGGCATGAATCATGGCAAAACCAGAGATGGTACGTAGCTAGTTAAGAGAGGGACTAACTATATACTGCAACATGTTTATGAAACAGATCTCTTTGCAGGCAAGTTTTGGCGGTTATTAGGGAAATTAAACTTTTAAGTGCAATGTATAAAAACAAAAAAAGTATTAAATGGTTTATATTGTTGTAAAAGTAGAGGTTTATGTTTTTTTTATGTTTGTAATTGTTTGTGTTTAAAAAAGTCTGTTAGTTAACGTTTGTTTGAACTGATTATAGCGTTTTGCAAGTACATTTGAACTAAATTAAATAACTTGAAAGGTAAATTTGCGCATTACTTAAGTGGCAAGTGCAAAAGTAACAAGTTTTTCGAAAAAAAAAAAAAAAAAATAATACCTATCAGTTTGAATTTATATTTTAAAACAACAAAATAAAAATACTAAACGTTAACTGGCGCAGACTTAGAAAAATAATTAGTGGTGCAGGAAACCTATAATTTAATGTGAGTAGCGAATGGGTGAATATTTCTAATAATAATTTGGGATATGGAATTAATAAGAAAATTTTGTTAGTGGTGTGGTCACACGGGCAGAGAGTAAAAGTGGAAACAGTTGCTTCCTTCCCAGGCGAAAGTTTTAAAGTATTGCCGATAAGAGTGGAGTTAAAAACATCTATTTCAAATATATACCCGCTGTTAGCAATTTGAAAGGGTGCATCTCCAGTGGCCACTGATAATTCAAGGTGTTGCTAGTGGGCAGTAGATGGCGACACAGTCAAGGTACATCTAACAGGAAGGAAGAAAATTGTAGGTGACCTATAATAATACTTTATCTAAAGTCTGCGCAACAACCTCACTTGCCTAGATAAAACGTATAAAAGCTTTTTCAAAGATAAATATAGATAGATAAAACATATAAAAGCTTTTTAAAGAATAACTAAGGAAACGAAAGTAGGGTAGTGTTAAGTTACTGAGTTAAGATTTGGTTATCGTGTGCAAATTGATGTTTTGTGTTAGTGTCGTTTAAAGGAAAATTGTATGCTGTTTTTTTTTTTATGTAGGTGACAATTAAGTGTTGAAAGTGTAAAAGGATCGACCTAATAGTAGAATTGAAGGAAAAACCGGTAAAAAGAGTGAATATTAGTGCCACTAAAATAACCCCCTTTAAAGAGCTCTTTCAGGGTAGGGATAAGAAAATCTAGAAAGCGTTTAAAGATTGAGTATTAGTGCTGGATTGGTGATTTAAGCACTAAAAAAGTTATTAGTTGGGTCCTTTCGTGAGGTGAATTTTGTGTTCTTGTATGTTAGCGTTTTAGTCGTTAAGGATAATTTTAAATTACTATGTATAGGAAATAAATTTAAAGAAAAGGAAGATAGTAGCAAGAAATAGAAGTAAATTAGAAAATTAAACAGGATATTGTGGTTAATAAAACCAATCGAGTTTGTAACTTTTTACTGGCATACATTGCGCAGTTTTCGACTATTTAGTACACATAAAGGAAATTATATAAACTTTTATTAAATAATTTTTTTTATTATATTTGATTTTATTTTTTTTTATTTTATCATACATATGTCTATATGTCCATACCTTTATTATATTTTAAGTGCTATTATAGTTAGTGTATTTGTAGTTTAGTTTTTTTGTGTTAATAAATATGTAAATTTTGTTATTTTAAAGGAAACAGAAATATGTCTGGATAATTGTTTTGTTTGAAGGGGTTCAGAAGTGGCTCGTAATGGAAATGTGGTAAGGCAATGGTGATGTAAGTTGGTGGTGTATATTTTCGTTAGGGGTCAATGAAAGTAAAGATTGGCTAAGGTTGGGTGGGCAACGACGGACTGGGTGTAACATCTTTCCCAGGGTAAAAGGCGGCAAATTTAAAAGGAGAGTTTGTGTTGTTTTTGTTGTTGTTGGTTTTGAAAGAAAATGTTTAAAGTAAAATTTTTTATTGTGACAAACCGTGGTGTTGTGCGGGTTGAGTTCCCACGAAATACCAGAGCTAGTCGAGGCGACAGTGCATTACACCAGAATAGCGAAAGCGGGGTTTCGTAACATAGTCGGAAAATTTATATTTAAGTTATCAGCCCAATTATAAATATTCCCGGGAAAATTAATTCCCTGGGAGAAAAAAACTCGCTTAATCTAAACAGCCCGAAAAAATAGTGTTGCGGGAAAAAGGATTTCGAATTTTCGCTATCAGCTGTTTTCCTTTAAGCTGTGCTCTGTGTAGGAACACAAAATAGAGGAAAACTCCTGGGGAGTTCTTATTTATAATTGATCTGTCCATGTAGTTGGTAATTGCAGATCAGAGATAATTTTAAGATGAATTTCTCTTAACGTAGTGCCAAAATTCTAAATTTAAAGATAAATTAGGGAATGGTTAAATTTACACTATTTTTAAAGTTTTAATCGAAGATTTTCTGTTCAGAATAGACCACATACACATATACAGTCCCACAATGGCTGAGCCCTTTTTCGAAAACCATGAAAAATATTTATAATTGTTTTTCAGTAGTAATTACTAATATCTTTGGTAATAAAGAAATAATATATACAGATCCATAACGTTTTTTTTATTAGAACTTAAATGTGATCTAAATTTAGGTGCCACTTCAAACAAATTGTGTGTAGCGTTTAAGGAAGTCGTCTACTATTGAACATTTTCCAAATGCTTTATTACAATTAATTCCGCTTTGACCAGCAACTCGAGCATTTATATAACGTTCGTGTACACTTGAGTTTAGAGGGCTAAATTTTTTAAGCAAAAAACAAAAAGGAAAAACATTAAGTACACAGTATATTAACAGGATATGATTAACTCACAAAAAAATCGCATTTAGTAGTTTGTGAAAAACACTTATGATGTTTAGCTCCTCAGTATCATCTTTGTTGGCGTGTAAGTCTTCGCTTAAGGGAGCTCGTGCCACTTCACAAATCGTCTTTAAAAGGCATTTTCTAGCGATATTTCCAGAGCTGATGCAGGCATTTGGAACCAAATATAATAAACAATTACAAATAAGCAAAACAATTTATTCTTCTTGCTCTGTAAGCCGAGTCGTTTTGAAACCGAATGTTTCAACAAAATCGGTATTTCTAAATCAAAAGAGATGTTGCATTCGTCCACGTTTGTTAACTTGATTTATAATTGGTTGTTTTTTCTTGGATTCAGTTTGAACTAGAGAAATTTAATCATTTGGAGGGGTGCTAATATAATGTTAGAAAGAGCTATATTTTTTCCCACAAACTTTACAATCATTATACTACTTAGGTATGTATTACACACCATATGATTCGCTGCACAGTCTCAGAAACAGGGACCTTAAGCTGTTGCGGAAGTAAAAACACCAGCTTAATGTGGTATTTGGAAATTATAACATTTTATTTTTAATACATACATACTTACATACTTCACATTTAATACATACAAACGTATGTTTATTAGAGATGAGCGATATTTCTGGGCCTGTGATTTTCTTAATGTGATTTAAAAGTCACTGGTAGCTACAGTGACAAAATGTGAAGAAGATGTTTGTGTATATCCCTACCTTAATATAGAAAGGCATTGTTCATATAACAAGGCCGGACCACCTAACCAAGCATTACATCGTAGTAGTTTCAAAACTACTTTATTGTACACCACAGATCACTAGTTTTACAACTATAACACCTGTAGCATACCTGCAAATTCTTTTTTGACAATGATATGGTCCATCACTGCATTACTTTGGACAATGTTGCAAATAGTCCATTTCAAGTAAAATGTACCATGTGGTTCAATATTTTTTGCAGGGCTACAAGAAATAAAATAATTTAAATTTTCCTGGAAACAAAATTAGACCACATGGTCCATTTTAGATGCTGTAAGTAGTTCACAACATAGTCCTATGTAATGCAGTGATGGACCTTGTCAAACAGGTGTTCGCGTCTCAACGATAGCATATTGAATTGTCGTAGCTGTAAAACTCGTTTTTTATGGTGCACAATAGAGTAGTTTTGAAACAACTAGAAAGTAATGCAAAGATGGGTTAAGTGGTCCAGCCGAATGACATCATAATGTTAACACACAATTGGGTTACTTTTGGAATAGTTTTTTGACTCTATGGACTAGTCCATACACACTCAGGGAAAAAGCACGGTTAAGTATGGTAACGGGAATATGGTTACGAAGATCAGTATTATGAGTGCCGCACCCATACTATAGTTGTACTAAGTTTCTGGTGAAAAATTGATTCTTAACTATGATTAAAATTACCATTATATGTTTGTGGTAATCATTACTTTAACAGGGTAACCATAATTTTAATTATGGGCTATCATACACATGTTGTTCTTGGATTATCATAACCATATTCTAAGAGCATCATATATTTGTTAACCCATAATCAAGATGACAGCCCATGACCAAAATAATGATTATCACAAGCAGATAATGGTGTTAATTTTCATCATGACTATGATTAAATTTTCATGAAGTTTTGAAAATAATTGAATTCACCCTCGGTGATACATGTGCGACATCTTATCAAAACGTTTTTTTTATTGGTAGTAGCTTTCATCAGCCACCCTGTAAGTAAGTACCGAATTTAATAATTTTTAATAAAATTTTCAATTTGTATTTTACTTTCACTCTCTCTTATAAAAAATAAAATATTAAAGCCTAGAATACACTAATATACGCAATCTTAAGGATACAGCTGGCTGTAAATTTGTAAAAGTGAATGTCAGATCAATTAATTTTGTATGAAATTTAAAATTTTTTTCATATTCACTTTCTTAAACACAAAATGAAAATGCGTCTTGATTCTACCTATATATGTGTACCCTGCTAAAACCGTTTTTTTTAATTAAAAAAAAACTAAAGTAAATGTTTTTAATTTGATTTTTAAATTTTTATCTTATTTAAGGGTTATATTTAGATTTGAAAAATATGTATTTTCAAACGCCAGAAATGTCAAAAGAGTGACACTGATTAAACTTAAATAAAACTCAGTACATATAGTTTTTGAATTATGTTTGAAACTTACCGTTCGAAAGCTGTTTCTAAGAAGGAGTAAAAAAGAGTTCGGCTTTTATCGCAACGCATTAATATATCTCTAGAGTGTTTATGTCTATTGGAACGAGCCACAAATGCAGTTGTATTATAAAAGCTCCACCAGTACAATGGAATGATTGGAGGGGCATATTGTATTTGAAAATTGTAAAAATAATTCAATGATCTTCTCTTTTCCGCCATCACTATTGGCAATGACACACCAAAGACGATCTTAAATAAAGAAAAAAGTTTTTCTTTTTTATCACACCTTTATGTTAAATATTTTTTTAGTGTAAACGAACGTACTTAACTTTGAGTTTAAAATATAAAAGGACATAAAAACCAAAAAAATTAATTCAGATTTTGATTAAAAACTCGGCAGCTCATTAAAAACACACACAATTTTAAAAATTTGTTATTTAGTAAAAAGGACCTTACAACATAAACAAACAAAATTTGTTAAAAATTAACGAACCACAAACATTTAAAAAAACTGAAAGCTGTTAATTGTTGAACTGTTGCAATCTTTTAAAGGCCATTACAGGTGTGTTATAATTTTATGCCGAAATTCGTAATACTTTTACCAGAGCCTGTGCTCTTTAACTTAAGCGAGAATTTCTCACATCAAAAAGTTTATATTCAGTCGCCTTGTTTAAGACATGATGAATACGATAAACCTTTTTATGTTTTTAAGTAAAATGTAAATTAAAAATTTATGTTTTATCTAAATCACGCTGTTAATAATCGAAACACTGATATTTTAAGTTAAAGTTTTCTCGCTGCGAAAACTATACACAAGTTACAGAACAGAGGGGCAAGTTTATTAAAGGATTCCGTAAGCATTACTGACTGTGTTTCGAAATATGTAAGGAGCTACCAACGATCACTTATTACTTTGTAACCTATTTATAAAATAAAGGATCGCTCTAACATAAATTTAATAAAAATTTTACTAAGTATTTTATGAAGTAATTTATACTTTGATTTTCCAGTAACTATAATAAAACTTGAAATTATTTAAATTTTGAAATTAGGTGAAGTAATAGAAAAAAAAAACATTTAATGAAAATTTATTATTTAAAGTCGTGACTGTTTATGATTTAGAATACGATATGTATGTATTAGGGACTGGTAAATCGACTTCGATTATAGTCGAAAATCGATTTTGACCCCAAATCGGCCTTTTGTTGACGATTTTATACTGAAATCGATTATTGAGTCCAAAAAATCGATTTTACCTAAAAAATTTTTATATGCTATAAATTTTGAGAATTGTTCTATTAACACAATTTATTTCAAACTATCTGCAATGAAAACTCATATGTAAATATGAAGCGTTATTGTATTATTTAAAAATTTGTAATATATGACGCCTAAAGTTAATTAAAAATGCAGTCAGATTTGGAAAAATTGTTAAACAACTAAAAAAAATTGTTTAGTACACAGTACACTAAAAATAACTTATCGTCTTTGAAAATTATATATGTATATCTGTTGTGTGTGCGTATGCAAATTTTCACTTATTTATTAATTTCATACGTTGAAATTATAATGGATGTTTGCATTTAAGTATATAATTATGTATGAAGTTAAACTATCTGAACTTGTTTAAGACCTGCGAGCCTTGTAATTATTAAATAGGTACGTACATACATACATACACCTTTTCTCATAATACCTTTCTTTGGGAAAAACTCAATTTACTTACTTAAAAATCATTTTTAAGGGTATCTATTCATTTTAATATAGCGTCAAAATAAAAGTCGACTTTAAATTATAATCGATTATAAGCTTCGATTAATCGACTTTGAAAATCGAGATTAAAATAGTTGATCGTAAAATCGAAAATCGATTTTCGGCTTTGCTTACCATTCCCTAGTATGTATGTATGTATGCCTTGTGTGTGTTTTTTTAAATCTTATTATTTTATTCGAATAATCATTTTAGATTTTTTAATAATAATATTATTAACCTCTTTATAACTTAATTTTTGTTTTTTCCACTTATTAAACTTACTTTTACAACTCCGCCACCTTGAAACATTAAAAATCGTTTGATTCTCTTCGAATCTGTCCCTTCATTTTCACTGCTGCATGTGTTAGAAATTTCATTAACATTTAAGTGTTGATGGGAATTATCGATGGTTTCAAATTGATTTTGGTATTTGTTTAATGCAAACAGAATTGATAGAGTAATAAAAATTACTGCTAACAACGATTTGAAACCGTTTAATTGAAATGATTTCATGTTGCTACTTGGCGTTATTGAATTGAAAAATTGTTGTTTTATTTAGTGGCGAAGAAAACAGTTAAATTAAACTATCTTAACTGTTTATTATTAAAATTTAAAATCTCTCTTTAAGTTTATGTATCGTTCTTTATTATTATCTTTTTAATTTAAGTTATAAAAACTTGAGAATGATGAATAAAATTCTACGAATGACATTGGAATTAAAATATGTTCACGGTTAAGTTACTAAAGTCGTTTTGCTTGTAATTAACACACTGATGCATGGTTTTAATGCGACAAATTGCAATGTTGACAATAATTGAATTTTCTATGGTTGGCTTATAATTTTCTATTTGTATTTTCATTTTGCATTAAAGTGTAATTTGGCATTTTGATTTACATACATATATTCTGTGTGTATTTTTTGCTCCTTTTGCAAGTACTTGTTTTAAGTGTGGAATAATGAAAGCATCGTCATCACCTACAGTATCACAATCGAAAAAAACAAAAAACAATATTTACTACAAAAATAATATTATTGTGAAGCCATTTGTATAGTAGAAGTGACCGCAGAATAATTAAAAAAAAAACCCTAAAGTTATGATTGCTTTAATGATTCCCTCTATAATGTTTTTTGTTTTGTTTCTTCACCTGTCTATTAAGTCTGGATATAGTTTTAGCAGTTCGTATAATAAGTATAATCAGAATATTCTTGTACAAGGTTTACGAGTACAATATAGATGGGCCTTTTACTGATTTTGTACCAAACTCTGTGCATGACTGATGGTTCTGATGACGATTCAACAAAATGCATAATTAATTCCTTTAGAAAGAAACTTTTGCTTAAACAAGTGTTTAGTCTATTAATTAGTAGATGTTGTGTAGTAATATTAAATTTAAATACAAATCATAGAGAAAAGCATTATAGATATCAGTGTCACTTAGTGTTAATTACAAAAGAAGTCAGTTGACACTTTTCGCAGCAGAAATGTTTTACAAAAGACAATCGTTTGAAATATTGTTTATCGTTGTCATTCTTTTCATTTCAATCAATTGTGTGCAAAATGCATTATTATATCCACAATATACAGTTATTCAAGTGAGTTAAATACATATGAATGCCATTAAAAATATCTAATTTTAATTACGGTTTGAGTATTTTGTATGAAAATAATTAACTTTTAAAAGATTGTGGGATCCATTTCGGTGCCCATAACGGATCTATCATCCGAACGAAAGATTTCCTTCGATTGGGGACTGCAAATGAATTACGATATGCCATTTAATGTGTCAAGCTTTTATATGGCACCCATTTGGGCCACGAATGGCTCAAGAAATATGTTATTTGAATCTCGTGCAGCCTATGGGCATGATTTTACGGCAAAGGAGTTTTATGAAGGTCTCGAAAATATGCTTGATGGGTAACAAACACACATACATATGTACATACGTATGTACATAAAAATATACATTTTATATACATTTTAAAATTATAGTTATGGTTACGACAGATCGTGCTTAAAGAGATCAATTTGTGAATTATCGCATTATCCTTTTGATGAAACCTACACAAATGCTATAACTGAAGCTTTAACATTTCTATTAACGTAAGTTAACACATTTTTACATTTTTGAGTATTTTATGTATTTTTTAGTTTTATTGTTTGTAAAGTGGTTCCTTTGAATTGATTTATTTTGTTGTAACGAAATAACTTTTTTGTTTAAATATTTTAAAACTTTAATTTCAGACCTTCCAAGCATCTAGGATTTTTAGCAGGGGAGAGATATGAAGAAATTCTTTATGTTTTCGCAGAAAATCAAGGGTATATGAGAAAAAACTGCCAGCAATTGTACCCAAAATGCATCGAAAATCTATTTCACGTTTTAACAAAAATAATTTTTAATTAACGATTAGTTAAAAACTTTTGAAATTTTTTTTTACACTTTTATAATAAAATTTTCGTAAACGTCAAGTAATAATAATCGAAAGATTGTTTAACAAATCACGTTGACAATCAGGATACAAATTTGTACAATCCTTTCCCAGAAAACCACTTCTCTCGGCATCTTCATAGGATTCTTTATAAACTTGTTCATCTTCATTGAATCCCTCATGCTGTGATGGCCTAAAGTCGATAAAATTTTTTAAAAATATTTAAGATGCATTAAATGTTATTTAAACTTACGTTAGAATAAATGTTATGATATTGGTTAAAAGATTCTGATGCTCCTCCGCAAAAGGATGTTTGGCCAATTCACAAACACTTTTCAATAGACAGGTCTCGTGATAACCATAACTAAGTAGAGAATAAGGAGCAGGCAAAGACTAAAATAATTTAAGGTTTTTCATAAATATCAATCAATATACTTACATAATTAAGAAATCTTCGATACTTTGATACAATTCGCCAGCAGTTAAGTCACTTGGATGAAGTCCTGGACGTTTGGTGATATTGTATTTTGTAACCATCGACCAATTGTTTAAAGGGCCCAATAGGGCACGTAAAGGGTTTATATTACGTTTACGGTGTTTGGAACCAGGTTTGTCTGGCCAAATGGGAATATTGTAAAATGACGACAGCTTATAAGGCAAATCGTATGACATCTGGAAGCACCAATCGATAATGCAACGACGATCAGGCAACAGCTCCGTAATGGGAACAGAGACCGATGATACCAACTTTTATTAAAAACAAAAATTATTCAACATTGTTTTGGGGAAGTTTTTCGTTTTTTATTCTCCTTATTATATATAAATGTGAATACATACTAACACCCAGTGACGATGAGGCTGGATATAGAAGTGCCGTAAATGACTGCGTTAGCATTGTGTATATCATTAACACAAAAATCCACTTCATTTTCTTGAAAACCTAAAATATTTAACTCTCTTCAACGACTTCAATTTTAGAAATGATTTCTTATTAAAAAATTTATGCTTAAAATTAAATTCAAAATTCACACAAATAATCAGGTTCAACTAAAGTGAAGTTTTTACAAGAATTGAAATGAAGACATCAAAATTCTTTGTGTTTTTGTCTGTTTTGTGTTAAAAAATGGGGCAAATTTTGATAATGAGCTTTTGTGATCTTGTTAACGAACAACAAATCAAATCCCAGTATTAAATGTCATCAAACAGTTAATTCAAAAAATAAATAAAATTATTAAATTTACAGAATAAATATGTACAAACATACATATGTACATACATACAGGTATGTATTTCTATCAGCTTATACGTGTGTGTGTTGGACTTAGTAAAATTTTTCTTCTACAAAAATGTATTTTATATATCTTACTCTAGTTTCGATTTATAAATGAAAACGTTAAGAACTTCCAAAGTCTTGAATTTTACACAATGCGTCATGTTATGCGCATTTTATTTCTATTCTCCATAATCATAATCCAGCAAAGGGAAATTGTTTTCGTTCAAACGAGTTTAATTAATAAAAATCAGTTTTCCAATTTAAAACCTGCTGTTGAACGTATATTTTCACGTAGAAAGAGATGGATGATATTCCCAAAAGGAGCAAATCTTAAGTTCACTTTGAACGTTAGTAAGCGTCTGTTGGCCATGTACCCAAAAGGATTTAATTTTAACTTGGAGACGGCAATTTACTATCCCATGCCATCTGCTAGAATCGATCTAATACCTAAAAGATTAAGAAAACCAACAACAAAATCACCAGCATCTAATGGACCCACTCCTTTGTACATAGTTGGGATACCGGGTTCATTAGTAAGGTACCGTGCTAAGCCGGCTATAAAACCAGCAAAACTGCAACGCATTGATCAAAATGTTTCATCATTGCAATGGTCTTCACCATCATCGATCTCAAAAACCAATAAATATATTAAGAATTTACAAAAGTGGTCCAAATATAGTTCTCCCGAGTATTTGAAAAAATATCAATGGAAACCAGAAAAACACGAAAAATATATAAATAAATATTCCAACCACAATTACAATTGGGATCGCTGGTCTTCGAGTTTAAAGGTACAACCATCAATAAAACATATTTCCTCTAATAGAAAATGGAAGACTCGTCTACGTTACGTCAGAGATCTTGTTAATGATTATGATCACTTTTTCTCCAATGACGACTATTCAGAATATGAGCCAGTTTATTTTGAAGAACTTGAACCCTTTGAAGACTCTCCCCAGTATCATTTATATCGTGGTCGCAGAGAACTTTTCCACCACTTTGAAGGACTTTCGAAAGTGTAAGTAGTATTAGCGGTAGAAGAGATAGAAGTAAAAGTTTTTGTGTCAGCTAAGCCAAGCTAACATTAGGGGTATTCATGTATTCACAGTATTTGAATGCGTTGGGGCATTACGTTACAAAAAGTGTATTTTACAATGCCCATATGTATTGTATTGTAGTTTCTTACCATAATAATTTATTTACTTTTGTATTTTTAAAACGTTTCTATGCAGCTTAGGGGTTGATATGAAGGCATGTATATTGAGGGCAATTTGCGATAGCAAAAAGTTTTTATTGCCACCAGGCTATTCCATGATTCAGGACATATTTCGAGTGATTTTCAAGTAAGTGTATTACTTTATTATTAACACATACTTACATACTTACAGAAATTAAAAAAAAAAATCAATTTCTTAAGGACTCTATTTAAAAGTGGTCAAATTTTGTATACTTACACGTCAAAGCTATTGGCTTTTGCAATTAAAAAAAAACAAATTGGACTTAAAGTTTTTTCAACTCGTCAGTGTATATTTCAGTTGTTGTTACATTAAAAATCAAGGAACTTAAAATTTTAATTGATTTGTTGTAATTCAGTTGTTGTTGAGCTCCTTAATATGTGACATCTAGACTTAATTTCTTGGGTTTTATTATAAAAATGAATGTTTGTCTTTTTATAGATTTCCTACAATAAGTGGCTTAAAGGATGACTATACTAATATAATGGATTCAGATCATCAAACTTGTGCACTCCATACACACAATAAATGCCCCTTTAATTTATTAGACTGGTTGTTGAATTCCAAGAATGCTCTTAAAAAACTTAAAGATTTAAGAAAAATAAATACAAATTTGTTTAATTAAATTAAAAATTCAGACTTTTTTTATTTACTTAAAGCGCAAAATAGGAGGACCACAGAGAATATTTGCATAGATTATAGCGGATGGCACAGTTTCCTTTCAAAGAATTGGCCTTATCATAACGTTGTTCCTTATAACCAGTTGTTGAATCGAAAGGCTCAGGCATAGTGAATATGGCACGCATTAGTTCGCCAACAAAGGATCCTGGCTTGCGCTCATGCATTTTTTGTCCCGTCTCACACAATGCTCTAAGAACACAATGATGACCATTCAAGCCCCGGCTGTAATTAAATTAAGCGGAAACAAATTAATATACATACATATGTACATACACATGTGTATATGTATGTAGATTAATATTTAAAAAGTTATAAAAGTCAATTCTTATCAATTTAATTTGATTTAATCATTTTATTGCAGTTTAATTTTTAAAAGATGCAGTCGTGGTGTAGTCAGTTATTAAGTCGAATATTTTCATGATGTTATTGTTATTGCTTTTTAATTCCTATAATTGATCTCTTAAACCCTTGTTGAGAGAAAATCGTTTTTCAAGTATTTTAAAGATTTTACCCCTAATCTATGTGCAACGAATTAGAGTTCTCATACTATTGCACTCTGGGGCAGGATTTCATAATTTTTAAGACAAAATACTAAAAGCTTAATAATGCATATTTATTAAAATAAAGAAGTAATTGAGTTATAGTCGGTCAAGCCTACACAACTATTTACTTTATATTAAGGGCTATGCGGAACAGTGGACCGATCCTATGGAAAAAAACTTGTCTGCGCCCAAAATTTAAATTAAAAAATTATCAATTTAGAATATCGTTAGCATTTGTCGGCCACATAACCTTTCTTAACCAAATTAAAAAAAAATAAAAAAACGCACCTAGAACTTTAAAGTTTATTTCAATTATTATATAACGTGTTCACTTTTCAATATTATTGTGAAGAAGATTTAATGTAATTACTGTTAATTATATTATCTTTCGTTTATGTATGGAGTTTTTTTTATACGGTATTTAAGAAAAATTAATTATTATAATTGTTTAATACGGGAAATGATTTAAAAAATCGTCATCCTAAATTTTGATTATTTTGACCCAAAGTGCAGTGGAAGGAAGGCAATGGAAGAAAAGATACGACAAGACAAGACAATGTAAGATTGGATAATCTAAATCTGGGAAACAAAGAACTTAAAATAAAAAAACTAGTTTGTAGGGGGAATCCGATTTTAGTTTACTATTTTTTATGTTCCTTTCCATTTCGCTAATGCATGTGTGTATGTGTGTTTGTCTTGCAAAGCTTTGAAAGTATGTGAGTACGCATACACATATACGTACATATGTGCTGAATGGGCGGGAGTTGGGTTGTTTGCATTTGTTTGTGACTTTAAATAGTTTCACTTAAGTGTCATCAACACTTTCCTTAGATTCAATTTAGCCTTTATAAAAAGGAAAAAGGATTTTTTAGCATTTCAAACAAAGTAAAGATGTCACTTGCTGATGCTATATAACCTCTTATCTTTGGCTACAATTTCGCTTGTGAATATATTCCAGAGCTTCTTAAACCGCTGTATTTGTTGTAAATAATTTATCTTACATGTTTTAGACGACCAATAATCTTACCCATTCAAATATACTTCTATGCGTTCGTACAAATCGTGACGAGTTCTACGATGGTGTTTTATATGTATACGATCCAACTTGGAAAGGTGTTTACTCTCCATGCCGCTACGTCTAAGGCGAGGACCTTGTGTTCCTTCTTCGGATACGCTTCGTTTTCCGAAAACGGGGTATATTCGGTGTTCAGAGCGTCCTGTTCCCGAAAAAGTTTTATATGTTCTAAAATTATTTTTCTTGTTGACTTGTCCTTCTCCATAATTTATATTTTTATCGAATCTTCTAGCAACTGGTCGTGTAAAAAAAGAGTTTTTTAACCTAAAAATAAAATAAAATATATGAAATGTATAATATGTTTTTGGTATGGAACCTGTTTCCCCAAATGCCCACGAAAAGCTTATATCAAAATGAACAGGTCTATTATTTGATATTATTTTGTGAAGCTATTCAATATTTTTTAACTCAAAAATACCTAAAAATAAACTAAAATTTATTAAGTTTTTACACTACGTACGAGTGCTAAGATAATATTTACATATATTTCAATTTATAATATGTAAATTATTTTAATTAAGCGCAATTGCATTTCATATCCAATACTTTAATAAAAGATTCAGTTAACAATAGGTATGTTCATTTATCAAGCTGGTACTTATACAAAATAAACAACCTCTGAGTTTTTCTGAGGTCAGAGTTGTTGTTTTGAACTAGTTAAGACACTTTGGCAGTTCGTATGAATTTAGACTTTTCGTAACGAATTCGTAAACGCATTCTTCAAGTTCGTCTGATAATATCAAAATTGTACCCACATATCGTTACGAAGTCATGTCAACTCCTTAATATAAAAATCTTTATGATTAATATTTCAGTGACGAAATCCTAGGATTTTTTTTCAATAAGTCGTTATGAGTTCTTTATGAAACCGGAACATTTTGTGTGGTGGGTATATCTGTTATGTATGTTAGGACCTTCATATATATTTATTTAGATATATAATTACCGATCAGGCAAATTCCACCATGGATATTTTGAATTATTCATGATATATTTATGTTGATTTTTGTTTTGTATCCAATTCATAAACGGATGAGATTGTTTGGGAGTACCCAACAAGTTATAATCATTGTGAGTCCACAAGTCGTAGTTACTTGGTTTCTGACTCATTACCTTCTGAGACTTTTTATCGTTTTTGTATTTGTAAAACCTATTAGGCGACCAATGGGTGTTGTACCGATAGTGCATTGGTGGTCGAAAAATCGGTTGCAATTTGTAATGGTAAGCTTGATCAGTACTTTTATAAGAAGTCGTATTAATTTTTGGATTTATATATTTCAACTTTTCCACAGTGTCATTACGTGAAATGCCTAGGGTACCGTCTTTTAGGCGTTCGGTAAAGTCTTCAAATATTTCACTTGGTGGCTTAGTCGGTAACTCCCAAGCCAAGGCCACAGTTACACCCAAAATTAAGTAGTTGGTGTAGTCGACTACGCCTATGATTAAATCATAAACTAAAAACAAAAAAAATAAATTTTTTTGAAAAAAAAACGGTCTTAATGATTCTTGCATAACTTTTTCTAAATATTTTACCCAACTGAAATGATGAACCTTCAGGGAATTCCAAGTATCTTCGTTTACGATTTAAAGGTTGTAAAATATATTGCTCAGAAGCAGTATCGTTTAAGGTCCGATACTGATGATGTTCTTTATTTAGTTGTTCTTCAATTGCCTGGTCTAGAGAAATTTCGGTTGATGTCGTTATCGCGCATAAAAGAAAACAAAATAGAATTGTAACCGTATACCAAGTAAAACATTTATTTGATTTCATGATATTATTTTATTGGTAATTTTTTATTTTTTTCTTTAGTGTTTATGTGTCCAAGTGTGCAAGTTAACACTCTCTCAATGTACAGATGAAAGAAACTACTAATGTTAAAGAAGAAATTTCCAATTTATGAAGTGGATGTGTGTATGAATGTAGTTTAAATTGCTACCTTAAGTGCCTCTAGGTCATGAGTTATTTATACATATTTATGTATTTTATTTATTTTTAATAAAGAAAAATAATGTTTATGCTGTTTAAAATAAGTAGACAAATTTATTAGACGCAAAACTCTTCAACAGGAGATGTGATTTATCACAAAGAGTTTATAAATAGTCTGCCTAAATGTGTTAACAAGATTTCTTTATTAACCAAGAATAATATAAACTTTTTTACTTAAAGTTTTGTTGTTTTTGTATTACTTTTGCGTAAAAGAACTTTTTGCTGGTGTTCTATTTCACGTTCTTAACTGGAATGTCGTGTTCTTATAATTTATAAATTGTTAAAAAAAAGTGTGAAAAGAACACTTGGAAAACTGTTAAAATGATTATCTTGGCCTTTTGGAGTTCAAAACCTTAAAAACATATGGGGGATTCCATGGTGATGGGTATGAACATTTACTCAATTTTTTTTTATTACAATTAAAACATTTCGAAATTGTAATTTAAAAAAGCCTTTCATTCCCAAGGATGGTATGGTTTTAAAGGTAGACATTGCAAGGAAATGTTTTTCGCTAATAATAGCCACAAGAATGTGACGGGTGTGGTATTTTTATAAAAACTTAAAAAAGGAAGAACTTATTATTCAGTATTTGATCTCTTGTCAAATAAGTAAGAATTAAATTTGTATCAAATTAAATACCATTTGCATAATTTTTCTTAGCTTTTAGACGTAAATCCGGCTTATTTCAAATAAGAAGAAAATTAATTTCCCTTTTTCGGACCTTTTTACATGGATTTTTTAATTATTTTATTTCTTTTCGTTATTTATTTGTAAGACTCACATATTTTGGTAAAATAAAGGATAAAACGATCAGTTGTTTAAGATCAAAGCGTTGACAGCAAGTCACTGTCAATTTTAACTTAACATTCAAAAAAGTATTAATGTAAAATCTACTGGAAATTGTATTTAAAATAACTGGATATTCATTTAAAAACCCTCCAACTAGATATTCATTAAAATCAACAAAATATTTCATTCAAATTTAGCCATCAAAAAAATAACTTACATATTCGTCTTAAATTAACTAGATTTTCTGTTATTTACAGCTAAACACAAAGTATGGAAAAAAAATTAACAAAATCAAATATTACCAAAAAATAACTGACAAAATTAACTGCAATGGAAAATCAGTATTTTTGTTTATTTGAGGCTTTGAATAACCCTTCAAACCAGTTAAAAACAAATATTATATTGAAATTTAACTGTTTTTTAATTTAAAAAACAACTTTACGGATTACTTCCTAAATAACTTACAGTCAATTACTGTAATAATTTTTTGAGTGAACATTCATATATTATTTAGATTATATTGAAAGTGATTCGTAGTTTTGAAAACGAAATGAGCTGTATTTTAGTAAAAACCATTTTTTAGCTTTTAATTTGTTTACCTCCTCAATCCAGCCCCTAATGATTTTCTCAACAACTGCTTTTATTTTTTGATATTTCACTGGAACCGCAGATTTAATTTTAATATATATAAAATATTTTTGTAATAAATCTTAACATTATTATATTAATTTTACATCAGCTTTCTAAATTCGTTGCTTCTTTTTTTACTACGGTATTGCACTTCCGCTAACGATATCTAACGAAATTGGATTTTTGTCTCTCAAATACGTTCTCGCTCGTGTTATTCTACATTGATTGTAATTTATGCCAAAAAAAGATCAGGTGAAACTATTAATGCAAAATAAGCTGACGTAAGCTGAATTCCAAATCTTGAAAAAACTCTGTCTGCTGGTTTTTGTTATTTTTACTTATTTCAAAAAAAATTTTTTTTAATATTTATATTTTTTAATATCATTGTTAGTTAATACTATTTTTTCAGGTTTTAAATTTATTTTTTTTGTTTAAAAAATCAAAGTTTTATTGAACACTAAAATTCAATTTCAAACATGATGTTGAAAATCATGTGACTGAATTTTGTTGAACTAAAAATAAATTTGGTTTAATTTTATATTGCATGTTAACTACACTATGTTAACTAAGTAATAGTTTTACAATGATGCCAAACATTTATTTGGAAATAAATGTTGCAGGGTATTTGTCAGCATCACCCACCATCATCATTATAAGCATGTTAGAAAAATTTCATTTTTAAAAAATTTTTTATTGTTCTTCTGTTTTTGTAGTTTTTTCAAAGTAGCTGACTGTTGAAATATGTACAAAATACATTTTACAGGTAAAAAAAAGAATTTTTTCTTTTACATAACAAAATTGTTCAAAAGGACTTGTCAGAACTGTTATTGTTTGGAAAATTTTTTGTATGTTTGGCCGGTCAATAATAAAAGATTTCGTCTAGGATTATATAAGATTATTTTCAATTAAAAATTGAAAAATTTTTTTTACAGTTTTTCAATCAATGTAATACTTACGAACGAATTTCGAAACATTGAAATTTCTTTAGAATTTATATATTAATCAAAAGCTAAGCAAATAAAATATTAACTAAAGTTATTATATTACCTACAGTGAGATAGACAAGTTATAAATTTTTTATTTTACCAAATGTTTTTTGTTTCGATTCTTAAATTAAAGAACATAAATATTTGTTTTAAACACGGCAACGAGTTGTTAACCATCGTAGGTGATGCTGTATTTACAATCGTAAAAATGCTGACTACAACTCTGAGTGACATCATGCGCAAGCAATATGGCATCTGTGTAACGAGCATTTAGATGCAAAGATGAATCCTTTGAATTGGTCAGTATATCCTTCGGCAATGCAAATATGGTACGCAATAGTTCCATAACAAAACTTTGAGGTGTTGCATTGTAATCAGTGTTTAAATGTGTTTTTTCCGTTTCACACAGAGCCCTTAAAACACAAGCGGTTCCATTTTGCCCACGTCTGCACAGAGAATTTGAAAAAAATTTAAAATTAGTATTAAACTTGATGATAATAAATAATTTTCATTGAGACTGCTACATTAAAATGTTTGAAGAAAAAATTATGAAAGCGGATGTCATGTAAGGATTATAATATCACTTTCGATTACATGAAAAACTACAACCCTGGAAGTAGTTTTTTTTGATTTCGTGTTTGAAATATAAAATACAAAATCCTTGATTCAAAAATGAGAAGAATTATTTTGGTTGCTCGTTGGTGGTTGCGGATTCCAAATATTTCTTGATTTTATTCTATTTTAAATTATTTTATGTTTTTTTGGAGCAATTTCCCTACATTTTATTAAGTTAATTTTTATTACAATAAGTTTTTATTTTACTTGTGTGTTGGTAGTAAATATCTTTCATTCAGTTTCAAATTATTTAAACTTTAATTTAGGAATTTTTCTTCTTTTTATATATGAAATATTTGCAAAACTAAAAATTATTGCGCCTTATTTATGAACGTTATGTTGCAAAGGGTAGGGACGATGGATATTTACCACTTTGGCCCAGAGGCGTAAATAGTAAATGAAAAGCAAAATACCGTAAAGAAAAAGATACTGAAAAACAAAAGAGGAAGACAACCCTGTGGAAAGATGTCTATTTACCTAATCGCCCCACAATCCTGACGAATCCTATGATGCACTCTAGGCTGCAATCAGAGATTGCAACAAGTATTTTATTTAAGTGCCCTCAAGTCACTTTTGTCAGCGGATTTGTTGCCTTGGTCAAAGGCAGTCAAGGTGTTTCATCGTCCCTATTTATTTCCTCCCAACCTTTGCACAAATGATAGGAGTCCAGAGTATCTCTATCCCGTTTAATATTCACATATATCGGTGTCCCTTGATGGTCCCAATTATACACCAATGATCCCGGCTCCCCTCGGCAAAGAGCAGGTTTGTACCTTTTTAATTCAGTTTGGCCACAGAAATTTTGGGTTCTTGTGAATACCTATGTTTCTCCCAATCTTTTTCAAAACCAATGTCTCTTTTAAACTATAATTAAAATATAAAGACGGCCTTGCTGGATTAGATCCCCATATTCCTTATAACTTTTTGGTTAAAATAAAACAAAAAAAAATAAAAATCTGCGCCTATAAATCATTACTAAATTTGAGTCGTGACAGGGTTGCCGTTTAAACTCTTGTCAATCTTGCAACATGCAACTACATGTGTATCATACTGACGTTAATGTATGACTAATTAAATAAGTGAAACATATCAAAGAGGTACATATGTATGTATGTGTGTGTGAATAATATATGTATGTAAATTAAATACGTTAAAATGTAACAAATTGAATATTTAAACCGACTGTAGGGTGCATGGATACTAACGTTTGATAAAGCTTTTCAATTTTTCCATAAAGTTTTTGTCGTGTTTGCAGATGTTGCTTTGTGTGAATGTCCTGCAGCTTTTGCCACAAATCGTCATTGTAAAAACCATTACGATGTTCGAAAGAAGTGTGACGTCGTCTGCGTTTGCCAAATATCGGGTAGATGCGATGTTTGGGTGTTTTGTTTAAAATTTTACGATTTCTGCCAGTACGTTGATTATCATTCGGACTGTTTAAGGAAAAAAAAGAAAAGTTGAAATAAATAGTTAAAAACCTGTACACATTAGACCGCACCAAAGGATACAATTTCTCGGTACACCTTTGGATATCTTTTATATGTATTTAAATTATATATTAA
This sequence comes from Melanophora roralis, assembly GCA_963583895.1. Taxonomy (NCBI): domain Eukaryota; kingdom Metazoa; phylum Arthropoda; class Insecta; order Diptera; family Rhinophoridae; genus Melanophora; species Melanophora roralis. The sequence goes on along the minus strand of OY757187.1, from coordinate 127,485,827 downwards.
TATACATTTAACTATTTAATTATGTACATTTGCATATTTGAAATGTTATATAAATTTTTTTTCTAAATTTTCGGAAACTTCTGCACAAAATCTTTATGCAGAAAAGAGGAATGAACTTTGTTTTTATTTCTTACTTTTCTTGATTCTGTGACCACTTTTGCTTATTATCCTGCCAAAGGGTTTCAATGCGTTCGTTGTTGTTTTTATTGCGTTTCCACCAGTTAACTTTATTCCAGTTATGAGGCACATCATTGTATGAAATTTTCTTTTGATGCGGCTGCGGTTGTTGCTGCTTTTTTTGGTGTTGCCAACTTTTATTATTCCCTTTGTTAACTGATAGCAACTGATGAGCCTTAAGATAGTAGTTGTTGTTTTTGTGGTTCTTCTTTTGATTATCTGCTTGAACATCAAATATATTTCGGTACATTGGACGGTCTTTATGGTCGTTCACATGTAAACTTTTCCCTTTATTTGTATCAAACATTTGGAAATTGTAGTTGTGCCAGCGCCGTTGTTGCTCTGGAGGTCGGTTAAGAAAAAATGTTGTTGATGCTGCTTGTTGAAATTTCCCTCTTGGCTTGTTGTTGTTGCCGTAATAGAAATTGTTTGAAGGTGGTAGTGGTGGTGGATGTGGTACGTTCGTTAAAAACTGTTTTTGTCCGGATGTGGTTGTATCTGTTGCTGACAGCTGCTGTTGATACTGCGGATAGTTTTGGATGTTAATGTTTGCAGAGCCTACTTCCCACCATTTTTTAATTCTGTCCATTTTGTTAATAAATTCCAGTTTCTGCTGTATGGAATCATTTCGTCTGCTAAGACCTAATGAACCTTCGTTAAGTTTTGTACGGAAATTCTTAATTATCTCACTGGGTGGTTTGCTTGGCAACTCCCAGGCCACCGCGCAAGTTATGCCCATAATGGCAAAGTTAGTGTAATCCACAATTGGTATGATGAGATCAAAAACTATAACGTTTAAAGTTAAGAAGATTAAAAGATATGCGTAACTTGTGACATGACAAAAACTATGCATAAATCACCAGTAAAAAGGATAGAGATGAAAGCAAAAGGCAAAACATTTAAATTATTTTTACGCTTTTGCGTTTGAACAAAAAATAAATTTATTTTTAGGAAAATTCGCGTACAAGAAACAAATTATTTGTTCTTGAAATATTCATCCTTATTAGTAAAAACATTGATGTAAAATTATAAGGCGAACATTTTTGCGTAAGAGAAAAAAAACATTTAAATCTTTTTCGTTTTTATATCATAAGAAGGTACATAATACATTCAAGTATAAGTGGTACATCTTAAGGACTAAATTTTGTTTTTTTTTTAGAAAACTTCGGCGTTATAGTAAAGTAAAAAAGAATCGGATGCATTTCTAACCGCAAAGCACCTACTTTATCTGCAGGGTTATTATTTATGTATGTATGTATGTATTTACATTTCAATGTGTTTGTATTAAGTGGATGAAAATGTCCCAATGTGTATGAAGTCACTTAAACACATTAAACTACATACATATCAATATGTTTTCTACTCACCTAACTGGAATGAACTACCTTCAGGAAATAATAAATAGCGTTTATTTCGATGAAGTTTTAATATTTTATTTTTTTTATACGTCACAGACTCAAACAATTCAACACGTTCAAAATACGATGATGCTGTTGATGCCCCGTACGATGATTCTGTCGATGAAGACAAGTTTGTTGAGTTGACAGTTTTAACGCCAGACAATAAAGGTGCTGACCGCTTCTTGTTGTTGTAGGAATTATTTTTTTGATTGCTTTTATTAATTCCATAACGAAAATTATTAGGAATTTCAACATTTTCCTTAAGAACGACATCCTTCTCGGCACATTCAATGTGTGTTAATTGCCAAGAAGGTTTGTCAAATGCCGTAGACGCTGTGTAGAATGGCAAAAGATGATTAAATAAATTAGCTTTTGCCTTCCTGTTTAATGAGTTTCTTAAAATATTTAAACTATCAACGAGAACGAATTCCTTTGCTGTTGTCTCTTGATTTCGATCAGACAATGATGATGGTTTGCTAAATGGGCCTTGTTGGGAGCTTGTAACATTTATGGTTGACAAAACGCCCCCGCACGTTATAAGGATTACGATTGTGACGTTGTTTATCATGTCGTTGCTTAAATTTCTCATTTATTTTTTTTGTTCCAACAATTTTTTAATTAAAAGTTTTTTATGAATTACGCGTTATTATTTATTGTTTGTAAAAATACTCCTTACACACACATGCAGACAAACACAAATGCTGTTTATGAACTTATGATGCACAGACAGAGATAATTAAGGAAATATTTAAAATTTTTAATTTACATCAAATAGTATGGAATGCCTATATACGTTCATATGAAGCTTACATTAATTGTTTAATACTAATCAACCGCAAAATTGGCGCAATTGTTAAATAGACCGCATTGGATCCAAGTTAATGGTAACAACTTGGCAAAGAAAATAAATAAATTAAATCAAACAGACAAAATGATACCTAAATCAGCACCTGTTGTTGCAATAATTTTATTTATAAATCTGATCATAATATAACTCTAATTTTGCAACTGAATATCAAAAAAACTAAGTGCCCAAAAAAAAGCTTGAAATACGCCAAATACTAAATACACAATTAATAATGAAGTTATTTTTTATTTATTAAACTCCATCAGAATATTGAATGAAAAGACAGGCAAGAAAGGGAGTAAAAACGGAGTGTTGGTATTGATTTAAAGGTTAACAATTTACTTACTTGTTTACAACTACAGGTAAAAGGCAACTTTGATTAATATATATATTGGAAACTGTCCGCAGGCTAGAGGCTCCTAGAGTTTTAATACACAAAACAGCTTATACACAGAAAAAAATACGACAAAATAATTGTCATATTAATTAAAAAATTTTAATAAAATTTTAAATATTCTGAAATGGCACTAACAACTAAAGTGGGGTACACTTATACAGATAATTTTAAGAATTGGAATTCATCTTCATATTTTGTGAAAGTAAATGCCAGATTTATTAATTTTGCTTAAAATAAAAAACTTGTTTCACATTCACTTTTTCAAGCACAAAAATTTAAATGCAGAATTCGCCTAAAAACTACCTGTATTAGTGTAGTCCAGGGTACACTAATACAGGTAGTATCAAGAGGAATTCAAAAAATTCGCCCTCTGGGTTTCCTTTTTGTTTTTGATAAGATGAATGTCAAACAAGTTTTAAATTTTAAATTTCAAACAAAATAAATAAATCTGACAATGTCACTTTTACAAAATTTCAAGGCGAATTTATAATCAGATGGGTTCTTAACACTACCTGTATTAGTGTACCCTGGTGTTGTCTCTTATTAGTCATTGTGAATTTATTTTAAAAAATTGTAAAATCCTATAAAAAAATTTTAAATTTGATTTATGTGCAAAAAAAAAACATTTGATGTTTTGGCCCATATTCAAAAACTTATTTGACAATTGCCAGTTAAATAACTGTGAAATAAGCCTTTAATAAACCTACTATTATTATTATGAATATGGGCCAAACATTTTTTTAAATTAGTGCAATTTTTATGAATAGAATTTTAATAGAATACATTTATTTTTGACATTTAAAAATTGTTTATTTAGCTAAAGAATTAACACCTTAAGACATCAACTTCTAGATGTTTTTCTTTTGTTAACAATTAAAGTAGTTCACATTCATGTTGTATTAATTATCGGTCTTAGAACTTGATATTTTCACACTTGGGTGTTATATCTTGTTGTCTGCAACAAATAATGTTGACCGTTATTGACTTAAAATTTCTTTTATCAACAATTTGTTTTTGGAATAACGAAATTTTTCTTTAGGTTAAAAAGCTTTTTTTTTTGTTCAAGAAAAAAAACTTTTAAAATTCAAACATTTACGTTTTTTTTTGCTAATTTTTTGTTTTTGTAAAAGGTAAACCAGTTTAAACATTTCATTGAACTCATTTGCCAGTTTCTCTAAATTACTAATTTTCAATTATGTTTTCTATAAATTGCTTTTAAAGTTTGATATTAATTAACTTTAATGATTTTTTTATTTTATTATTATTAATTTTTTTTTTAATCTTAAGCCAAACTTTGTTTAGTTATTTTGGTCGATTACATTAATGAATTTTATTTTAAGAAAAAAAAAATATTTTTTAAAAATATTTTGGCCTTAGTTGTTATACCTACAGTTTCTTTAGATTCACAAAAATATTTGCTTTTAACTAAATAAAGTAAATATCTTTTGTTTAGCATGTTTAACTTGATTTTTTCTTAAGACGACTTAGGCGGTTGTTGACTGCAGCCGCAGAGCTGTTAACGCATAACATATTAGCAAATACATTTAAACAAAATTCTGTTGATGTGACAATCATGGTGACATAAAGACACATTAAATAAAATAATTGAACATATACATATGTATGTATGTATGTACATACATATATGTGTATTGACTCACACACAAAACTGAACGTAAATTGGAAATAAATAAATAAAAATCTTTAAGAGAAAATACAATTTTGTAAATTTATTTGTATAAATAAAATGACATAAAATTACTAAAAAGATTATTTTCAAACATTAACAACTCTTGGTTACTACTGTTAACAACCTGAAATTCATAGAAAATAATTAAATTTAATTAAAGAAAGAAAAAAAGACTAAAAACTTTGTTTCAAGCAAAAGAGAAATAAAACTTTAAATTTGAAATAACTCATTGCAGACGTACAAAACGAACGAAAAAAAAAGATTTACTGCCAGAGCTATCAATTGCTGTGTTTTGCTGGTGCGTAAAAATTAAAAAGAAATAAAATAAAGTGGATTTTCATTAAAGGATGTTAAAAATGAAATTCTTTTGGCTAAATGTTATTGCACTATTTGTCTTTGCTACACCCACTCAACAGTTGCCATCTGAAAACGCAAAGTATTCGAATGAAACTTGGAGCAAACATTTGCAATCATTAAAGAGAGGCAAACGTTATCTAGATTTTACAAAAGGATCACGTATGTCGGTAAATTAAATTAATCTTGATTTATTGTGTTGCTATGTATCAAAATACTAAAGGTTTTTATGATTGCAGTGGCGTACTACAGTAAAAAATAATATTCTTAAAGTGAATACCTTGTGGGGTTATGGTTTTGGCTTTCGTGCCAATTTCCCATTTCCGGATAAGGCCGATCGTAGCAGACCGTTCTTCAAAAGAGATGTTTTACAATCATTAGCAGATGTTTTAGATGGGTAAGCTAATAGCGAAACAAGAATTAATCTGGATTTCTTTAAATTTAACTTTGTCTCATAGAAATGGCTTAGATGGTCAGGCTTGTATATTAAAGTCGTATTGCACGGCTCATTTAGATGCAGAAAGTGAGTTCAGTAGCGGAATGTTGTTTAAACTGTTGAAACATATATTTACGTAAGTTGAATAACATTTATAAATGATTTTAGAATATACTTATAATGTATGTAGAAGCAAATTAGGTACTTAATTTTGTCTCTAAAAGCACATCTTTGGGTTAGGTTATGTTGAAATGAGGAGGCCTTAAAGGCCTCAAGAACATTAAGGCAAACACCTAAGCCAGTCATTGGCTTGCTTTGCGCCCTTCCCGTTTTTGTATTAAGACCCCTTATTGAGTCTTAAATCCTTCTGCATAACACTCAACATCATCAGGGCTTCACTGCACTTTTATCCAAGTGGTGCTTCTCATTCGATTTTCGAACCAGGCTTACCCCTAAATACTTGACCCTTTCGAATATCATGTTCATCCTACCCAAGAAACAAGAATCGTCATAGTACGCGATTTTCGTTTCCCTGGTAAAAAATCAAATCTCAGTCTTTTCCGTATTCACACTCTGTCCTCTAGGTTCAGCCCAGAAATACTCCATATTTAGGGCATCCTTCGCCCTTCTACAAAGCTGATTCGGATTTGTTCGCCCCACATTGTCCGCGTATCAGACTGGGTCAAAACCTCTATTAGTTAATATTTCTAGTAGAATGTGTATTGTAGTTACCCACAGAAGAGGCGAAAGAATGCTGCCTTGTGGGGTTTTACATTCCACAATATCCTAAAAACACATCTTTAGTGCAGAGAGTTTTTTTAACCACATACGTGTTGGGGGTTTTATGCGTTTGTGCAGACGTTTGTAAAGCCCAAAAATAATGGTCTAAGACCCACCTTTAAGAATACTGATCGATTCAGAATCACCTCCTTTTTTTCGCATTTTTTTAAAGGAAGTTTTGAAAGGAGTTGCAATAACGTAGTCCCTGCATGAATGAAACTTTAAATATTATTTTAAACATATTTAAAGCAAATGTTTTAGCATATCAGTAAGAAGTATCTTTTATTTAATTTTACTTTCCAACATCTGTAAACACTGAAATTTACTTTTTAAAGTGGGAATCAATTTGATGAAATCCATAGTGAGAGTGTGTGTGACATTTTTTTAAGGACCAAAAACATCAAAAATAAAAAATGTTTGCAAAAATCTATATAATAAATATATGTTTTAATAGTTTTGTATAAGCGTAAGTTTGCGTTTGTATGTGTGCAAATGAAATCAAAGATTCATTTATAATAATTCCCTTTTGAAAAAAGTTTTTTTTCCAAAATTACAATCAAACTATTGTAATATATTAACGAAAATATCTACAAATCGATGACACTATTGTTGAACTGATGTTGTATTGAACAGATATTTTTTTATTTCCTTTTTAATTTAAAATTAAAATTTGGATTCCAACGGCTGACACATTAAATTAAAAACTCAGGCGATACAAAAACGAAAACAAAAAAAATTCAAAAAATCTACTAATTTTTTTGTTTTTGCCTGCAAAAATATTTTTCAATTTTTAAAGAGATAAACAAAACCAAAAAAAAAAATTAAATAATAATGATTCATGTGCCACCAAATTCCCTAAAGACCTATTTAAGAAGGGGCTTTAAAAAAAATTCGGCCAGTATGTGTGCGGTTTGTTGTTTTTGTTGTTAGGCCGTTATAGGAGTAGTTAAACCATACATACGCATACAACAACAAGCTTTATAAGTTTCTTGTCATTTACAAAGCAGACATTAGGTTTGAAAAATAATGCGGAAAAGGAAATTGCATTTGTTTCCGTTTACGTATATCATCTAAACGACAAAAAAAAAGAACAGCGACTGACTACTCAAGATACAACCTCAAAGGCAAAAACAACATAAATATATATCAAGATCAAAACGAGCTCAGTAATTTAAAAAGGATAAAATAAAACAGATTTCCTTTATACTAATTGTATATTTGGGGAAAAAATATAATTAAATATAAATATTTGTAAAATTGTAAATTTTTTGTTAAAAAGTTTTAAGTCTATTTATTTTATTTCATGCAAAGAAACTATAAATACTTTAATGAAAAGAAATCTTTATTGATAGATTAAACGATTATAGAGAACGACCTTTAAAAATATTAAAACAAGTTTTTAAAATACTTAAGATTCACAAGGGGCTTTAAGCTTTATTTAAACTCTATAATATAAGGATCTTTCCAAGCAATTCGATTAATTTAAAACAAAATATTAAGTTTAAATATAAAGTTTTTTTGTGAAATGCTGAAGTTATCCCTACATATAAATAAATTATAAGTTACGAACTTTTTAAATGAAAAATAATAACTTGTTGTTGAAAAATTTCTTTTAATTTCAGCTTAAATGATGATGACAGAAGACATTTTAACTACTTGAGACATGAAAACTGCTACCAGATATTGCACAGCCATTGTCCGCTGAGTTTTAATAACATATCGCCATACACGGATAATGTTTAAAAACGGATGCGAATGTTGAATATGATTTTAAAAGAAAGGAGCGTGTAAAATCATATCAACTTAAATTTGATTAAATTGAACTAGTTTCCAAAAAGTTATTGTAGAACTTTAGTTTAATTTATTTTTTAATTTATTAAAAATTTTTATTAAATTAGTGAATTTCTTTAAGCTTTGTACAAACTTTTATACACAAAATTTAATATTTTATAAATAAATATTAATGGAAAATCGTATATTTATTGGTAGCATTTAACTGTGATATTTAGTATTTCTTATAGTATCCATCTGGGGGTGTGGAGTATTTACCGAATGCCAACTCCAATAAAGAGAAACTACAGTCATACAGCTCGGAACAATCAGTAATGGAACGAGCTCGCCGATAGGCATGATCATATAATTGAATATCAGAGTTTTCATTAAGTTCACGTGTAAATATACGTTTCTTGGGTAAACTGCAGAGAAATAGAAAAAAAAAACAAATATAAAAATAAATAAAAAGAAATGTATTAAGTTTAAGTAAAAATATACCTAAATATGGCTCTTAACATTTCACCAATCATGCTCATTTTGGTTTTCGTAAAATATTTCTGACTTTCACACAAGGCACGCAAAATGCAGTCACGTCCATTATAGCCCATGCTAAAGGGAAAAGGAAAATATAAACAAAAAATTTAAGCAATTAAATATATGTCTTTGAAATCAATAAAATATTAGTTGAAATTGCTCACTTATTTACTAGATTTTCAATTTTTTTATATAGAGAGCGTCTGGACCGACGATGCCATACTGCCAACGGTATCGGCTTTTTGGCAAAACCATGCAAATGATTTAATACCCATGAAGTATTTGGCAAATCGTAGGCAACTCCCCAATTAAGGCCAAAGCTCATATAATCGTATCTTGGATTACCAATAATGCCAACTGTAAAACAAACAGCCACCTAAAGAATATCCAGACAAATATAAGCAAATTTATACACATGAACTCACACACACACACTAGCGGCAACACTTTGATTATGATAGAAGAAACGTATGTTTGTATGTGTAGATGTAAATTCCAAATAACCAACTTAACGCATTAATTGTAAAACTTTTTGTTTGGGTTTTCATGACATAAACTGGCAGGAAACGTATACATCATGTGTACGTATGTGAAAAACTAAAAAGCCAAACGACACTTTCTGCCACGCCAGACATGCAACACATTCACACATACAAATTAAGTCTATAAATACTAAAGTGCAACGTCACTAATTTCTTAACAAACATACGGAAAATGATGATCCTTCAGGAAATGAAAGATAACGTTTTGGACGAGAGAGTAATCGTTGCTGCTGCTGTTGCATTAATAAAGCCGAGGACAATGATGACGATGACTTTGGTAATGATGGAAACGATGAGGATGATGCATCTAATGTGGATGCTTTAGTCAACGATGTTGTTGTGTTTGTCATTATGTTTCTGGTTGTCATGTTTGTTATTAATTTTGTTATTGCTGTGACACTCGTTTTACTAGAAATGTTTTTTGGTTGAATTGTGGCAATATTGGCGGCACACATTTCACTACAACAGTTGGTTGTTTTCGCGGAATTTCTCATTGATTGTGATAACAAATCATTATCATTCTTTGTGTGCACTTTAGGCTGCAATATGCCAAATTGAATTTGATTTTTATTTAAAAAATACCCATCAAAATTGTTTATTGGCAAAACATTGCTGTTGTCGCCATTATGTGGTGGCACAACCACTAACAACGATGTTGTATTGATTTCACATGTCACCATTATTGAAGTTTTTTGCAGCTTTAAAAAATCTTTGCAAATCACAAAAATAATAATTAAAAGTATCTTAATGAAACAATAACTTTTTAAAATGTTTGCTAAAATGTGTGCCAATGATGACGAATGATTGTTGTGGAGTGGCATGTTGCAAGTGTGGCAACAAGAGTTTAATGAAATTCTTATAAATTCATGAACAACATGAAATGAAGTCCATGAGTTTTGTTTTCTTGTTTGCACTTTGTGCAAATGTTTTGTTTAATTCTTTTTGATTCAAATTACAATACGTTTAAAGGTAAAATGTTTGTATGTATGTGTGTACGTAAGAGTACGTATATGGGCAATTCCATAATGACCGTTGTGGCACATTTTTATATATAATTCAAACATTTAAATATTTTATATTGAAAAGCTATGTTTGCTAAATGATGTAGAAATTTTTAACTAAAGAACGATACTAAAAGTACATTGTTTTGGATCATATTGGCCACTAGAAGACTGTGACGGGTGTGACCTAAAATATTTAAGTTTTGAAATATTTTATCTTTAGCACAATTCGATCGTGTAAAATATTTAATGGCAATAGAAGAAAGCACAATTTTAAATTTTTGACAGCTTAAGGAATTATCGACCGTAATTAGTACAATTTTTTTCCAAAACCAATGTGACTAGTGTAACAGTTAACGGTATCGGTTAAAAGGCTGATGCTTACAGCCAAATATAATAACTAACAACCGACAAAAAAAAAACTTTGAAATAATAAGTTTCTCTGTATTCTATATAACTTTTAATTTAGCATCTATTTAGAACTTGAATTGAAACCCCTAATTTGATTTGAAAAATTTTAATTTTGAAATTTTAAAAAGCTTATTTGAAATGGAAAGTTATAATCAAAAGATTCAAATCTATATACTGGATATTAATAATATAAAAAAATGTTAAAATACTTATTTTCTGTTTTTATTTAAATATCAATTTCAGCCGGCTTAAAGACGCATACAGGTTCATTTGCACTCAGCCGTTGTCGATTATTTGGCAACAGCTCAGACCTCTGTTGTTGTTTAAAATAAACAAACAAGCATTTTTACCATAAAGGTGCGAGCTTAAAATAAATAAGTTTTTATTTTAATAATAACACAATTTCCACAAAAATTTTTATATATTTTTCTACAGTTTAAAGCTTTTATTTTTAAAAATTCAAAACATCAGTTTTAGTGATTTGACAGTTTAAAAATTGCACCTGTAAAAAAAGGACGGGTTGAGGCTGGTATTAAGAGAAACAAAAATTACTTTCTTATTAACATCCCTTTGCAATTTGTACAAGTCGAAATGTTTTTCGTTTTTTTTTATTTCAAAATTTTCTTCAATGCTTTTCAATATTTTAATTCTGTACTTTATTATGAAGTTTTACTAAGTATGTAGTCATATATTTTTTTTTATTGTTAATCTTTTGATTTGCTAGAATTCTTACGTACGTATGTATGTAGTATGTAGTACGTATGTATGTAGTTTGTCGTTGCCAGTAGTTATTATACTCATATCGATGGCTTAATATAGAAAGGGCGTAATTCGATTTTTTACAAAATAGGGTTTTTTTGTTTATTCTGACAAACAGGGGTCAAGTTTTCTATATTTTTTTATCTTTTTATTAAAAATTCAAAAAAAAATATAGAGTGGTTTTCTTTCCCTGTTAAGCAATAAAAATATTGAGTTGTCCCTTTCCATATTAAGCCATCGATAAGAGTGAGATTAAGTAATACAACAAATGCTACTGGCATAACAAACATACAGTTACATTTTAACTTGCACATGTATATGGTTAAGATAAATGTGTTCACATTTACATCTTTAAACCGCATAAGATATAAAAGTAACGAGAAAAGTCTTACGAGTTGACATGCAACAATTGTTAGCGTCATGTTGTTTCTCAAATGCATTTGTAAGTAGCAAAAATCCATTTAAGTATCAGGCATACGTAGATGGTCATGTGTAATTTTGTGTTTGCATGTACAAGTGAAATATTGCCCTGTAAACGATGAAATGTTATTTTAACAACTAAGTAGAAACAAGTAAGAAAGTTATAGTCGGTTAGGCACGACCATATTATGCTCTAAATTATAATTTCTTTTATATTGAGCTCTAGCATTTGCACAAAATGCACGCAGGATAGGGAGATTTTAGTAAGTGAGGTTAACTTGGTTTTCAGGCAAACGCCTACGCCTAAGTATGGGAAGTAAGGTCAATTAAAGATTAATCATTACAAAACTTGGTTGCCTCACTTCTTTTTAAATATAGACTTTGCATGTGTAAATATATTTCGTTGGCATTATATATTGGCATTTTATGGGGTTTAGTTTGATTTCCCGGAGTTCGACTAAAATGGAACCCATGATGGAAAATTTTTTAGTCATTATAGAACTCTATTGTACATTACGTGGCATAACGCATTAAATATGCGAACAATTTTTTGAAGAGGCAGTTATAGCCTAAAATTTTAATTTCTGAAGGATAATTTTATGGCGGCTATCTCATAAAATTACCAGATCATAATTGATTTTAATATGGTTGACTCAAAATTTTATCACAGAATAATGGACACCCAGGATAGATGGAACGATGACAGGACATGATTTAATCGACCCAGAAAGGGATTCAGAAGAAAAGTCTAAGACTATTATTTTTGTGCGTCACAATCATCTTCACAAACGCATAATATCCATATTACGTATATACATATCTGCTGTGGATATAAGCATCTGCAAAGAACAATTAAACAACTAAACAATGTAAAGCTTTGAGTGGTGAGTTATGAGGTGGATGAGTGTTGTAATAATGAAACATAATTTATAAAAAAATCCAAACTTTAACAAATAACATATATTTTTTTTATTTATTAAATCGCCATGTTTCTTAAGCCAAAATATTGAGGTTTATAAAAAGGGTTGACTTAATTTAAAAAAAAAAAAATGTTTTTATCGATGAAAATAAAAATAATTATTTCACACAAGTCGCAATTAAAGTTCTATTGTACTTCTTGGTAAATGATTATTTTCATCTTTGCATTATTAATAAATTAAATCTAACGTTCAAATCATGGTGTGTATTGTAGAGTGTTATTATTAATAAAACGTATAAATTTAAGAATAATTTAAGTTCCGGCTCACCAGATTTTTTCTTCCTTAATTAAAAAAAAATAAATAAGTACAACTTACAATAAATCTAATAAATTAAAATGGGCCCGAAAATGATTTTATAATACTTTTACACGAATAAAAATAAAAAAATTGAAGAATAATTTTTTTTATAATTTTTCTAATTTGATTAAAAATACCAAAACTACAATAATTGAAAAATTATTTTGTTTCATATTCATTTTTTAATATTGTAGACATAACATCAGATATTATATGGGAGAAATTTTTAACAGCCTGAAGCAACAAATGTTTTCCTTTCAATCATTCCTTAACAGTCAGTTATTATCTTGAAAGAATTTAAAATAATATTTAACAATAAGAATGGAATAGTCAAAATTTTTTTAATACTTGAAGAATTAAAGTCAAAAATGTATAAAAAATTATTGCTTTTTATTCTGGCTCAAGTTCATTATTTAATTTATTTTTATTAGAAGAAATTTATATTTTCCGTTAATGATCCGAAAGAAACTTTTATTTGAAAAAGCAAAAAACATATCAATTTCTTCCTTAAAAAAGAAATAAAATAATGAAATCAAATTTACTATAATTACCTGTAAACTGTAGGGCTTATAGAGTTTACAGCTCACAGGTAAACATGACTTTACATTTTCTTTCCACTATTAAGATATGTTTCTTTATATTAATTCTACTTCTAAACAGAACACAAAACAACACAACAAAGTCAAATCATCAAAACTTTTTTCCGTGTTTGAACGTTACGAGTTTGTATTTTTCATGATTTATGGCTTTAAAATGCAAAACAATTTCCAATAAGAAAATTTTTGTGAATTATTGTGTTGATGCGTCGTAGTTTAACATATATTTTTAACGTGGAAGGTATTCAATTTTCGTCATTTCACTACACAAAGATACGTGTAGGTTCGTATTGATGCATTTTCACCTCCATTTGCGTAGATTTCTATTCAGTTTTGAAAAATTTAAACTAAATTTCTGTTGATGACAACAACAAAGTAAATATCGACAACACTGAGGTGATGGCAATTGAACTTGATTAAGTTGTCAGTATTAGACCTTTGTTTGTTTTATTTTAAATAAAAAGTTTTTTAATGAATTTTAATTGATATGAACTTGTTATGTTTAGTAACTAATTGGGAAATTGCATTTGTTCCTTTATTTACAAATTTTTAAATATATTCTAAAAATTGTGATCACGTTTATTTTGTTCTTTTTAAATTTTTTAAGTGTTAACAGATAATGGGTAATGTTTGGCAACAAATGCGATTAAAATTTAAAATTTGAACCTTTTTTTTTTTGCCACGATGCACTTGCTTCAAATACCTTAAGTAATTTACATATAAAAAAATAAATTAATAAAAAGCTTCAACCAAATTGTTTTGCTTTATTTATCTGTGCAAAAATGTAAAAATCCTTATTATATTAACCTTCCACAACATATTCCTAAACATGCAGTAAACCTTATGATGTTAAGTCGAAATGCCTTCGTGACTTGATGAAAAATTTCGTTAAGACACGCATGTACAAATCAATAACTAGGAAGAAGTATAAATATCTTTTCATATTGGTTTTATTTATTTGCGATAGCTAAGGAAACAAATCATTGTGCTTAAGCTAAATATCCTAAGGATATGAATCAACATAATAATAAAGTAAAAATTTATGCAAAAAAAAAAAGAAAATGATTTGTTCGAGGGAATCCATTCAAATAAAATTAAAGAAAAAAAAAATTTAAGAAATAATTTCTTTTTTTTAGGGCATGATTTGCAGAGCAGCATTAATAAAACATTTACAATATCAACTGGCCTTTCCAGATCCACTTAAAAGCTTATTAAGCGAAATTCCGCCTTAATTTTTATGACATGTAGATCGTTTTGTCAAAATTTTATTCGTCTATAACTTTAAATATATAAACTGTTGTCGTTTTAGAAATTTGTTATAAATCATTAAAAAAATTATCTCAAATATGTCTAAAGTTTTGATTATTTTTCATAACATGTTCATACATGAACTTCAAATACTTGCTTCGCTCTTCAAATTACCAACACAATTTCGTCTGTTTATATTATAGATTTCAAATTGCGTTCGGCAATAATTTCTATTCTATGTTGCATACAAAATATATACGTGTTTACACACACTCACACACATGCACGTAAATTTCTGACAAATGGAGCAATATGGCGCATAATGAAAGAAAAGAACCTTCTCAAATGTTTTAGATGCCAGGAGCTTGGGCTTGTGGCAAACAAGTGCAAGATCGCCCTTGATAGATGGAAGATGTGTAGGAGATGCTGTGAAGAGGGGCACATAGTTAAAGTAGGCGAAAAGAGTCCCATATGCATGTTTTGTAAAAATAATAATGCCATGGACTCGGGCCACATCATTGGAAGCAGTGGATGCCCGTTATTCAGAAGAGCACTTGCAATAAGAAAACAAAAATGTAACTAAGAGTCTTGAAGATAAAACAAAACCATTGATGTTGTGCTAAGTAATAAAGTAAGCCATATGTGATGAAGGCGCGAAAAAAATAAGTCTTCACTCGGGCGAAGATAAAATGCCATATTTTTCTACAGCTGCTATGATCAACCAAGCTGGTCCCATGAAGAATACGAATTCATGTTGCGGGAGCTCGTAAATGATGAAACTGAAAAGTTCCCTCTTGTAATAGTTGGTGAATTCAATGTCTGGGCGACAGAGTGGAGTAGCCGATCGATGAACAACAGGGAACGTAGCCTCCTTGAGGCACTTCCACCTCTGGATGTGGATCTGGCAAGCAATGAAAAAGCGTTACCTTTAGAAAAGCCAGTCGGAGTTATATTATAGATATGACGTTCGTCAGCGCTTCTCTTATTCCGAGTTCGAAGTGGTAAGTCAGTGAAAATTTTGCCTTCAGTGATCACCAGGTTTAAATTTGCGCGACCTTGTGGCTGTGCAGGACATTTTTTTTCTGTAATAGTCGTAGCAGTCATAGTCTAAAATATTTATTCGGAGGGTACATTTTTATAGAGATATACAAAATAATGGGTATATAATCACAAATTTCAATGTGTTTGATCACTATTTATTAAAACTTTTTTGTGACAAGTTTCATCAAAATAGCTTGAAAAATGCGACTTCTACTTTAAACACAAGAAATAAATTAAGTGCCCATGTTGAAACAAATAGATTGTTCTGATCGATTTATATAAAAAAAATTTAACCAAAACTTTTTTATAATTAAAAAAAAAACGTTGTAAATAATATTTAATGGTGAATAAAAGAGACGTAAAAATTATTTACATTTAGTGGCAAATGCCTTCAACAGACGATTATCGAAAATAAAACATTTATTTGATTCTATCGAATATAATTTGGTTTTTATTAGATTTAAAGAACCACATTTAACGTACTAATTGCAAAATTTCAAAAAGCATTTGTATTTGTGGTTGCTGATTAAATAATTTTTTTAAAAAAATATATGTTTTATACACTTCAAATCAGGCAAATATTTGTATTCTGTTTTAAATTGGTCAGTGCATTCTCTTCTAAATGTGTTGCCAATATTTGTTAATTTTATGGATTAAAAAAATATTTTAATCAAATTTTTAAAGAGCTTTAAAGGATTTAAGGGCAGTGCTTATCAAATGGTAATATTGTTCTTTATCGAATTGTATCTATTGACCAAAAAAGCCACAACAAAGTAAAAAAACTGAAAAGGATTTTTGAAAACATTAAAAAATATTTAGTGTTGTTTGCGGCGAAAAAAGAACAAAATTGATTGTTAGCATTACCGTTTTCAAGTTAACAATAAAAAAAATAAATTTTCGTAGTTAGTAAAAAATTTTTTTAAATTTATAAATTATTTGATTTAAATTAAATTTTAAAATTTAACAAACTCTTAGATAAACAATTGCATTTACAAAATAGATAATAAAGTCACCGAAGGCTATAAATGAATATTTTTTTTGATCTTCTTGCAATCTACACACTTATGTATGCCTTCTTTTGGCTTCAAAAACTTTAGGCGAGTGTATATGAGTTGATGTATTGAATAGCAAGTGTGAAACATTTTTACTTAACTGCCCTGCTAGAAATGTCAATAGTGAAACTGTAGTGAATCACTACTGACGCTATCAACAGTACTGCTGACTAACTGTACCCCAGGCAATGCTTTCTGATATAGAAATTCAACATGTACTTGTCATTGAAAGTCCTCTAATGAATCGTATTGCTGACCGGGTTGTTCCTTGGAGGACATTTCGCTTGTTCAACATAACAAGTTTGTATGTGATATATTTACTTAATTTTTATTTTATGATGTTTCCAAATTTTTTTTGTGACAATTTACAACCTTTAATTTTGGTTTAAAGATGTCGGGACGCAACATTTTTTTATAGTTCTCAAGTACATTTTTGCTTTGAACTACAAACAATTTAAATTTTTAATTAACTTTAATTTCCATAAAACGCTTGTTATCAAAGGCAAAATAAGGCTTTTCAAAGCTTTGTTGGCAATGTCGATTAAAAGTCGCCAAAACAGTTAAATAAAAGTGGTGGCTTGAATACACCAGGTTTCCTTCAGGGTACGTACAAATACCCACACATAAATCACTATATAACATACATACTTTCATACAAAGTTGTTTTATCTAGATACTATTACAGCTCTGGCAACAAGTCTTATATTGAGAATTCAATTTATCACCAGATATTAATCAATTTACTTGGAACGCTTTGAGCAACTTATTATGGATAATTATGCCTATTTATGTTAATAGTGACTAAAACACATCTGTCAATAACATTATGCAAAACAGAAATCGTATAATAATGTGGCTAAAATCTGTGGTAGACATACACATATACATACATATGTTTTGCTTATATATGTATCTGCAAGACTAAAAAATATTGTAAATACATATAAAAATTAATTTATTGCATCAGTGTTGGCCAGTGTAAACGTAGAGAACTTTTTCTTTTGTATACATAAAGCTCCTAAAATTAAAGTTTAAGGTTTTGTTTTTAAGTTATTTAACCCTTCTGCATTTTTATTATTTTTAAAGCTGTTAACATCTTTGGTCCATTTAGGTCAATTCGGCCCAGCTTTTAAAAAACCAAAAAACGTTGATAAACTGCATTATTTGTAAAAAAAAATTATTTATTACATATTAAAAATAAAAAATTTATAAAAAAATAAATCCTTCCATACTTTTCTGTGTCATTTCGTAATTTACAAACCACTACTCTAACTTCAATAATTAAACTGAAACAAACCTCGGAAACCGTATAAGGCAACGGCTTTAAAGCTGGCAAAATTCCAAGGCTGCTATTTAACCTTGAACTAATTTCTTCTCCGGCTTTTTATTTTATAGGAAGTGCCACAGTCATATTTTGCCAATCTTGTATCAAACTTCTGTGCTTGCTTTATTTAAATGATTTCGACAACATAATATAAAATAAATAACAGTTAACACGAGTTATTTCCGACTTTTGGTACCAAAAATCCCACTGTGCGAGGTCATTTAATTTAACAAAAAATGTTGTGTGGGCTTTAATATGATCGGGCGTGAATGATTTTTACTTTCTTACTAGTTTTTAATTTAAATTAATTTCGTTCTGTTTTTGGTTATTTTACTTTAGTAATAAGTTATTTTTTGGTTGAGGACTCACCTATCTATTAGAGTTCTTAGTTTGCCATAAAGATGACGGCGATGTCTGCGCTGGATTTGTGGACTTAATAAATTTTTTGGATTTTCAGGACCGAAGCTATTTGCGTGTTGCAACACCCAGGTTGAATTGGGTAAATTATAGGCAATGCCCCAATTCAAGCCCATACTCAAATATCTATAATCAGGATTTCCAATAACACCAGTTGTCATACAAACCGCAGTCTGTTAAATAAAAAATAGCAACTAAAATGTCGACTACCACAATTTAGATGATTTTAAATGTTAAAATTGACTTTATTTACCGAAAAAGAAGAACCAACTGGAAAGGCAATAAAACGTTTAGCCCTTGTTTTCTTAAAAACATTAACATTTGCATTCGCATTTGCATTGCTATTAAATTTAGATTTGTAGACGTTAGAGGCGTTAAAAAAATCAATTCCATTTACATTTTTTATTTTATTTCCTTTAGAAAAGGCTTCCACTTTATAAGAAACGGACATATTTAAAATGAACGCAACCGATATGACTGCACTTGACAACTTAAACACTCTCAACAAATTCATGGTCTTTAGTGTTTAAAGTAACTTAAAACTCTATAAAACTTTGCTTCCTTTTATGGAGAAAAACTTTTTTCATTTTCTTCAAAAATTATTGTAAAACTCTTGAACAGTATCCGCTTGCCTTCTCTAAGTTTTTTTTTTTTTGTCATTCTTTGTTATTTATTTGAAGCAGAAACAACCCAGCACACCAACTGACAACTGCCTAAATGGACTCGTATTTTATTTTTTTTCTAGATTTTTTTTATACTCGTTTGGTTAATGATTGTAAATAGATGGTGAAGGATTGGATGGGAGGAGCTGTGGGGTGTTTAAGTTGGTTGTTTAAAGAGCATCTATTTAAAAAAATCATAAAAAAACTTGGTTTGAAAAAAAGGGGACGAAATATTTGACTGTTAATGTGTCTTGTAATAACCAAGTGATTCGGTTGGTCAGTGCGTATTTAGTTTAAGACAAGTTTTATTTCCTTTTATTGTTTACTTAAGTCGTTAATTAAATTATTTTTTTTCTTCATAAAAACAATAACAATAGAATTATATTAGATTTAAGTGGTGGTTTATTATCGTTATTGTAAATGTCTATATCGTTTTTGTAACATTCAAATTTTGCGTCCTTGTTCGGTGGGTGCGTATAATGGTTAACCATTATTTAAATTTTCTTCTTAAGAAAAAAATAATAAAAAAGTAAATGATGATTGCAATGTGTTCTTGAGCTGGTTATTTGCACAACATTTAGTTTCTTTTTTCTTCTACTAAAATAAATTTAAAGGAAATAGTTTCCTCCCCACTTTTATGTGCCCAACTTGTATGTTGTATGAAATAAGACAAAATGCTTAGTTTTATTGGCGAGTTTAAGAAACTATTCCAAGTTGTTAATATCAAGTGTCAACATCAAAAATTACAAATTGCACTCAATGTTGCTTTTTAAAATCAACGTCATTTAGTTGCAGGCAACATCTCAAAATGAAAACATTCAGCGTAAAAACACCAACCTATTGCTGCATCAGACAATATATTCTTATTTATTTTGCCCTTTTAAATGAAATTCTTAACAACTGTGAGTTGTGCAGTGTCGGATCTTTCGAAAGAAGCTTAAATCAAACTTTTCTAAGGGGAAACAAAATAAATGAACAATTTTTGAAAAGATCACGGAGATATTTGGTTTTTGAAAAAGGATCAGCTTTTACTGTAAGTTTGAAAAAACTTTTAAGGAAACCTTTTTAAAAAAAATATCTAAATAAGTTTGTTTAACAGATCCAGGGCAATATAGCTAAATCGATGTTCCCCCCAGCGCCCCGAGGGCTGAATGTTCTTACTGAATATACTTTAAGCTATGATTTGCCAACAGATTTTCATTTCCATGAAAAGACTACTAAAGGAACTGAACATTTAATTGCAACAAAACGTATCCATTCCCTCTACGAACACTCCCCAATTATACCCTACAATCCTGATTATCACCATAAGCCCTATCCCGCTTATATAAATGAACATTTTGTTCAAAGGAAATATTCAAGTTCCGTGAAAAAAATTTATCAACCAAAATGTTTTAAAAGAAATTTCTACGAATTTAACACCAAAATGTCAAATATATGCCTGAGTCGTTTCAAACGCTATGAAGATTTTAATATTCAAAAGCTCACTGCCTCCCAGAGAATGTTGTATGATTTGATCGAAAAATGGTCTTTACTGTAAGTTACTGGAAGCGTTAGTAGCAAAACTTTATGTTGATCTATTTTCTTAATAAATTCTCTCTTTAAATTAATTATAAAACTTCTTTTCAGTTAAAGAAAAAGCTGTTTGATATGTTCTATTTAAGAAGACTTAACAAAGCAAATTTGCTTAAATCGCATTATGCGAATCACTTAAATTATAATAGATTAGTTAGATGGCAACCCTTTAAAAAAAGAAAGCACACAACTTATTTCGGTCCGCTAATTTGGCCCCATTGTGTTACCTGTACAGAAAAAAAGGAGAGCAAATAGAAGTGAACCTGAAATGTCGAGAGAAATTAGAAAAAAGAAAAATAGAATGAAGGCAGACTTGACCACTTATTCACTTGTCTACTGAGATGCCTTGGGTAATTAATAAGGGCTGTGGCAAACTTCTTCCAGTGCTAGGATATGCGCAAATTAAACCCAAAATTTTATTTCTAAAAAATTGACAAATTATATATAAATTGAAAAATGACTGGTAAAATCCACAGTTGATTCCGCAAAAGCATTTGGTGACTATCATTAAAAAGGTGAATTTTCTTAAAAGCTAAAAATGTAGAAAAACTTCATTTAGCCCCAATTAAACAAAGACTTTTATTTGAATTAAATTCAATAGAAACACATTATGTATAACATATAATGATTCCCTGAATAAGGTTACCAAAGTTCGTTCTGGTCGGGTTTGGGTATAATTTTTAATGGAAGCCATACACTTTACAATCAATAACCACCCATTAATTTGTTTAAAATCAATGTCAGCCAAGTTTTTCTGTAAAGCCCTAGCTCTAGTCGGGTATTACATGTATTTACAATACACGAGTACCAACCTAAAAAATTAAAGCAAATTTTGACAAAATGTTTATTTAGTACCAGGGTACTAAAGAGCAACAACAACACATCTTGATGTGTTTTCAAATGATACCCACAATAGAAAGGCATCCATACATCCTCATAAAACACCCTCGTTTTGAACATCTATTGTCAAAAGCATTTAAAAAGAGACCCAATTTTGTACAAAAAGTTTTATAGATCGAACAACACATATTTCAGTTACACGTTGCGCTAAATGACCTTAAACCTAAAAAGGTCTTTCTTTGAAATGTAAATTATTACATTGCACTGTCATGAGGGTATTATATAAAGCGGTTTAACCATTTATATTTTCTTAAATTTTATTTCATGTTTTTTTTTTTAAATTTTAGTCATGGCTTTGTACCGCGTTATTGTTTCATGCGAACTTTGTGCGAATCATCAGAACTTTTGCTGCCGTATGGTTATTCCCTTTTACATGACATAATCCATATATTGCTGTGGTAAGTGTTGATTGAAAAGGACTGTAAACATACATACATACATCAACTCCATTATTCAATATGTAATTTTTTGTTTGTTTCAAATATGTAAGTAAATATCAAAATTAAGCTTTCACATGTGCATATGAATAAGTTTACGCTTTTTTTAAAAAAAAAGTTCATTTGGTTGCTTGAATATTTTTTTGTTTACAGGTACACCAAACCTTGGGCCTTTCATCATAAAATATTTGGTCGCTCATTAAGGCAGTGGCATTCTTTAAATGATTGTGCCAAACTGTATGGTCCCCATTGTCGTATAAGTTTGTTAGATTTTATAACCAATGCGGTATACGAGTCAAGGGCTATTGATTTAATGCGTTAAATGTTGTTTGTGGACATACGAGTAAATAGAAAAAAAGTGAATAAAAATTTCCTGATTAAAATTTGGGTGTCATATATGTAAATATGTATGTACCCTCTCGTATTCACATACATACATATGTGCATACATATATGTACTTATAGTTGTGTGTGCGTCCAAAATATGTTTTGTTGGGTGGACGTTAAATAGTGCAAAGTAATAACGATTTTTATAAATTCATCAATTTGTTTATTAAAAGATATTTTGTTGTTATTGTGTCTAATTTTTAAAAATTTGTATAGAATTTTTTAATAAACAAAAGTTAAACAGAAGAAATAATAATTTTTGCTTATGAAAATGATGATATTTATTTAACCGCACAGTTTTAATAATATTTTTATTGTGTGTTTTTAAGGAATGAATTTTTTACCATTTATTTAAATACACATATACATACATACCTTTGTACAAATATATAATTTTATTCACAAACACACACATTTATGTATCTACTTATGTGTATGTGGATTTTTTTAATATCCTGTTTGTCATCAAAAATCATAAAATAATAAGACAAACAATAAGAAAAATAATTTTTAAAATAAAAAAATTTTATGTCTTGACATATGACACATACATTTAAACACAAACATATCTGTTATTAAAAAAATAAAGTTTGAATGTTCATATGGTATTGTTTATGTATTTTAAAGTTTTAAATATTTTTGGGATTCGTTGAGAAATGAAAAAAATAAAAATTTAATAAAAATTATTAGGGGACAATTCATAAACAATTTTTTTTATAAAAAATTGATTTTTTTAAGCGAAATTTCATTACAAAATCAGAATTTAAAATATATTTTATATATAAAAATTTTTTATGAAAATGCCCCTAGAGCTTTTAAGAAGAAATATATATAAAAATAATTTTTAAAAACAAGAAAAAAAATTATATTAAACTTAGTACAGAGTAGTTTCAGTCCAATATGTTCAGGAGCAGAGAGAGGTGTAGCCCCCATACAAATAAACCATTTTTGAGAAACATTTGAAATTCTATAGCAGTTATTGCCTTTGAATTTACTACAGAGAGAGTAGTTGTGCAATAATGCCTACATGTTGGGTAAAATTTAGTTGGATAGGCGCACTGGAAGCGAAAGTCCTCATACAAATAAACTACTTAAGATATGTTTGATGAGAAATCAGAAACGGTTAAAGCTATCGACTTAAAACTTTCTACACGGTCTTCCTATTTTAAATTTATTATATTCAAAAGAAAAAAAAATTGTTGGATAGGAGCCCGTAAAGAAGCATCGCCAATACAAACGTTTCAATTTTGTAAAGTTTTCTTTTAAAAACTAGATTATATATCGATTTTTAATCCGACAAAAAGTAATAATATAAGTATATTTTAGGTTCAAAAAAACGTGATTGGATCAGGCTACTAGGGATAGAAAAAAAAAAGACCAATCTGAATATTGGATTCTGTAAAATCATATATAACGCTCTTGCTTGTTTTTAATCAAAATGCTTTTAAGCCAATATCTAATGTCTAAATTCTTATCAACAATTTTAATGAAACAGAACTAAAGCAATGCAATAATAATCAAAAATGAAAAAAAAAACTCTAAATATATATAGTATATGTATGTTTGTATGTATCTACATTTAAAACTTTTTTAGATTTTTTTTATTTCAACATAACTTTAAACGATATTTAATTTAAATTTTCCAATATCCTTTTGCTGTTTTTTTTAACTCTTAAATAACATTTTTGCTTGCGAACAATGAATATGGACTGACATGAAGTTGAATTAATTTTTTAGAATGAAAAAACTTTCCCATAGAAACCCATAGAAACTACTAATAGTAAAAGTTTCAAATGAAATTTATGTTTGCATGTCTCTCTGCTCTTAGTTCTTTTCTTATTGTTCTTTAGAATAGTGAGTGATGCGTGTAAGAGTTCATGTACTGTTTGCTCGTTAGCAAAGACTTAAGAATTTCAATTAAATTTTAAAAGCTATTAAAGTGATAATTTTTCAAGTAAATAAGAAAAATTATTTTCTAAAATCAATTACAGGGAAAGTATAAACGAAAAAAATTAACATTTTACCAGTTTTAAAATTCTTTAAGAATTTTTTGTTAGTTTAGTTGAAAAGTATTTGATACAACGAACAGACATCTGGGGGTGAAATGCAGTTGTTTAAAACAGCAGCGTTTTTAAATTTTTTTATAATTTATACATCAGCTGAAACTTATTCGAATGTGACACAAAGTTTAAGTCGTCGGAAAAGATATATTGCATTTCCGGAGGGTTCATCTGTTTCGGTAAACTATTTCACATCCATTTTGTTTTTAAGAACAAAAATGAAATTTAAATTGATTTAAGTATTTTTACTATTTAGGCGGCCATTTGCTTAACTATTGGTGTTATAGGAAATCCTTATGTGGATTACCTAAGTTGGGCTGTTAATTGGGGCGTGGCGTATAATTTGCCAAACTATGCCTGGGCTCGTAAACATGCTCAGGGATTTTCCAACATAACCAAATCAATAATTCAAAGACGTTCTCGAAGGGATCTCTATGAGAAACTGGAGTTAATGATTGACAAGTAAGTATCACCGCCCTTGTGCAAAATCTTTGAAAACTATATTTTATTATATATTTTAGCATGGGTTTTAGTGGCAGTGACTGCATTGCAAGAGCCCTTTGTGAAAGTGCTCAAATTTTTCAGCATCTGCAAAAACGTCGTGGCAATATGGTTGAAGAAATTGTGAAAACAATATTTAGGTAAAACTTGAAAGACTCTCAGTTAAGCTTGAATTATTAAAATTTTTTATTTTTTATTTTTTTATTATTATAGTTTACCATCAGATCCTGTTGAAGATCACGAACCAGAGAAACATCATTTTTATGATCGTGTCTATAGAAGAGCAAAGCGTTCAAAAATTAATTGTGCCATAAATTATACTTCATGCCGCTTTTCTTTGCTCGAAATGGCTTTGGGAAAATATTTAATAGGATCTGCAAAACTTAGTCCGGGCTATGCTTTCATGTGAATTTAAGTTTAAAGCGTGTGTCTTTTTTTAAATTAAACTTTGTGCATTTTTTACAAACCCACTAAAAATGTGACCAATTTGTGCATATTTTTGACTCAAACATTTCAAATTTTTAACTGGAAAAATAAATAATTTTCAAGGATGGTATGTATGGCCAGCCACTGAAGGAATATGATTTCATATTATAATGGCAACTAGAAAACTACGATGAGTTTGAAATTATAAAATTCAATTGTATAGAATTTTGATGTTAAGATCGTACTGTGTAAAATATTCTGGGAAAAGGGAGTAAATATTTTTCCTTTAAAGTAAGTATTTTAGGGTTTAAAAACCTTTCTTTATCGAATTTCATACTCTACTTCTACAAAAGATAATTTTTTCCTAAAAAAACAAAATTGTTCAATAATGTAACGGAGGTAAACTTTTTAAGAAAATGTTAGATTATTCAGTATTTTAAACTTTTATTTATTATTAATAAATTTATTTATTAATTTATTTTTTACATAAGAAAATAAGTTTTCCCGATTTTCGGCCGTTTTATGTGAAACAACTAGAACTTGTTCATTACAATTAGCTCTGTATCTGCGGTACACATATCTTTTCCTTTTGTTTTGCATTAAATGAGACTTTTTTCATCGTTTAAATAATAAGACTTTTTGTGAATTTTTTTTAAAACAAATTATTTTTCATTTAATTTTTTTATTAATTTTTTTTTGTATTAATTAATAATAACGCGTAACATTTATATAATAATTATTTTTTTATTATTATTTTTATTTAATTAATTTTATATATTTTTGCTTGTTTTTGTTGTTTTATTATTTTATTATTACATTTTACCTTTTTTTTAATTTTACGTTAGTTATTTTTTTAAATTTAATATTTACTTAAAATTTACTTTAATCCTTTCTTGTTTTTGTGTTTGTTGTTTTATTTGTTTTAAGGGATAATGCCATAATTTCTTACAAATTTTCTATGACTCTGTAATAATTAAATCGTGACTCTTTTGCTTTGTTTGTGTGTGTTTTTCTTTTTATTTTTTAAACATAATAATGACTTAATTTAAAAATTTTTTTATGCATTAATTATTTATATATTTTTACATACATATTTTTGATTAGTCTTGAAAACGTTTATACACAAACATTTTTTTATTTCATTGGGGCTTTGTTTGTTTTTTCATTGGGTATTTTTTTTTAGTTTTAAATTCAATTTGCATACTTTTAAAAATATTAAATATTTTTTTTTTTTTGGCTTTTGCTTTAGTATTATACTTTGTTGTGTTTTATTTAAAATTTTTTTGAAATTTGTAAAAAATTTTTTTTTTCTTTTTGTAATTAATTGTAATTCATATGTGAGATGTAAATGCAATATTTTGTTTAATTATAGTAAAGAATTTCGTTTTCTTATTGTTGAATGTACATTTAACATATATGTTTGTTGCTTTTAGTTTAAATGAGGGTATTTAACGGATTTTTATTTTTTTTTAGCTGGAGTCCTTTATTATTTAAGAAATAATCTTTGTATTGGTTTGTGTGTAAGTATTGATGTATGTAAGTATTGATGTATGTAAGTATTGATGTATGTTAGTATTGATGTATGTATGTATGTATATATGTATGTATTTATATGCCTTATAAATATTTACTTTTTCATATGAAATGTTAAAATCAACTCTGCCATATTAATTGGAAACGTTTAAAGAGGTGTAAAGCAAATTTAAAAAAGAAAAGCTATAAATAGCAAATGCTTTGTTATTAAAATTTTAAATATTTTTTTTTTAAATATATGTGGAATATACTTTTTTATTATTAAAAATTGTGCAAGAATTTTTTTAATTTTGAATTCTTAAACTTACTTTGCATAACTTGTTTATATTCAAATCAAATGTTTATTTGTAGCATACTTCAAGGGGTGACCATGAAAATAGTTGCTTAAAAGTAAACAATCTGAAGAGTAAGTTGAACGATTGCCTTTGAAGGGGTAATAAAACTTTAAAATCAAGTTGAAGAAACCTTTGTGTATATTTGGTGTTAATTTTTACGAAAATCAATTGCGGCTCTAGTTTCATTTATCGTGGTGTTGTTTTCTTTAGTGTTGTTAATGATTACTTGATTAATATGTTACAATTTAATAAATGCTTCTAAAGAAATTACAAATTTACAACAAGTTGATTAATGGAATGCATACAAAAAATATGTTTCTATATACATAAGTGTGTTTTATTTAATCTAAAGTTTATTTAAAACAAGATACATTTTTTGGATAAAAAATAAAAATCTCATTTAACCAACATTTTTACATACAATCACTTTAAGTTTTTGAACGTATTATAATGTTTTCTTAAAATTTGATATTTTAGTGGGAAAATTAAAGAAAATGTTAGAGGGTTGGATTTGCTTAATACGTTACTGTCATGTGTAGACTCTTGGTTTGAGTTGCTGTTCATTTTTATACTTAAAAAAATTCGTATCAAAGTAAACAGACTTTATGAATATGTTTATACCAATGCATGTATGTGTGTAAGAAATTTTATGTAAATATGTTGCAAATGTATGTAACAAACGAAAATTTGTAATCTTTAATGAAATATTTACACAATGTCTAATTACTAAGTCTGGGTTGTTTTTGAAATTTTATTAAAAAATTAAAAAAATAAATTTTGCAACAATTTGTATCACAACCCTGCGGACAAATGAAATGGAACGAAAAGCCTTAAATAAATTTATCTAAAAATACCCGTTTTATTTATTTAACATAGCGTGTTTTTTAATAATATTAATTTGTGTTCTTCATTAAATAAATTTTTAACTAGCTTAAAAATTTCGTTTATATCCATTACGAAAAGCGATTTGCAATTTATTTGCTTGTGTGTGTGTGCTTGTTTAATCTAATTGCAGTTGTTTTGATGAATTATTTATAAAAGAGTATTTGATGATAATGTGTTAAATTGAAACCGATTTAATCCAGTGCTGTATTTAATTTTAAGGTGTCTTAAAATTTCCATTAAAATAAAACCAAATAGTTTTGCATCAAACGAAGTAAAAGAAAAAATCTAAAAAGTTAAATTAAGTTTTTTATAAAAATAACTTAAGCCAAACTAAAAACGAAAAATTTGTTTTAAAAATAAAAAAACTTATTTGTTTAATTATTGATTTACAAAAGTTTTTAACGATTGCATTTTATTTTTTTTTTTTTTTTCAAATAAAAAAATTATTTATGTTAAAAAAGGTTATTTTTTAAAGGAGTTGGTGTTCTTTTTTGAAAATGGTGTTCAAGAACGGGGAAGGTGAATAAATCCTTGTGAACTTTTTGATTCTATTGCTTTTATTGTCAGGTACTTTATTAATAAATTTTGACTAGAATAAGGATTCAACGAAGTCTTTTTTAAAAATATGTCTTGAGTAAAATAATAAATTTAATTTTTTTTTAATTTGAGAAAATAGTTTTATAGTGCCCAAAAGTGGAATCATTTTTTACTAGCTTTTTAATGCATTTCAAAATAATTATTTAAATTTTAAGTACCAATCTCCTTTTTAAAAGCGTTTTATATTTCGATTTTACATTTTAATTAAAAAAATTTTGAAATAAGATAATAAAAAATAATAAAATTTTCTCCCATTTTAGTTGCGACTTTTGTTCTGCTCGTATTTATGACGCTGTTTGTCTTTTCTTATCATTTAAATGCATTTTGTATTTCTTTGTTTGTTATTTGATTCATTTCGTGTAATTTTCAAAAATTCTATGACTGACGAACTTTTATTTGGAAGACTTTTGATTTTTTTTTATATTTTGCTTGATTTTAATAAATTTTCTGTCGCATTTTAAAGGATTTTTTTTTTAATTTTTAGCTTTTTAATTATTATAAAATCTTTATTATGTAATTTTGGTTTTTTAGTCGTTTTAATGTTTTTAAACGCGAAATTTGCAATCTAAGAGAATAATTAAATAATTAAAATTTTTATTTTGTTTATATTTGGTTTTAATAATTTTCGTTGTTAATTAATCGTGCATTTAATATTAAAAAAATAAATTTTAATATTTTACGGTATTTATGTTGTTTTTGTTTGTTTAAACAGTGCAGTTATATACGGACAATTTCATTGTGGCGGGCGTGACAATTTTGATCACACTTTTTTGCTTTTTACTCAAACATTAACAACTTTTAATTTGAAAAGGGCTATGAATTTGAAGGATGCTTAGTTTTTGAATGTTTAATAATTGGTAGATACAGAAACAATATGATTACTGCTCAAAATGGTCAGATAAATAAAAATAAAAATAAAATACATATGTAATAATTTATTTATATTTTGAATTTTCAATTTTTCATTCATTGCTTTAAAACAACTGTTTTTTTCCAAATAGAGGTGTATTTGTATTTGTATGGGCAAATATTTTAGAATGTTTGATTTTGGTTTGTCGGTCAGATTTCTGTTCCTTTAAAACAAAAACTAAAAAAGGAAATTTAGAACAAGTATAATTAATTTTAATAGACCCAAGACAGCTTCAGTATACCCTTTGATGTACAAAAAAAAATTCAAGTTTTATGTATATTTATAACAAAAACTACAATGGCTGGAACAGGTTTTTGTTTTCTGAATTTTTTTCCCAAGTTTGTGGATGTAAAAACAGATACGATTTTTGTGTCATAATTTTTGTCGATAAGCCTTAACAACCTGAAGTAAATATTATTTTTCCTTTTAATTATTTTCTGTTGTTCTGCTGAATTTTAAAATAAAAATATAAAATATGTAGGAACAAAAATATGGTGGGCTGTATACGATATACAAGCCCGCTATTGTACGTTTATAACGTTGAAAAATCTACAAGAACAGTTAGTTTAGAAACATATTAAAAACATTAAATATACCCTCTTACTTATGTGATTTGAGATACCAATCCTAATCAATAATGAATAATACCCCAAACTACTGCCTTATTTTTTACTAGGTAATTGAAGTTCCTTTTTGCTCCTTTTTCGTAAATTTTTTATACCCTCTTGTCTCGATATAATACATGTATACTGCTGCAAAAATATCAAAATTTTAAAAGTCGTTTGATTTAACAAATGACAAAATTTATTTTATATTATAAAAGTTACCTTTAAAGTCCCAAATTGCCGCTTTTACGTTTTATAGCCCTTTAGGCCAATAAATTTCAAAGCTGAAATCTGTTAAACAATTATAAAAAAAAATATTTCAAATCTTTCTTTTGTTTAGATTTTTTCTGTTTCAACTTTTTATTTATTTTAACTCAAATATTAGGGGCTTTTAACCGAAAAAAATGCAAAAACTTCACTCACTTTTACTTTTGCTGCATATTAAAAAAAAATTATAAAAAGTAATAAATTTTTGATTTATGTATAAGCGGCTTAAAGCGTGTTACTGAATTTAAATCTAATCTGACATATTTTTAAATCTTGATCTTGCATCCATAGTTTGGTTTCTTGTTGTGCTCCTCATAAATAATTACTTTAAATCAAACATCACCAATTGATAAACTCCTTACAGATACCTATTTAATGTGTTTTATATAGGGAGATCGCATCAAAGGAAATAATTAAATAAATAAAAAAATTTGAATGTTTGTCAAAGATGTAGCTGCCACCAGTGAACAGTATTTAAAAAAAATTTAATTTATAAAAAAAAAGTTGAAATTATAAACCCTCGATATTTTTCAATAAGAGTAAAGTTATTATTACAAAAATAAAAACAAATAAAATTATTCAAAAGAAAGAGAAACGATTTTTTTTTACTTTTTTTTTTTGTATTTTATTTTTATTAATAAATTAACGGGTTTTACACTTGCATAACTACATTTAATTTATTTTGTTTTGTTTTTTTACATTTTATTTATTTTTTATATTTTATTTCTGGTTTACATTTAGAATAAATAACGCTAAACCGTTGACACCATATTTACACATGTTTAAACGTAAATAAAATTAAATGAAATAAAGGCAAACAAGTAAATTATAAGTTTTTCTCTTTGATGAATGAAATGTGCATGTGAGCGTAAAAGAGTCAGTCAGTCACTGAATAATTTATGTTTACAATAATGTATGTGTGTGTGTGCGAGTGTTTGTATGTTTGTGTGCTGTAAGTGTTAGAAATTATGGCTTATAGTAATTTTTAGTTACAAACTTACCCACAATGTTAACTTCGAACCCCGTTTATTTCAATATTCTAAATTGAATTTTCTTGTTCGTTTTTTTTTTTAGTTTTTGCCAAATGAAGAAAGTGCATGTATGGAGCTTAGGGAATGCTTGTTCTTGTTTTGTTTTAAATTTCATTTCACTATTTTTGTCGTTTTTTGTGGCAGTAATTTTTTTTTATACTTTTTTAAACATTTACTATTAATCCTAAAAATATATATATTTTTTTAATATTTTAATTTTATTTTTTTAGCATAATTTATATTACAAATAAACACAATTTGTGGCATTTTTAATAATAAATAATTTAGAAAAAGATTTGAAAACAAATTGTAATTACAATTAGAATGCTGGCATAAACAAAAATATTAGCTGAGTTACAAACTTTTTAAATCTCATTTAATATTGAAATGTTATTTTCTTATTATTTTTATCATATTTTTTTGTATTTTCTTTTGTTAAATAATTAATTACTCTTTAGGGGTGAATAAAAAAAACGAATAAATCAAGAAATATGTTACAATATTTTAACATTTAAATTTTATTTATCTAAAAACACAACCAATGAGAGCATATTTATTGTTAAGTTTTTTATTTGCTTTAAGTTTTTCTAATGCCTTTTCAAAATGTTTTGTATTTTGCCTTTTGCTTTTCATGCTTTTGTTTATATTTAAATTAAGGAATTTAGTTTTGAAAAAACATAAAATTGCAATGAAGTAAAGTTTGTTTTAATAAACTTTCCTGAAAATCAAAATGGAAATTTCATTGAAATAGATAAACAAAATAAGAAACAATTTTGCCTTATCTAAATTGTTTTAAAAATATTGTATTTTATTTATTTTTTTTTTATTTGATTTTCTTTAGTTTTCATTTATTATTTCCGCTGATTGTCTAAATTGAAAAACCAATAAAATTACATTTGAAATGAATTTAAGAAGCCCAAATTAAAAATTTTTTGTTGTTTTTTTATTCTGAATTATCAATTGATTGATTAACCTAATTGTTTTGGGTTTTTTTTTAAGTTAAAGTATTTGAAAATATTTACAATTGCTTTGCATTTTTGAGCATTTTCTAAAATATATCCACTTAATACCTTATTTGTTTTACCAATAAAATATTTAAGACATAGTATTGTAGGTTTTTTTTGTTTGTTTTACATTTATTTTGAAATTTGCTTATTTTATATATAAATGTTTTTCTACTTCAGCCTTTGCTTTAATTTATTAATTTATTAATTCAAAAAGGAAGTGTAGACTGTATGGAAAGTTTTCTTATTTGTTTAAGCAACAATTCCTGACTTAAAAAACAAGTTTTTGTTTTACGGTAAAATTTTTGCTGGTGTAAAATATTTAATGATTTTCAATTATTTTCATCAGATAATAAGCTCAATTTTAAAACTATATTTTGGTTTCTTGATTTTATTCAACACCGATTTTATTTGCGACTTTAAGTTATACAAATCCCTTAAATAAGGTTTTTATTTTTTAGTTTGTGTCTAAGAAATTAACATGTTTGTGTGTAGGATTTTTTTGTTTTATAAATTTCAAAAATTTTCTGTTTTAATTTTTTTTTAATTTTGCCAATTAAAAAATTTTTCCTTTTAAACATTTTTTTATGATACATTGTTTTATATTTTATATTTAATAATTTTTTTTTTATAAATTTTTTTTATTTTTTCATTTGCTTATTTAATATTTTATTTAAAATCTAAATTTTTATTAAAAAAATGTTAACTTTTTGTCCACTTAACTTTTGCATTTACACTTAAAGGTAATTTAATTACTTGTTTATTTATTTCATTGTAATATTTATTTTTTTATTAATTTAAATTTAATTTTTACGTAACTAGAGATTTTCATATTAAAAATAAACTTCTAGTTATTTAGTGATACACACGTATTTATATTTGTTATAAAATTAAAAAAAAAACAAACCGAATTTGAAACAAAAAAACGTTTTACTGGAATTTTGCAAATAATTATTTAGTTTGATAAACAACCTTTCAAGGGCAGACAATATTTATTCTTTTTCCGTTCAAATTGTCAACTCATTTAAATCAATCTGAATGCAAAAAAGTTGAAAAGCTCATCAAATCGTGGATATAAATTTAATAAAAATTTATACATTGAATTCCTCTACACATTCTTACAAAGAATTTTTCAGATTTAATTCTTACACTTCACAAAACAAGTTAAACTATTTTAATTAATTTTCATTGAAATGTGAGAATAATAACAGATAATAGAGCACAAATACAAAAAATACAAAACTGATTAGGAATTTTAATTAAAGTTTTGCCACTTGAACTTTTAACAATAAATATTTTTAAGAGGAACCAGAAGACTATGATATAAAATAAAAAATTGCATAAAAGCTAAAACTTGTTCCAATTTTACTATAAAATTTAATTATCATGATGATAATGACTTAAAAGAAATATTATTTTGATTAAGTGTGGTGACAAACTTATTTGATTTTAAAACAAAAACATATGTATGCGGCTGTACATATATGTATGTATGTGTAACCATTTTAAGTCATAAATTACTTATATGCAGCCAAAAGTATGGTTTTATAGGTTTGTATTGCATGTATTTTTGTTTGTATTTATTCATGTAAATATGTATGAAAAATTGTTGTTATAATTTTACAACATGACAGTTGTATGCATTTTTATGCACATAAACACAGGCACACGTTTGCGTATAAAAACTATTGTGGATGAAAATTGCAAAACTTTCTTAATTGTTTACAGCAGTAGCAGTAGTATTTGTTTTGTGTTATTTTTATTTGCTTTCAAATTGATGAATGTTTTAAAACAATTTTTTTATACATTTTTGTATTTTTAAATATTTAAAAACGCTCTGCTGTTAAATATTTGTTTAAATTTTGTTGTATTTGCCCTAAAAAATAAATATTTTTAACCAAATAAAACTAATAAAATAGAAAATAAATGATATTTAACAACAATAACAAATAAAAAAATAAAAAACAAAAATCAATAATAATAATCAAAGAGATGCCTAGTGGTATATCAACATGTGTGTCTTTTTTTTGAGAGTTTGAGAACCGAATTGAGAAGGAGATGTTTATACATATTTTTCATACTTTTGATTTAGTGTTTTTTTGTTGTTGATTATTGATGCGTGTGAGTAGTAGAGTGTTGAGTTGTTTTTATTTCTTTAACTCTAATTAAAAACATTTTTTCTATCTATTATTTCTCTCAAAACTACAGTGTTAACGGATCCACTTTTGTGATTTAAAACAGGAACATAATTCATGATTTATTTAATCTGTTTTTTTTTTTTAATTTATAGAAGGATTATATATCCGAAGCAAAATAACAGAAAAAAGATAAAATTAAGAAATGCCCTTAATCACTTTGTTTGTGTTTAAAATGCAAATAATTTTTTATTCAATTCTCTATTGTTTTTCTTTTACTTTTGTTAATTAAAAAGATTTTTTCAGAGGGTGCTAAATGCTTGCAGTTCTTCTTTTGTTAAATTTTGTTTTTTTGGGAGTATAACTTTAATTTTCAAACGATCGTTTTAAAGTTTTTTTTCTATTATATCTTTTGATTTACTATTTTTGTATGTGATATAAGTGTGTTTCTATCTGTGTGTGTAATGCGTTATCATGTTTAAGTAAAATATAGGGTTGTTTGAGTTTGCGTACCAGTAGAAAATATGTTTGTATATAACAGTTCGGCCTTTGTGCTTAAATACTTCTTTCTGATAATGCTTTGTGATTTTTGCTTATCTATTCGAATCATACCTACATGACTCAAAATAAATATGTTTATGTTAAAAGAGCTTTTCAATTTTTCCATTTTTTTATTTTAACAATTTTGCTTTCTTGTCAAATGATTTTCTTTTCCACTAATTAGTTTGATTTTATAATTCTTTATATTCGTTTGCTCATGATTTATTATATACGTGATTTAATCTTCATTATCAAAATCTATTTTGATCACTTGCTCTTCTATGTCAAATTCAAGTGTTTTATTGCCTGGATCAGTGTTCACCTCAACAACGACAGCTGAATATTATCCACGATCGTCATCGCGTGCGGCGAACAGGGTTCGCAAAGTTCTGGTGATAATATTCCACCAGCCCTCTGCGAACCCAACTGGACGCTATAAGCTTGTATCGCTGCCCATTTTTAAAAGTTCAAACTTTTTCTTAGCGATTTTCGAATATAAGATATCAATAGGCTGTGACTGATCGTATAAACTGGGAGCCTGTAAAATAATCCAGGCAGTTCCCACCACACAAGATATGGCAAATATCCAAAGGAACAAACGGTCCAATACCATGGCCACATATTTCCAATCTTCTTCAACCTTCAAATATACAAAGATAAAAACAAAACATAAGAAGTAAATTAAGTAAGTTGAATAAATTTTAATTCTAAGACCATAAGTGTTAATGCAAATGAATGCAAAAGCAAAAAATACAATTCAAAAACAACAACAAAAAGTGAACATGTTAAAGAAAAAACTAAATTAAAGTGCAGTGTAGGGAAATAGAGCATGAGAAATTTTTAGACAATCTTTCTATTTATTCTTTTAAACTTTCATTTGCTTTTAATTTGGGTTTGGTGTTTGCGAGAAATTTTAATCAATTCAATTTAGTTGATTGAATGATTTGACTTAATATAATTGCCATATTAGCACCACCCACCCAACTATTGAAAATATTGAAAAATTAGTGAAAGATTTGATTTAAGCGAGATTTACCACCACATTCATCAATACAGTCAATAGAATATAAAGACACAGCCAACCATAATACAAATGAACAGACAGACATTGATACCCAGATAGCATTTCTTCTATCAAATTCTAGACTTTTTCAACATTTTTGTACGACATAAAAAAACCACTAATGCTCTTGTTTTTGAGTCGAAAATAATGCTCTGTTAAACGAAGACGACTCTTCTAAACGAGGTTTTTGTAAGTTGCTTTTCTGGCTTTTTTGATTAAGCTTGCACACTTATTTCTCATATTTCTTTAGAAAGTCCTTTTCTAATTATTTGCAGGACTTGCTTTAAAATCTATTTTGAAGCACAACTAAAACTTTAGATTTTAATTATCTTGGATACTTAGTTTCAAAAGACTTAGTTGGGTGACTTTTCACAAACACAATCTCCAATTGCCTACTGGGTGTAAACATTCATGTATATTTTTCAACAAAATTACGTTCATATATCTGAATATGAACTTATCCAGTCTATCAATTGTTAGGTTCATTCAATATGTAAATAATATGTAAGTTATGTTTGAATGTAAAGCGTCAGCTAAAGAAGAACAAATTTGAAATATTGCTGATTAATTCAATGTTGGAAAGAAGACGAGAGGACTGAGTAAGTAATGACTGAACGGGCTACTGATTGGTTCGGTAGATGCCAATAAATTAGATTATGATATGGTCTAGGTTTCGAGGATGATGCAAAAATGATGACGTTCTAACCTAATAATGAATAGAAGAGGGTTTTTCAAAAAAAGAGGTTTCATGTTTTCCTTGGAAAACATCAATCAATGCGTTGATTAGAAATTTTCAAATCAAAGAGTATAACTTTTTGCCTGATTGATACTTTTTGAGGTATTTTGTTGTTTTATTACCGTTAGAATGTGGATCTCTTTTAACACCTTCCAAAGTTTCCAATATTAAACATAGAAATGTATTTTCAATGTACTCATGCCTATACATACTTATGTACATTCAGATTTTACTTTTATTAAGTTTTATATAATTTATGTTCGACTTGAGCATATTTATATATAAATGTTTTTGTGAGGAAAACTTTACAAGTTCATTTTTAAATCAGAAATATGTTTTACTTACGTGCAGAAAGCTAATTAACTTAAAATTATATTTCCCTTAATGGTTGCTTTTATACTTACACTTTCGAATTTATCTTTATTTTTCATGTGTTGGGCTATAAATCGTGAACCCTCGATGGTCTTTTCCATTTCACCCACATACGGCTTGTCAAATGTAGGACTTAAGTCTGCCTGACAGCAACTAGGACTCAAATCACCATTGATCATAGTTGGACTGAAGAGGTCATCATCAGCGCCGGGCAGTGGCAGTGAAGAGGGCAGGGGCGGATCACCGAAACATTGTGCAATTCCTCCTGTTGCAGCAAAATCACTATAATGTTGAGACGCCAGAGCTTAAAAAGGAAAAAAAAACAAATTAAATTATTATTATTGAAAAAAAAGTATTTTCCATTTATTTCCAAGGGCCAAAAATACTTGTTAACAGAACCAAAATCTCAGATAACAATAGTCAAAACTAAAAGAAATATTATTCTGTTGTTCAAAAGAAAAAAGAAGAGATATTTTGTTGTAAAACAGCGAATCTTATTTGTTTAAAAAAAAAAACGTTTTCTACTGTCTCCGACAATTTCTTTAGACAGTGTAGCCAGAGTGTTCACATTATATTGGGAAGAAGCAAAACAAAAATTTTAAAAGAGCCTAAAACAGTAACAAGTATGTAACGCTAAAGAGGTCCGTTAAACAAGTAAAATAAAAATATAAGACCTCAAGCTCGATTAAATAAAAAAATATTAAAAAAAAATCGAGAAAATAGGATTTTAAAGTGAAAGTTTATCTTAAACATAGAAAAATAGTAAAAATAAACCACGTATGAACGTTTAAGGACTTTGTGGCATAATGCAAAAGTTGAACTGATCTCATTTTATACCAGCAGCATTATACAAAATCCCAGCAGATGCAAAAAAAAAAATATTTTTTTTCTAATCAAATTGTAAATTCATTCATGAAATTTAATTGTTTAAAGTTGACATTTTTTAAACGTATGAAATCTTGCAACATATTTCCATCTACTTTTATATTAACTTTTTTTAAATCAGACGATTTCCTATAAGAATCAGTTTTTTAATTTCTTTTTTGTTTTTTTTATCTGCAAACAATGAAATACATTTAGACATACCTTAACCAATAACAAATCAAATAAATTAAATAAAACTAGAGGAAACCCTGAATAAAATATAATAACAAATTATCCCATTTTCATTTATTATTGTTTTTTTTTATTTTAATTCCAAAGTACTACGAAAATTAAGAAATTTTTACTTTTTCAATTAGTTTAAATTTGAGTTGTGACCATGACTACGACTAAAGGGAAATAAATTTTTTTTAAAAAGACGAATCTTAGGATCAGCTGTTAAACTGTGTGAACCTTATTTTAATTCATGCCCCATCCACACAGAACTATACCAAATATCAAGGAATTTCGACAAAAAATATATTTTTCTTGTGTGGTCCACTTCACGAATAATGTATCATATGTTTGCATGAAGGGTTTTGTGCTCTTAAACAGTAAAAAAAATGTGAATGTTTAAGTTTTGTATATAAATCTATCCATAAGAGCTTTCAACTGCAAATAAATTTATTTTAAGGACTAAAAAAATTGAAAAATAATTTTTTAATTTATTTTACTTTTTTTTTCTTTAAAAATTTTAGAAATAAATATTTTAATTATTTTGGGTTTGTTGTAATTCTTAAGTAAAATATTTGTTGTGTAATAACACATTTTGGTTGTATTTTGTTTATTTAAAAAAAAAACATGAAAATATTACTTGTTTAACATAAGTAATAATGGACGTTTTTACTTTCTTTTAACTTTTTAGTAAATGATTTTAAAAGTAATATTGCTTTAAAAATGTCAAAAGGACGTTTTGCCATTTTTTTTATAGTTTCAATGCCGAGATAAGCCCCTATATACGCTAAAATGCTTGAATTACTACTGTCAAGAAGAAAATATTAATAAGAATTTAAAAAATTATAATAATTCTTTTACGCATCAACAAACTTTTAAGATTATTTATGTTTTCAGAAGAATTCCACACGATTACGACATCGTCGTAATGGCAACTGTAAAGTTGAGAAATTATGACAGAAATTTCATTATTTGTGGCAGAAGGAGAGTACAAAAATTATTCAGAAAAAAATATTCTTTGCGTTAAATTAAAGTAAAATTAAGCAGATTTAATAAAAAAATTAGTTTAGTTGCTTAAGCGCATTACATTTACTTAAGTTCTTAAATTAAACATTTGAAGGTTACACAAAATTAATTGTCAACATTTTTTCAAATTTTATAAAGTTTTTAACGGAGTTTTCAAATTTTTTTTGCAAGAAAAATTTTCAATCTTTTAAATTTAAAACAATAAAAAAAACAACAAAAGTACCTTCGATTTTTTAGTTCCAACAAAAACTTTGTTATTTTTTAGAAAGATTCAAAAACAAAAATTATTCTATTGACCAATACTTAATAGAAGAGTTTAATGAAAAACAAGTAAGAGCGCTATATTCGGCTGTGCCGAATCTTATAAACCCTTCACATTGGTCTTTAAATATACCCAACCGAGTAATTTTGTACTGTAAATAATATAATTAAAAACCTTGTGCGAGTTTTAAAATAGAAAAAATAACAAAATTTTAACGTTCGTATGAATAATTGAAATAGATGAAGAAGATTTGAGGTCGAAAGTTTTAAAAGTTTTCGACATTATCCATATTTAAAGGTTAATAAAACTTATTAAATGTTCTAGTCCCGCTGCTCTTCTCCAACTTTTTTTCCAAAATGTATGAATTATTTGATTATTACTTTTTGTAGAATATTCGAAGTCGATAGCTGAAATAGTTTTCCAGAAGAAGCGTATCAAAAATTTTATAAAAATTGTTAATTTGTATGGGAGCTACCCCTTCTTCACCCCGCATCCGAAAATTTTTTTCTTTAAAGCGTAGGCCTTGTGTTCCAATTACTTTTTGTAGAACATTTGATGTGGATATCTGTTATAGTTTCCGAGACATAGCGTATCGAATATTTCATAAAAATTGTTAATTTGTATGGGAGCTACCCCTTTTTTTGCCCCCACTCAAAAAAATTTTTTCTTTAAGGTGTAGGTCTTTGCGTACAATTACTTTTTGTAGAACATTTTATGTCGATAGCTGTTATAGTTTCCGAGATATAGCGCATAAAATATTTCACCAAATTTGTGCAATTGTAGGAAAACTACCACTTCCCCTGATCCTGTCTGAAAAAAATTTTTCCATTATTTAGGTGCCTACTTAAAGAGTATCCGTTCCAAGTTTTGTGGCAATAGTGACTATAATTACTGAGATATATAGGGATATATGCACGGATTGTGTCCTAAAAAAATGGGTTGTTTTGGGTTTTCGCTTATATCTCAGTCAATAATGAACCAATTTTGCTGATTTTAAATAGCGATTGTTAGCGGGATATTTCTAATCGTTTGACACCATTAACTGGTCTGTATCTTTTTATTTGACTCCGGAAACTTGATTTCAACAGACGGACAGACAGACACACAGACAGACAGACAGACAGACAGACAGACAGACAGACGGACAGACGGACAGACGGACAGACGGACATCGCTAAATCGGCTTCCCTATTTATAAGGATCCAGAATATATATACTTTATGGGGTCGCAAATAAATAATAAAGAAATTACAAACGGAATGACAAAGTGATATATACCCTATCACTATGTGAAGGGTATAATAAAACGTAAAGACTAAGGACTTTGAAGTTAATCAAACCTACCTGGAATACCATAGTCTCCGCTAAAGCGTTTTGTGTCATAATTAACGAATTTATCGACATCAGGAGGCAGATGAAAAACATCTGTTAACACTTCTTGGGGTTGATCGTCCTCATCGTAATTGGGTTCATCTTTTTTGGGACGTTCGATGCATAAAAGTTTCGGTAAAATATTTATGAAAACCTTTTGAACCCAGGGGGCCATTCTATGTGTAACTGGAGACCTTTAAAAATAATTTATAAATAAGAAGTAAAAATTATAAACAATTTAGAATAAGAAAAAGAAAGAAAAATAGAGAGAGAGAGACAGTAAAAAATATAAAATGACTGTAAAGTACCTAAAATTAACATTTAATACTGCAATTGTAACAACAACTGACAGCGTAACAAGCATCATGGTAAATAGTAAATATTTTCCCAGCAGAGGCACCGTTAATGATGTGGGCGGTATAATTTCGGCAAGCAGCAGAAAAAACACAGTCAACGACAGCAAGATACTTATACAAAGTGAAATCTTTTCTCCTGAATCACTGGGTAAATAAAAGACCAAGACGGATAGGAAAGATATACCCACACAGGGTATAATTAGATTAACGGTATAAAATAATGTTTTCCGACGCAGCGTTAGATTGAAGACAATATCCAAATATGGCTCTTCACAGCAGCTGTAAAATTTCTCGTTACGCACGGCCGGCACACGCATTATATCCCATTCAACAGATATATAATAGTCCTGAAGGTCAATGCCAACCTCAATATTATCGGAATCTGGTGTTTGTTTAAGATGCCTTAGATCGACCTGCAAACAATGAATATTATATAATTTTAAATTATTATTATTTTTAATTTTTTTCTTAAAATTTGCTAAAAATTTATAAATTTATAAATGGACGTACATAATTCATATGCCAGTAAATTTTTGTGTATTAAGGGTAATAGTTTTTATCTAAATTATTAAGAAATAAAATCTCAATTACTGACTATAAAATTGAATATTTTTGTTTTCTCACTGGCACGTGTATTGACTGGTGCAGCTACAACAAATTCACACACATACATACAATCCGACATACAATTGCACAGAAGAGTGTGTGTTGGCTGGTAAAGTTAAATAAAAACCAAAAATATAAAAAACAAATAAATAATCACAAAAACGGAAGGGCGTCTGACAAAAGCTTGTCATATTGAGTAAAATTAAACATTATTTTCAAAACAAGTAATTCTTGAGAACAGTTTGTAAAAGTTCTTGGACCTCCCACTAACTTGATAAATAAATACCGAAAATGTTAAGCAACCATTAGACACATGTACAGACTCAAATTAAATATATTTTTGAATATTTTCCAAGTAATTTTCTCTGCACAAGATATTTAAATTGTTTAAGTAGAAACGACGAAAGAAAGTAAATGTGAACGCCACCCGTCTGTTTGCCTTAATAGTTGCCATTTTCTATTTATTTATTTGACAGCTGGGCTATTTTTCAAAAAGTCTTTTTTATTGTTGTTAGTTCATTAAACGCACACACCCACACTTGCAAACACATTTAGTCATCCACATCTTGCTTCGTTGCGATTCGCAATATTCCAGTACGTATGAGTTACACATGAATCACTCAGCAATGCGCCAACATTAAGTATACGCAGCGTTTGAATACTTCAAACTCTACAAAATATCTTTTCAAAAAGAAAAAAAACAACAACAACATAAATATAAACAAAAAATGTTGACATTTACAAAGAAGAGTTGGGCTTTGTGAAGGTCATAATAACAATTGGTGGCCCACAAGAATTGAAATATAAATTTATAAATGTTTATGCAGGCACAAACATACATATAAGTAGTATATCTAGGGTGACCGTTTGTACTAATATTTCATTTGAAATACTAAATAAAAAAATGTGTATTAATATAAT
This sequence comes from Melanophora roralis, assembly GCA_963583895.1. Classification (NCBI taxonomy): domain Eukaryota; kingdom Metazoa; phylum Arthropoda; class Insecta; order Diptera; family Rhinophoridae; genus Melanophora; species Melanophora roralis. Next base: position 127,442,753 of record OY757187.1, on the reverse strand, counting down.
CTAGACTTCTAAAATATGCACTGATTGCATTAATTTTTCGGGAAATGTAATGTGATATGAATTTTAAATTTGTTGCGTAAATTTTTTTGTTAAGTTGTAGCATAACTTTACCATTTCTAATTGTATATCGGAATTTTCTTGTTGTGTTTCAAAATTTTAAAATTATGTTTCAGAATTTTTAATTGCATTTGAAAATTTTCATATTTTTCTGAACTTTCCATTTAAAAAAAAAATATTTATTTTAAACGAAAATAAAATTTAATTTATAATTTAAGTAACTGCCATAGCAAATTATTCATGTGAAAGTTTTTGTTAATAAATATTATTTCAAATATTAAAAAAAACAAAAAGCATTCAAATCGAATTTACAAAACAAATTGCTATCTCTGAGTTAAAAAAAACTCTTTGGTTAAAAAGAAAACTAAAAGTGTTCTGATTTCGAAATCAAATATAAATGGTCACCCTAAGTATATCATAAATACATTTATTTTTTGAATGTGTGGCAACAGAGATAAAAAGGTTGTCAGTTTTAAATAAACTTGAAAATACTTTGCACGGATCACTGTGTTTGCGTAGAAACCCCAGATAAAAAGTCTTTGTACTTCTTTTTTATTTTTTTTTTTATTAAAGATGATGCATGTTATTGATTTTGTCTTTACTATTTGTTATTTTACAAAGATTTGTTTCACTTTAAAAAAAAAACAATAAATTTCAGTTAATTATTTTAGCATCAAAATTGACAATTTCAAGCAAATTTTCAATTTTTTTTAAACCACAAATATCATCTCGACTTTAGATGGTGGCTATTGACAAGCAAAAACAAAACAAAATAAATATGATTTTATTATTCACATCAATACACATGAATTCGTATGTTCACAAGTTTATATAATACGTATGTATGTTAAGGTATTCATGTTTAGTTATAAATATTTAAAACTTTCTTCGATAAACATTGCTTGGAAAGTTTCTTTCAGAAATAAATCTGGCAAACGCAGACACACACGCACACACAGTCATTTGTTAACGCGCTTGGAGAAAAAAAACCCAAAAAACAGACATTAACAATGATTTAATGGTTATAAAATTTAGATTAATGTCATGTTTATTTCATGTAAATTATAAAAATTGTGTGAATTTATTATGTTTTCAGTTTCTTCTTCGCCTTTTTATTTCTATTATTTATTGTTTGATTTTTTTTTCTTTTATGAAATTAAGAAAAAGAAATTTTAAAGAAAACTTAAAGAAAAACTTACCATGTAACCATCATAAGTCCATGAGCCGAATTTCATAAAGCATGTCTGCTCATCGAATGGAAAATATTCAACATCGATTTCACAAAATGATTTATAAATGGCGGGAGGTTTCCACACCACTTTGCCGGTATGATGAAGAATTGCTTTTGTCATTATTGTCACTTCGTAATTACCATCAGCACTGAAAAGCAAGATTTAAAAAGTCGAGTTATTGAAATAAATCAAAAAATTTAATCGGCTTTAAGATGTTACTAAATTGTCATACTTATTTAATACTCCCTAATAGGATCAACATATATACTGGTTTGTTGTTTAAAAATTTGTTAAAAAATTTGTTGAAAATATAATTCAAATAAGAAAATTAAATCAAAATAAACAGCCTAATTCGCAAGCAATCTAATATTTGAATATATTTTATAATTATAAAGTGCTTATTTTAGAATTATTAAATAGAAGTTTTGTAAAATAAGCTCGTATTAAATATAAAATAATTTTGATACATCAGGATGTACTAGTTTGGAGATATTTTAAATTATTAAATTAATTTAAAAATAAACACAAATTATTTAAGATGAGATTTTTTTTTTAAAGTTGTAAGTTTTATTATGACAACCAGACAGCTTTTACTAGTAAGACTAATATTATTGTTGTTTGGTGTATAAGTTTTCTAATGATAAAACGCACATACATACATACGTAAAAAAGATCCTGTATTTTATTTATTAAAAAAAGGTATTGTTTCATTGACAGATTTAGTATTCTTTTTCCTTCTTTTACTTATTTATAATGCAAAAGATGTTCATGGTCCGTTAAAGTGAACCTGCCGTTTCACATTTTTCATTAACTTATCGATATAGATCAGCTTAAAAACATTTTATAATAACTTCGTTAATATATGAAAGGTTAAATAATATTATCATTTTAATCGTATCAGCAAAATAATAAAAGAATTTTATGTAACAAAACAACTTTTCCATACACAAAGTTTTCGAGATATTTTTTTGTGTGAAAACTTTCTTACATACATATTTGTGTGTATGTACATATACACATACAAACATACATAATATATTCATTGTATATAATTCCTTGAATAAGATTTTTCAGTTTATATTTAGTTTTTCTTTAATAACAAACAAATTTTTCATTCAATAATGCGCACACACCCAGACACACGCACTTGATAATAGTCTTAAATTAAGAGATTTGTCGTGGCTTCAAGCCATTACTTTGTTTTTATTTTGTGAAGAAATTAAAATAGAGACTAGAAAACCAAAATAAAAAGTATTTATTTACTAAATAAATTTTATAAAATAAAAACATCATAAATAGAAAATTTCCAGCAAGTCAAAGGCAGTTTGGATGCTGCTTAATTCCAGCAATTAATTTTTATGATGATCTTAGAAATTAAAATTCATTTCATCTAGTAAATGGTAAAGGCAAAATCATACTTAATTCTTATTCTTTTATTTTATTTTATTTTATTTTATTTTATTTTATTTTATTTTATTTTATTTTATTTTTTTTTATTTTTTTATTTATAATATGGATGCAAGTATTAGACATTTTATGGTTAACCACACAATAAACAAACGTATGTATTTATCAATTTAATTTTATATTTTAAAATTATTCTTTTTTATAGCAACACAAAGATCCGTAAGTTTTCCCATTACTTAAATGTTTTTGACTTTAAAAACTGTATTTTAGTAGAACGATATAAACATCTGTCTTAATTGCGTTAAATAATATCTCAAGGCCCTGCAGGCTTATATGAGCTATTTTCTTATAGCAGTTAATTATTTAAGTATAGAAAACCTTTCCTTAAGGTTCATTTATGCGTGACTTAACCATAACCACAATAAACAGCTGTTCGAACCAAACTTATGGGCAACACTGTATTGGATTATAGGAGACTTACCATTACGCCATAGTCATAACAATATAAACTAATTCAGTTTTGGTTTTTATGGCAACGGTTATGGTTACAACGTTATGGTAAGTCACATATAATTGAACCTTTATATTTTAATTTTTTTTAATGTCCTGTTTTTAGATAAATACCAGGGTACACTAATACAGGTAGGGTTAAGAACCCACCTGATTGTGAAATTTTGTGAAGTGGATTGATTAATTTTGTTTGAAGTTAAAAATTTTGACATTCACTTTATCAAACACAAAAGGAAAATGCAGAGGGCGAATATTTTGAATTCGCCTTGATACTACCTGGATAAATAAGTTTTTAATACAAATATTCCACAAATAAAAAAATGCAACACAAGTTAAAACTTAAATTTTTGGGTGTTTTGCTCATATTATTTAGGATTTCGCTTGCTTTAGTTTTATGTCCTCATGAAACGCGATGAGAATTTGAACCCCTGCATTTATCAGCTTAAACACGCAAACGTTTTTCGAGTAGATATTAACTTTTAAATACGATGCATGAGTATAAACAATTTTTATTAAAACACTGGGGCCAAATCGTCACATTCAACTCGATTTGAATCGAAATTCACAAATTGAATTCCTATAACAAACGCACTGACAACTTGATCGATCTGGTTTATTTCAATTCGAATCGAATGCGACGATTTGGTTCCTTGTTTGTACTTGCTACTGCTTAAAATAAGCGAGTATATTTAGCCTTTTATTTAGACACATTGTCTAAATATATGCGTTTAATTAATAAAAAAAAAAGAATTAAAAGACTTTCAAGATAATGAACTCGTCAACAGAAAATGTTTAATTAAAAACCACTGAAAATAAATGAATCATAAATAAAAGACAAAGCAAAGCACTTAAGGGATTATTTAGCCAAATCAAGAGACACACATGTACATAGGAATATAATATACATACATACATACATACATACATACATACATACATACATACATACAAATATGTATATTAACATCCTTAGAATTGGTCATTTATATTGTTTCATACATTTTTATTAACATTCATTCAAAGAAGCTGTATGATTGCAAGTAAAAAAGAAAAGACAAAAGTTTCAACTGTGATGATCAAAAGTGTTACCATTCAAAATACTTGGTTGCCATACACAACTTTTTCATTTACAAGTATTTTTGTTTTGTTGCTTTCAAAAAATACAAACAAAAAAAATTTGAAAAAAGCGAAAAATTTAATTAAAAATTAATTTGACTGATATCACTAATCTTGTATCTTAATTTTTTTTTCAGTATGGAAGATTTCAATTTTTTCTTATACCCACGTTCCATTATTTGTGAGGGTATTTGGGGTTTATGCTGATATTTTGAAGACTTGCATTTAGGTAAAAAAAAACCTTTTTTTTTTCTTTTAAAAATCAATTTTTGATGCAGACGCGTTTTAGAGCCTTTAGTACATCACTTAAAAACAAATTACATTTAATGGAAAATATAGCAGATAAAATAAACGTTTTTATTAATATTGCATGAAGTTGTTAACAAAGCCACTAATAAAAAAAAGTTTATGTTTTTTCTTGATTTGACAAGAACAATTTTAGGATCAGATGTACAATATGTAGAGTCTAATAATTGGTTGACACTCATTTAACAAGCGATATAAAAATTAGAAAATATTTTCGAAAATAAAAGTTATATAAAATTAAAAATTTTAACAGGCTTTAGAGTCTGACATACATACGAAACTTTAATTTGTCACGTACACACTTTTACAATACAGTTTGTTTAATTTGCGCTTAAGCCACACACACAATCATATGTGTATACATCAACAGAAAGATATTATTATCTGGTAACATACAGGCATTGATTGTAAAACGCAAAATAAATAAATACATTTTATGGATATAAATTTATAAACGTTTTTGGTAAAAACAAAATGTAACAAGAACAAAAACTTTACAGCATTTGAAATATTTTTGTAAAAATAATAATTTATTGCTCTGCTAATTGTTTGTTTTTAAAGGTACATACCCACATATACACATTGGTATACATATACAAACACAAAAACACAGCAAAATATAAAGAAACGAAAATAAAAACATATTTGGAAATAGTTGTTAAATTCTGTGCCATAAAAGATAAAATAAATGAATCCATTTAGCCATTCCGCAGAAAAGTTCTCTTCCACAAAATTTATTTATTTATTTATCCATCCATCCATTCATTCATTTGTGCGTTTTGCGCTGTAAATATTTGCCAGGAATGCATTTGCTTCAAAAAATATTCTCTTTATACATATGGGTGTGTGTGTGTATGTAAGTACATACAAATGCATATATATGCGTTTTCCATATGTGGCAAAGAAAAGCATTTTCAAAAATAGTTTGAAAAAAGGTCTCAAGTGTTTAAAAAGCAGTGCGTGACAGTGTCACCAAACCAATAAACAATTGTGCTTTTAGATCTCAGCTGAATTGTAAGCGCGCCAAACCAAATTTTAAAATGAAACTAAAAACGAAAATCTATTCTAGTCTTAAAAGTGGCAGAAATTTTAATAAAATATTTAACAAACTTTTTCCGAGATTTGTTGTTACAAAATCCCCAGTGAAGCAGAAGAAAATATTTTTGGTGATTAAAAATTTTATTTTTTTCAGTTTTTTATGTTATAGGAAGGACTTTGCAATTCTTCGACTTTTAAGTGATACAACATAATACAGATTGTAATAAAATCTTTTAAGGATATAAAAAAGAGTAGTAATTCAAAAAAATTTATATCTTATTTTGAAAACTTTTCGTAAGAAGTAAAAATAGTTCAGTTACTTAATGTTTGCTATATAAACGAAAGCTACAATCTACTTAAAAACTTTTTTGAAATTTTATTTAAAAAAAAATATTTAATTGGACTAAAGCACATGAAAATGTAGTGGGGGTACCCACGTTTGCTTAATTAAATTCGTGTTCGAATTGACATTACATACGTACTTTTATCCGAAATTTTATTCAGCCTAAACATAATGCTGGAAACAGTAAGCGTAACTCTTGTCATGATAAACTTCTACTTATTTTCGAATTTGTGTATTGAAAGAAATTCCATACTGGAAGCACTGTACCACTAAGACTGGCATATTTCATAATGCATTAGTAATGTCAAGAGGAAAAATATTGTTGACCAAACAATTTTATCAATTATATCGGGTAGAAATACAAAATTAAATAGAAAAAACAATAAAACACATACACCCAAATACGCACGTAATTTGTTAAAATTACAATACTGCCGAAGGCCCGCATACATGCATATACATATACATACAAACGTATATCAATATATCGATTGATTAATGTAAAAGGGGCGTATTTCAATTTTTTGCCACTTATGAGAAGAAGAATAATACTTCAAAAAAAATGGTTTAATTTTGCTTTTGTAAACGTTTAATGCAATTTTTAATAAAAAGAGGCAACAAATTGTATTTTCAGTTAAAAAACAAACAAAATTATGTTTAACGATTGTTTGTCAGAATAATCAAAAAAAACGAATATTTTGAAAAATCGAGTTACGCCCGCTCTATATTAAGCCATCGATATGCACATACATACACATATGCATGCATATCTATTATTATCATTTTAATCATAATTTTCTTATTGTCAATGCCTTTTGGCAAATCTGTAAATGTGCTGCGTGTTTCTTTGTGTGTTTTTGCTTTGTTTCGCTTACGCTGATTGTTTACATTTGTTTGTGTGTTCCTTCATTTATTTATTATTAATTTTTTTTGTATTTTGTTTTATATGTATATTTTGCTTTTGTTTGCATTTTTGTCAACACATACATACTTATTGTTTGCTGTTGCTAAATTTACTATAGTATTTAAATTGTTTGCACCAAGAATGTGTTGCATATTTTTAGGCTTAAACAATAGTTGTTATTGGTTTTAATTGAAACAAACAGTAAGTTTTTGTAATAAGTGAAAAAATGAAAAACAAAAATGTTTAAAGGATCGGAGCTAATTTTTGAATAAACATTTTTTTAAATAAATACGTGACAGGCAGTACTATATTACAATAAACTTGATAAAAAAAAAACTTGAAACCAAGTGCAAATAACAGATTCTCACAAATATCTATTTTTATTTTTAATATGAAGTTCAAGTATGGTACACAATCATAAATACAATTTTATTAATTGGAGCGAGTAAGGCTTGATATTCGCAAAAGCCATCTAAAGGCCACAATATAATATTAAAATTGTATATTATTTTATTTGGAATTTCTAAGAAACAAACTTCTATAGAATAATTCTCAAATAAGCCCTCAGTAAACACGAAGGGAGAAATTCATAAATAATTTCCAGATTTAAAATAGATTTGAAAAACTCATTTTTTAAAGAAAATGTTGTTTAGAAAACCTTTTTAAAATTTAAAAAGTGTTCATGAATAAATATATGAATGAAAAAAGTTTTAATACATACCTCTAGTATTTTCTAGAGAAAATTAAAAAAGAAAAGCAGGCACGTAATTAGAAATCGCTAGATACATAGTGTAGGGTACAAACAAAAACGACTAAAAACGTCATATAAATTTCACTGGGATTTTTCAAACGAAAAGACCTTATAAAATAATTTTCAAATGTTAATAATATTTTCTTCAATCGTTTAGACATCAAATATTTTAGTTTTTTCCCTTTAGGTAACGGCACACGAGCACATAATACATTTAAATATGAATGTTCAAACATACATATATTTCTTTGCATATGAGCAAAGTACGCAAAAGATCCTGACTGTAAAAGATTTTTTATATTAATTCAAATGAAAAATTGAAAACGAAACTGTTACGACAGATGACCTAATATTAAGTAAGTAGTTATTACTTCTAATTTTTTAACATCCATTTTGAAGAGCCTTTATACACATTACTGCTAACAACTGCTAGTTAATTAAAATATGTTGTTCGCATGTAAGGACACACACATACACATATGCATATACATAAATATAAAAGTGTATGTATATGTGTTTTAATTATATCTGAACATCAAATTTTTTTTCTTTGGAAATAATTAAAGTTACACAATCTAAATAAAGATGACAGTAGACGAAAGATCGAAAGTAATATTGAGAAAACTTTAGAAACTGTCTTATTTAAATTTTTATGTTGGTTAAAGTGACCATTTGTTAATATCGCGCGTTAATTAGACGTAATTTGTTAGATGTATTACAATTGGTTTTCTTAAGTTTTAACATAAATTTTCCTTGAAAAAAATACATCAAATTTGAGTTTTGTATAAGTTACACTAATTATAATAATTTGTTTGTTTATAACGATGATACTCTTAACAAAGTATCATCGCATCAGCCATTTGCCATGACTACCGCCAACACTACCACCCACGCAAGAAACTAATGCCACAGTCAAATGTATAAAGAGCTGAAATTAAATCCATTGCAAAGCTGATGATGACCAACAGCAGCAGCAGCAAAAATAAAAACTTTAACAACAAAAATGTCTGTAAGGGCGTCAGTAAAGCAGTACTAACGGCATCAGTTAAACATTAATAAAACACAAAAGTCTGAAAAGTAAATAAAGTGATGGGTTCTACAGACAAACGACTATCGTTCTTAATAAAACACCACCCCCCATTTGCGAAAATCTTAAACAAAAAAATGTAGCAAAACAAACAAACAAACATACAAATATAAGTATTTAATATAATAAATATCTTTGCCCATCCATTTCTCCCGCTTTAATTTATCTTTGTAGATTTTTTTCTGTTCCTTTTTTTTGCAAAATAAGAGATATTGGGTGGAAAGTATGGCTCCCATAGAGAGGCAGCCTGTGTATGTTTGTATATGGCCAGTTCAAAGATTGAAACATTAGAAGGCCAGTTTATTGTTAACTTTCAAATTAAATTGAATATTTATAGAACTAATTTGAGGTTTATATTTATTTTGTATCGATTATTTAATACCCTTCAAGTGGTTTATATATTTTTATCAGTTTAAATTGTTTAAAGAGAATGAAAAAAAGTTTTCATTTTGCGTGGGTATACTTCTGTTAAATATTAAAGGGTTAAAAGCTTAAACTTTGGGTTTATAACGTTAAAATACAAAAGTTGATTAAATTTATAATATTCGTTTAATATTTACTTAACTTAATATAAGGAAAATATTTTGTATTTACAAGCTCAACTGTTAGAGAGCATAATAGTTCTGCTTTAAAAATTTTAAACCTTAAAAAGTTAGGTAGATCTTGTGATAAATCACCAAAAAGATAAAATGCTGAACCTTCCACTTAAATTGATTTCAAGTATATGTTTTATATTTGATTTAAAACAATTCACCTTTTTTGTATAATTGAAAATATTTTGAAACGCATAATATTAACTCAAATTATAACACATATTTGGCACAGAAAAATTTTTCATTGTCCTTCAAACAATGGATTTCTTAGCATTAATTATGTTCGTATTACAAGTGTCAATTAACTGACACTAGTGCTTAAAAATAATCTTGATTAATTTAGTTAAATTAGGCGACTAATAATGATTAAGTAAATGTTTATATGTGTGTGTTTAAATAAGTACGAACTACTCACTTGTTGTATAAAACAATATCCGGCAACCAAATGTGTTCAGAGGGTACATGTAATGTATCAACCCCGCCGTAGTCATCTGGATTCCATTTTAATTTATAGTCACTCCATTCCTTAAAAGAGAATAATAACAACAAAATAAAGATAAATTCAGAAAAACTAAGACAGTCTCTGCAATAATTAAAACAATTTTATTTGTATGTATAGAGGCTAAAGCAATAAAATAATAAAAAAAAAACTTTTTTTAAATACGAACAAATAAATGAAATCAATAGTAAACAAAACCAAAACATCTTTTTTTAACAAATTAAAACAGCTACAATAAATTTCAACAAAAAAATCTGTTTAATATAAATTTGTTTATTTATTTCTGTTAAAGTTATTAATTTACATTTTATTTTTGTTTATTTCTTTTGCCATGTACGCGTAAATACAAGAAAATGATTAAACATTTAATAACTTTTAAAAAATTTTAAATTTAAAGCATTTTTAAAAAAATTTTTTAAAAATCACTTTTGAAAATTTATAGCACACTCTTACAATTTCAAATTTTTCAAAACTTTTTAATTTCCACAAATTACATTCAAAACGAATACTTTTCTTTGTAAATTATTGTATAAAAGCATTTCTTGTTTACAATTTTAACAATTTACAATTACTATTTGTTTAACATTTATCAATTTAATTTTATTTTTAATATTTTAATTAATTAAACAGTTCCCTGTCAGGATAAGAGCAATTATGCATTATTTGCGTGGCGTTAATTAATTTAAGTTTGTAAAATTAAAACTCATTTCTGACAGATGTATAATTCATTTAAAACAATAAAAATGATAAAAAATTATTTCATAAACAGGATGATAATTAAAGTTGCACTCATGTTCGAAAATGTAATGGTTTAACTACTTTTGCAGTATAACAATATGTTTTATATTTTTGAAGTGATTTTTGAAAGAAATGCGAACGTTAGTTAAATGCAACACGACAAAATTTGTTGAAGCTTGTTAGTGTAAAACCTTTTTTTGGTTTAAAAAAAACTTATGAGCGATTGAATTTAATTATAGGGGTTATGTGAAAAATGTTTCGTTTTTCAATACGTTTGAAAATCTAAAACAAGCTTTAGTGTTTAAGAAAACCGTTTAGTTAAAAAAACTCGTTTTAAAATATAAACAGATCTTCCCAAAAAACCAAAAAATTTATTTAATCTTGATCTTATTAATATAAGTTAATATAAATTATATATAAATATTATTGTTAAATGAATCATAATAAAATGTGACAATAAGGCTTTCGTAAAAATCGGATAAACGTAAGGGAAGCATTCTATTTCAAAATAGTTGAAAATTTGAAATGAGCAAAATATGTTTCAAAACCGCTTAAAAGGTTGACAGTTGGCATGTATTACTTTTGGATGAATTTATTTTTTTATAATTGATATGAGCGTATAGTTAACTTTAATTTTTAAAGTTAATATGACTTATACGTCTATTGGTTCACTTTGTTATTTCACATGCTTCATATCAATTGCCTTATTACTTATTAAAAAAACACTGTGAAATTTTAAATCAAAAACGTTATAATATAATTTTGTAATAAATAGAAGTAAAGAAATTTTTTTTTTTAACTAAAAAAGAAAAGTTGACATGTGTTTGCCAGCATTAACAACAAAATAAAAATCTTATCACAATAAAATTGGATCAATTGGCCTGATAAACTATAAAGAAAATTTGAAAAAAAAACAGCAATTTTGAAACAAAATCGAGTTGCGCCCTTTCTATATTAACCCATTAACTAATAGATGTACATAAACTACATTGTAGCAATAGTTTATACAAAAATATTTCTTTCAATTGCATATCGACTTTAACATATTTGTTGCTATAAATAGAATATGCTTAAAATTTTTGTTCAATTTATTGTTTTAATTATTTTGTTTTAGTTCATATTTTGTTTGATTTTTACTTATAAAAAAATTAGTTTTTTTCATTAATGTTAAAAAACATTTATTTGAAAAACTATTTTTTTTACCGATAATAACCGAAAGCTTCATCATCAATACTCTTTGAATGGTAGTATTGGTCTTGACTGCAAATATTATCTATTTAACTTACATGTTATCGAGATAGGTAAATGGAAATACAATATTACTTTTGCTACGGCATTATAATAAAAGAAAAATAAAATTAAAATTAAAAAAAAATATCTAGGTGTAAACATGTATAGTTTCTTACATTAAAAATAAATAAAAGTAAATAAATAAATAAATTTATAAAATTTAACAAGAAAAAAATTTTACCTGTTCTACCCATACATTTGTCGTCATGATTTGATTTTTTAAATTCTGAAAATAAAGAAGAATTAAGAAATTTTTAGTTTTTTTATTTTAGAGTATTTAGTAAATTAGCGAACTAGCTGAAATTAAAAATTCAATTATTTCTGTTAGTTCTTAGCTTATTGTAGATATAAAGTATTTTATTTACTGAAACGATTTATAGACATAAGATTTTTCATTAATTTTATATTAATATTAGATTTCTTAAGTGCCATAATTTTCTATGTAGTTAGAAAAATCATTTATGTTTATTTTAAACCGTTAAATTATATATAAATTAGAGTTATTTATTTTGACGGAATTGTTTAGTTGTGGAATTATTAAACATGAAAATGCTACTTTTGAGTGCCTTTAGATAAGAAATAAGCAATTTTAGTAAAAAAATTTATAGCAAATGGAATTAATTTAATCATAAAAAGAGTAATTGTTTTTGTAGATGTTGAGTAAAAATTCTTTACAGTTTTATTTATTGTAACATATTTCCATTTTTTTAATTTACATTCTAATGCAGTTTTTCTTACGAAAAATATTTTCATTTTATTTAGTCATTCATCTACTAGTTTTGTTTTTTCCCCATCAATTTCAGTTTTTTTTTTTTCTTTTATTGCTTTCTTTAAGAAAGGGATTTTTTTTGCAAGAGTATGCGCATTTAATTAAATGCAATTAATTTTGTTTTTTTTCTTCAAATCTGTATGCTGTTTTCATGCAATAACAAAATGGTTATTTTCATTTCCTACTTTCATATCATTAAATTAAGTATATCTTATACCATAGGAAATTTCAAACCTTTTACTTTTTAGTTAATCGAAAATATTGAATAAATAATTAAAAGTTTTGCAAGATTTCCTAATGTTAACACGTACAAATGCTTTTAAATTTTCTACAAAATTTTGGGAAAAAAGTTTTATTTGAAAAATTTAAAATATTACAGATCAAATAAAAAAGTAAAAAAATTTTAAAAAAATTGGACAAAAAAAACTATTTACATATGTTCTTTAGCTTAACAAATATTAAATATTTTTATATATTGTTATTTACTTTACTAAAACATTTTTTTGCCAATTTATCTTCTGAATGAATTTATTTTTGTTTTGTATTGGATATTGTTTTTATTCTCACTCAAATACCCGCATGTTATCATTTTATATAAATTGCTAAAAATATTTCTAAAAACTATTTTTTCCAACAAATTTTGCAAATCTCAATATAGCAACACTGCATTTATGCCCCTGTATTTTATATGTAGTTTTGTACTTTCAAAATTTTCCGAAATGGATGTAGAAGCAGTAAATAACAATTTGACTTTAACAATGCAACAGTCCAACACATAAATTCTTTAAATGTCCGTGCAACATTGTGAGCATTTGTTTTACAATCAATCAGTGAGTTAAGAAAGTCGTAAACACGAGAACAATAAACGGGGATTTCTTTTGTGATTGGATGGGTATATGGGATTGATGCATGTTACTTGAATGTACTATTTGAAGGGTGTGAGTATGTGTATGTGTCTGTGTACGTGCATAAGAAAGAAAAGATTTTTTTTCAATAACTATCACATTTGCGCAATGCTTTAGTAGTTAAAGTGCACTATAATAATTCAAGTGAGTATTTGATGGGATAAGCGTTTATCCCCTCAAAAGTTTAATATTTTATGTTCTGTTTTAAGTAGTTTTAAAAGATTATTGCAATTTTACGATTTAACATTGTTTTTGATTTTTGAGTTAACAAAAGAAAAAAAACTTTAAAAATGGTTTAATTTATGTATTTTCTTTATTGACTTACTTTTTCAAAGGGGAAAATAAATACTTTTTTTTAGTTTCATTTAACAAAGTTTTTAATTCCAAATAGAAAATTAAAAAATAGGTTTGTAATTTTAAAAGGAATTAACTCTAAAGATATGAAAAAATACAAAGAAAATTTTTAAAAATGTTTCTAAGACAACATAGATTTTATTTTTAAAAAACACAATTAAATCTTAAAATAATTTTTTGTTGCATTAAATATCATTCAGAAATGTTTAAAATTTTTTAAATTAGAAGCTTTTAAAAGCTTAAGAAGATAAAAAATTCACAATTATCTCTTTATTTAACCTCATTAAGTTAATAAGATTTAAAAAAACACATGGCTAAAACTAAATGTTTTTATTTTTGTTGTTAAATGTGTGCGTTTTTCGAATTCTTTGTTTTCAGTTAATAGTTTAAAGCATCAACAAAGCTTAACTTTAAAGCCTAATATGAAAAAGATATTTGTCTGCCGTTTTCCAGAAGAAAATTTTGTTTAAAGACAAAATATGTGGAAAAGGATGTCATGTTAAAGGGGTTTTAAAAGTTGCGTGTTGCATATTAACTGCCTGCTTATGCTCTTCGAAACGTACGTTTGGCAAACGATGCTTTATAAAACATTTACACATATTCATACATTAAATATATTTTATTTTGTGACGGTAATGAAATTTTCTTTCCAAAATAACAATTTAATTTTTGTAATTGTTTTATTTACATTCGTTGTCATTATCATTTTACTCAATTTGCGTGCGTTTATTCCTCCTGCTGGTTTACTTCTCAAATTTTAAATTTAATTTTAAAAAAATTTTATTGAACACGACACAGAAACGAATTAATAGCAAAAAGTTAAAAGAAAAAGAGGCGAGAAATTGTTTTAAACATTTTAAATATTGGGAACAAAATCTAATTACTTACGTTTAAAGCTTTTAAGCAATTAATTATACGAGATGTAAAATATGTACAAATGTTTTTGTGTATAAAATTAAAAATGAATAAAATAAACTACAAGCATATTAATGCTGTGCACTTATATATAAAACCATTTACGTTTTGAAATTGAACGATAATTTTTGTATTCAATATAAAAGTTGGTGACGTAAAGTTAAAGTACTATTAGAACCTTTAATCGCCCAAAGTTCTTGTTTGGGGAGAAAATTTTTAAGGGGAGCTAAATGAAAACAAATGACCGTTCATATTTTCGTTCAGTGAAGTATTTAGTTGGTGGCATAAAGTAAGACACATATGGAACATTTTATCAAAATAGTGTAATGGGACAAAATTCTCATTCCGGGAGGACATTTGTATTAAGGCAACTAAACTAGATGTCGTTAATAGTAACTTAATGTTAAATTCAATATAACTACTTATGAAACAACTATATTATACCTTTTCCCTATAATTTACTTTTATATTAATTTTCAAGTAAATGCCTACTACGAGAGTCATGATCAATAATAGACCAATTTTTACAAAACACTTTTGGCTCATTTAAAGAAGTTTTGTAAATGTGTTAATATGTTTTAAAACCATTTTTGTTCCCAGTTTGTGATTTTAATTGTGACTTCCAGGAGTTGGAGCTCATCACAGGGTTCTATTTAATATTTGGTGACACTTGGTGTTTTATTTTTTAAAATAACTATTTTGGGCTGACATTTTTTTGAAGGCTATGTCGAAAAATATACTGATCATCACAATAAATTTGCCACTTGTGCTTTGATCAAATGTTTGCATGGATACCCAGCAGAACGGACAGATGGACCGACATGCTTCGATCGATTCAGAAGGTGATTTTAAGTCGATATACATATATAATGGAAAATAGGTCTTAGGCTATTATTTTAATAAAAATTTTTTATTAAAATCAAATATTTTAAGTTTGTAACAATTTAAATCTCAAGGATGGCATGTTTTCAAACTTTTAAAAATAGAAATACCTTGGAAGGACATAATATCCGCTCATAATCAACTCTAGAGCTCTAGAAAGGTAAAACTTTATTACTTCTCAACAACATTTTTCTTTAAAGCACATTTTGAAAAATCTGACGAACTTGTTAATTTTAATAAAACGTTAAAAAAGTGAAGCAAATTATTCAGTTTGTAATCATTTTAAACTCCTGCCACATTGATAGAAATTAAATATAAACCAATTTATTTAGATTTCGTTCATTCTTAATCTTTTTTAGACATTAATTCAAAAAATGTTAGAAATTATTAAAAATCATTGTTTTCCCAATTTAGGCCACTTTACATGGAGTTTCCAATTAAAAACTATTCTATTTTTTTCTCGCTTTCGATAGCGTGTAATTATTTGATTTCTTTTCGTTTTGAATTAAACAAATTGATTTTAATTTAACAAAATTGATTTGATTGTTTTTTTTTTTTTAATCTCAACTACATATTTTTTTTTGTGTTTCGCTTTTCTCTATTAATTAGTTTTTTTAAAAAAAGTTTTCTTCTCTTTTAGTTTTTCCATTATTAGTTTTACCATTAAACAAAATCACAATGGGAACCATTGGACTGAATACATATGTTTGTTTGTAAATGGCAGTGAAGATTTTTAATGGACGATGACGTAGTAAACTAGTAACTTTGAAACTTTTATCCATTTCAAAATTGATGTTGTTTAGGAACTTAATTTCTTTCGTTATTCATGGTTGTATTATTTAACTTCTTTATGTTCCGATACATGTTCGGTTGGAAATCATTAGGAAAAGTGGTTGTTGTTAATGCTTTCAATCAGTTGCCAAATTTTTCAACTCAACTTTATGAAAGTAATTACAGTTTTTATTGTTAGTTTTGAAGCTTAAGTAGACTTTTGAATCGTTTGTGCTCTTAACTGATATTCTTTAAAGCGTAATACTTGTGTCGAAGGCACAAAGAAGAAATTTAATTTTAAATTTTTTGACTTCAGCAGTTTAATGCTTTTAACAAAATTGTTTTACCATATTCCGCTCAAATACACTGTAAAATGTATTTAATTTTGTAGGTTAATTTGTATTTAACAATTTCTAGGATAGTTAAAATATTAAAAAAAATATTACAAAAACTAAATGCGATACAAACTAAGTTGTAATTTTATTGACTTTTTAAGATCAAACCAACGCTTTCTAAGTAAAGTTGGACTAACAAATTCCTTAAATCAAATAATAGATAAATAATTGTATTTCCAATACTTACTACATCAATAAGTTGTGATAATCGTAAGCCCATTTTGACCGTTAGACGATCAGAATTGTTGCCAACAGGCCTTATTAATCGGTTGTAGTTACTTAAGAGATCGTCGTATAAACGTTTAGCATCTGGGTTGGCCAGGCCGCCGGTGGCAAAATGTAACGCTATGAACATAGCTGCAAATAGCACGCTCCCCATCTTAGGCCAGGTCCACCCCTAAAAATATAAAAAATTGAATTTGAAAGAAAAATCACATTTATATTCATATTTCAAAATTAATATGTATGTATTGGTGTATGAGAGCAAAAGAGTTTTCGAAGTATAAACTTTATTTTGTGTTACATACTATTAATATGAAAATATCGTCACACATAAAAAAACTTTTACACAAATAATATGTATGGACGTATGTATTAACAAAACGGTTAACAAGTTTTATTATTTAATATACGTCTTTCATATCATATGTTTTTCTTTTAAATGCAACATTTAGATACTAAATGTCAGTCTGTATCTGCTAAATTGGTTGTTGTTGCTATTTTTCTTCAATTTATTCAAATGCGTAGGAAGCCTATGTACGATGCACATTGAAATTATTTTTAGCTGTAACAAATATTATAGTTTATAGTCAAAAACACTACTACCGTTCAAAGAGTTTTAATGATGAAATTATAAAGCGGGTTTCAAAGATAGAGTATCGGTAGAAAACTTGAGTTTTTAAATAAAATTTTCTCTCAACATTACCGAGAAATAAATAACTTCTTTTAATTAAAAAGAAATTAAATAATAAACTTAAGCTTGAATAAAAAGTACAAAATTGCTTTAAAAGACAATAAGTTCAACAAAAATAAAATAAAAACAAGTAAGAGCGCTATATTCGGCTGTGCCGAATCTTATATACCCCTCACATTGGTCTTTAAATATACCCAGCCGAGTAATTTTGTACTGCAAACAATATAATAAAAAACCTTGTGCTAGTTTTAAAGCTCATAAGAAAAATAACAAAATTTTAACGTTCGTATGAATAATAGAAATAGATGAAGAAGATTTGAGGTCGAAAGTTTTAAAAGTTTTCGACATTATTCATATTTAAAGGTTAATAAAACTTATTAAATGTTCTAGTCCCGCTGCTCTTCTCCAACTTTTTTTCCAAAATGTATGAATTATTTGATTATTACTTTTTGTAGAATATTCGAAGTCGATAGCTGTAATAGTTTTCCAGAAGTAGCGTATCGAAAATTTTATAAAAATTGTTAATTTGTATGGGAGCTACCCCTTTTTTTGCCCCCACTCAAAAAATTTATTCTTTAAAGCGTTGGTCTTTGCGTACAATTACTTTTTGTAGAACATTTTAAGTCGGTAGCTGTTATAGTTTACGAGATATAGCGCATAAAATATTTCACCAAATTTGTGCAATTGTAGGAAAAATACCCCTTCCACTGGTCCTATCTGAAAATATTTTTCCATTATTTAGGTCCCTTCTTTAGGAGTGTCCGTGCCAAGTTCTGTGGCAAAAGTGACTATACTTACTGAGATATATAGGGATATATGAACGGATTTTGTCCTAAAAAAAATGGGTTACTCTGGGTTTTCGCTTATATCTCGGTCAATAGTGAACCGATTTTCCTGATTTTAAATAGCGATTCTCTCCAGGATATTTCTAATAGTTTGACACCATTACCTGGTCTGTATCTTTTTATTTGACTCCGGAAACTTGATTTCAACAGACGGACAGATGGACAGACGGACATATGGACAGACGGACCTCGCTAAATCGGCTTCCCTATCTATAAGGATCCAGAATATATATACTTTATGGGGTCGCAAATGAATAATAAAGAAATTAAAAACGGAATGACAAAGTGATATATACCCTATCACTATGTGAAGGGTATAATAAGAAGATATTTAAATGCTTTTGTTGTTTAAATTGTTGTGACAAAGCTGATGCCACGATTTCAATTAAGGCTTTAAATATATTAAAATACAAACTTGCATGGATAATACTTAATAAGGATGTGATCCTTTGTATGCTACAAGTATTTTTACATGAAAAAATCTTTTCCGCTGCTTTTATGAAAAATATTTAAATAGAATTTAAAAGGGATTAAGAACTCTACATGTGAATGCATTTTTATATTTTGACTACTTTAAACGTTTCACTTAATAAAAACATGTATAAACCAATTAAAAAAGGAAAGGCGTTTTCATCAAGTAAGATTCTCGTCATAATAATATTAATGTTTTAAAAAATTACGTGTATGTCTGAACTGATTAAAGCTTCGTATTTAATAAAACTACTTTTAACAGTTTAAATAAGATAAAATACAAACAAATACATGCTCGCATTTTTTAACCGGATTTTTAATGCCATTTACTGAAGGTGACAGTGTATGTTAATACTACATGAATTAAATGTCGTTTTCTTTTCTGTCAGAAATGTTACCTTAATGCTTAATGTTATTCTACGCCCTTCTCTTTGTTCTTTTCTGAAAAATGGGCAACATCTTGATCGGGTCATTAGCTCTTCCCTGATAATATTACTCTGAGCAAAAAATTTTTTTTTTCAAGCCCCCTAAAACAATTTAAGGGCTACATTCTGCTTTGAGGAAAGAAAAAATGATTTAGGTTTTCTAATAAAATTTCTTTGAAGTGTAAAAATTTAATACATTTTTTTCTAAAAATTGTTTTTATTTCTTATGACAGAACTTCAAAACTGGGTGCAGCCATAATTTTTTGTTTTCTTATAAAGTTTTAGAAATGTAGCACTGTGTTAGGGCGCACACAGTCTTTAAAAGGTGCTACAAGTTCCCAAAACAGAAAATACAATAAGAACCACATGTTTGCACCAAAGTGACCTTTGGGCTCTCAGAGCTACCAGACAAAAAAAAAACGATAACCAGTTTAAAAAAGGTGTATTAAAAGAAGTTTAAAATTTGTTTAGTGCCTGAAATTCATGTTTGTTAAGGCAATATTTCTTGTTGTAGCTTTTTTGTTTTTGAAAAGTTCTACATTCTTCTTAAAAGTTACGCTTGAAAAAATTTAACTTAATTTATGACACACATGTGAAAAAAAATTAAATTAAAACTCATGTAATTTTTACCATCAATGTAAAAATAATTTTGAAATGGTCATATAAATATACATATTCTAAAGTATCTTTTATTGATTTGGAGTTGAAGCATTGCAAAATTATAAACTTAAGAAATTGCAGACAATTCACAATGCAAAGCCTTAAACTAAAGGTCTTTAATTTTTCAATGTCATTTAACTGAGTTAAAAGGATATGTGTGAGTAATAATAACAATCCAATAATAAAGTTAATTTGTTAATAAAAAAATTGTTCACTCATGCAAATAAACAAATACTTATGCATCTGTGTAACTCAATCTAAATACAACAGTTTGCAATTGTATTGGCTTTGGGTGCTACTTTCTTATGAATTTTTTTTAATTTTAATCTTAAACAACTTTGTTGAAAACACTTTTTTATTCGATTAACGCTCGCTTATGTACATACATGTCCTAACGTTCAAAATGTGTTACAAGTTCATAGCAATTCTCTCTTTCAGTTGAGTGAATTTCTTGCTTTGAATAGAATTTCTTACTTGTTTTTCTTTAAGAGAGTCAGTACACATTTGCTGGGGAAAACTTAAGGGTTTTTAAAATTTTTGTTTACTTACTAAGAGTTCATATTTAATTTTTTTTCTTAACTTGTAAATAAAATAAACTTTTCTTAGATTATTTTTAAAGAAAAGGAAAAAGAGGAAGAAAATTAAGATAAAAAATAAGGCGTTTTCCTTAATGTTTATGTTAGGTACATATGTATGTATATGTGTATATCTGTGTATGTTCATATGAAGATACATATCGTTACTTTAATATAGAGAGGCCTTAACTTTAATTTTTTTTTGGCCCACATTTTCGTTTATTTCGAATAAATGGTTTGCTCAAATATCACATTTAGCAAAAAATCTCGTCTTAAGAAATACGAAATAATGCCTTTCTATATTAAGGTAGCGATATATGAAGCGAATTTAAAGTAAATGAATGTTAGATGTTGTATTCAAAAGCTAAAAGTATGTTAAGAGTGTAATATGTTATTATAACTGAGGGTAATTTTGTTTGTAAAGGAGTTAGAATTTAGTAATATGTTCGTGTGTTTGTAGCATGTTGCAAATATTTATATGAATTTGTATGTAAAAATACTTTCTGTTATATAATACTTTTTAACATTTCTCATTTACTAGATCTGTTGGCAGTTTTTGTATGTTCTTTTGACCTTCATTTCTATTGAGCCTATCTTATTCCCAAACCCATGTTCATACATTTCTAATTATTATTCTTTCCCTCCCATTTGAACCCATTGACTTTTATGTACAAGTTTTCAACAAACAAATTTAATAAAACACAAACATATCACTCATTTACTTCAATAGTGTCATATTTTCAAATTGACATATTTTAAAGTTTTCCAAAAAATATGTGTGACTTATTTTAAGGGATCATTATATTTGGGACACTCATTATAGAAAGCAAAGCATTGTTGATGACTAATGTTTTTGTTTTTAATGTTTAACAATTATTATTCAAATTAAAAAAAAAAATTAAATATACGCTGGATTTGCTTTGTGCCCTTATATCATTGCCCTTTTTTTCTTAATACCAAGATAATTTTTGTTTTATCTTTAGTTTCTATTATAATTAGTTGCAATAATTTAGTATGGTTCGCTTATTGGTTGGTTCTCTTGTAAAACCACCACTCTTTTAGTTTCCTTAAAACTTATGTATTTGTTCAGCTTAGTTTAAAAAACTCAATATTTTTTTTTTCAAATAAAGAGTCATTGAAACGTATGATTAACGTTTATTATTTAAATTTATACTACTACTCCGTGGTAATAATAATAACGTCACGATGCTCTGCGGTTTTTTTTTTATTTAAATTTTACTACAGTTATACATACATTTTATTAAAAAGCGAGATTTTTATGACTTACTCCTAATCTGCAACATAAAAAACCAAAAAATCCAGGCTTATAAATTCTATTAATCCCTGAAAAATGTATTTGTCATTGTTAGTCTAGCGTTCTTTGAAAATTCAGTTTTATTGTTATATTTAGTGTCATAAAAGGTTTAATATTTTTTATATTTTGCTTCTAAAACATACAAATGCACGTTTATATATCGTTTAGTTTATTGTAAAATTTAAATTGAAATTTTGTTAAGAGTCTTAAAAATGTCACATAAACCAAATTTATTTCAACATACATTTTTATAAGTATAAACAGGTACGTGTTCATACTTGTATATAAGTCTTCAAATGTCTTTAAACTAAAAAGCCTTCAATTTTGTATTGAGCATGACACCTTAAAATAAGATTTCTTCTCTTTTGCATATCATTTTTGGTTCTTTTTTTATTTATTGTATTTATTCCTTTCTAAAACATACTTTTATAATTTTATGTTTGAATTTTTAATAATTCAAAAAAGTATGTGTCAATACTCTAAGATAAGTACACATACATATAGATATTTCTATTAATAATATACATATATACATATATATGTATGTACATGGATGTTGGTAAGAATTTGTATTCAAAGGCAAATTAAAACATGGGTATTTTGGTTGTTTGGCTGTTGTTTAGCATCACACATATGCATGTATGTAGATATTTGTGAACACAATAAACTCACACATGTATGTATGTAAGTGTACATGTAATGAAAAATGAATGTAAAATGACAAAAGAATTGTTGTCGAGGGAGTGATTGCAAAAAGTATTATGAAAAATTATCTTTTCGTGATTTGTGGTTAAACCGTGCTTAACAGCACTTTCGCTTTACAAATCAAAATTAAAAAAAAAACAAAATCCGTATGAATCCTGAAGCATTAACAAATTCTATTATTTAATTTTTTATTTATTCTACCACCACCACTATTTGGTATCTAATGTGACATAATACTTGCGCCATTTAATAAGTGGAATACTGAGTTATTTTTATATTGAACCAAGGGAAGAGTATGCTTAATATACTACCGTGCCCGGTAAGCTTCGGTACACAAAGTATTGTAAAGCAACACAGCAAAGCGTTTATATATTTAGAGTAATGGCCTTAAAAGAATGGCAAAACGGAAGCCATATGGTTAATAAACATTATTAAAAAAAAATTATTTTTTTAAGAATTAACATATTTATATTTTGTACATATATAAAAAGTTAAAAAAGAATATTTAATAAAACTTTTCTCGTAACATGATACTAACTTTACACTTAACTATCGATTTAAAAAACTACAACCTTCTTAATTTTTTACAACCAATCTGCTTTAAGCAATAATATTCTTAAACTTACAAGTAAAAAATTCACTTAAATTTTAATGCAAAAAATCTTTAAAAGCTGGTATGAAATAAACTTTACAAAAGTTTCGATTGCTTAAGTCTAGTTAAAATTTATATGCTTAAAAAATCTTGACAGTACGAATAAAATTTAAAAACTTTTTACCTAAATATGTATGTGAATATTTTTATTTTTAGCATTTCTATTTTCATCCGCTTATCATCCTGAAATCTAAGAATAAAACAAATAAATTTATTCTTTTTAAAAGCTTTTATAAAAACAACTCTCAGTTGGACTGTATTTGATTATGTTTAGCAGGAAATTTTTATATATTTTCTTTTAAACAAAACTTTAAAATTTAAAAATTGACACGTTTAGGAGAATATGTTTAACTTTAAAGAGATAAAAAGTTTTGATTTGCGACAGTCAAAAACAGTCACAACTTGTAATCATTATTTTTTATGAAAGTCTTGTGCTTGAAAAAAATCGTATTAATTGTAAAGCTATTGTTTCCTTTTCTTTTTTTTTTAATTTTTTTTATTTTTTATAGAAAAAATAATAATTAAAATCCAGATAATTAGTGTTTTTGGCTTTAACTCGATAGACTATTAGCTTAAAAAGTGATGCCAGATAGCGAAAAAACAAAACTACATAACCTTTCTTCATTTTGCATTTGAATTTTTTTAAGTTTTGTTCCTGGTAAATTCGTACAGCTCCATTTGTTCAAGTCGTAAACAAAATTAAAAATCGAATATAAGAAAAACTCGAAACTATATTTACTAATCACAGTCCCAAATTAGAGATTACCAACACTCACGTGCTTACAGAAAATGAAAACATTTCAAGGAATTTAATTAAAAACTTAAAATATTCTTGTTTGTCACAGTTCTTAGTAATTTCGATTTAAAGCCAAAATATAATTTTCGGTTTAAGTCATTAATCACTTCTGCAAAGTTTTTGGCAGACAGAAAAACACCAAATGACCACAAGGTCGTGTAAGTTTCAGTTTGATATTATTTTTCAACATTAAATTACTTTTTTTTCTAATAAATTTTTCTAAATTGTCGCAAATGTGTCTTACAATAGTTTATATGCGTGTGAACGTTTGTTTGTGAATATGAACAAGCACACATATGCACGTGCAGGTAAGTATGTATGTATGTGTGTTAGCTGTGAAAAGGGAACAAGTTTCCAAATGTTATTTATTTTCTTTTGCAATTCTACAAAAGTAAAACAGAAAGCATTTGAAAAATGAAAAAAAGCTAAAAAATTGGAAAACAAATTAAATTGATAAATAAAAAATGTTTGGCAAAACACAATGTTTGAAACTAGAGAGATATCTATTGAGGTATATACTGACATACGTATTTTCTATTTAGTTGACATAAAGACAAACGCTTGTTTAAAATATAAAAAGAAACTAAAATAAAAAATAATTGATATTTAAAATCATTGCCAACACATCAAAAAACTAAAAATTATTACTGCATCAAATGATGTATAAGTTCTTATCTCTATTCTGCATATACATACATACTTACATACATACATGCACACATTTGCGCACATTATCAATGAAATAAGTGAAATGAAATTACAATCGCAACCTCAAAAAATTGTGTTTACATTCCACAAGAATTATTTTTATTCTATTTTAGAGATTCGTTTTCCTAATCTTCATATGAAAAAATAACAAAAGACAAGTACGTCGTTGTTCAAAAGACCGGTGCAAGACTTGTCGTGTTTTTTTTTTTATTTTTAAATATAAATCAAAGGAAGTTACATACATGCACAAACAAGTATTCACAAAATATCAAATTTAATTTTTTATCTTTAGAAAATATTGCCAATAAATAAATTTATGGCCAAATACATATACATATTTATGTATGTTTGTAAAAATAAATCTTTTTGAATTTTCTGCTTTTTCTTTTGTTAAGCTCGCATATTTGAATCACATACAATGTAAATGTATTATGCACTTAATTACATATGTAGGCATATCCCTATGTTCGTCATTTGTGCCAGCAGGATAATAAAGCCCCAAAAAACAACAACAACAATAAAAACAAGTAAGAGCGCTATATTCGGCCCTTCACATTGGTCTTTAAATATACCCAGCCGAGTAATTTTGTACTGCAAATAATATAATAAAAAACCTTGTGCGAGTTTTAAAGCCCATAGAAAAAATAACAAAATTTTAACGTTCGTATGAATAATAGAAATAGATGAAGAAGATTTGAGGTCGAGAGTTTTCAAAGTTTTCGACATTATTCATATTTAAAGGTTAATAAAACTTATTAGATGTTCTAGTCCCCCTGCTCTTCACCAAGTTTTTCACCAAAATGTATGAATTATTTGATTATTACTTTTTGTAGAATATTCGAAGTCGATAGCTGTAATAGTTTTCCAGAAGTAGCGTATCGAAAATTGTTTAAAAATTGTTAATTTGTATGGGAGCTACCCCTTCTTCACCCCCCATCCGAAAATCTTTTTCTTCAGAGCGTAGCCCTTAATGTCCAATTACTTTTTGTAGAACATTTGATTTCGATATATGTTATAGTTTCTGAGATATAGCATATCGAAAATTTAACAAAAATTGTTAATATATATGGGAGCTACCCCTTTTTTTGCCCCCACTCGAAAATTTTTTTCTTTAAAGCGTAGCCCTTAGCGTGCAATTACTTTTTGTAGAACATTTCATTTCGATATCTGTTATAGTTTCCGAGATATAGCGTATCGAATATTTGATAATAATTGTCGATTTGTATGGGAGCTACCCCTTTTTTTGCCCCCACTCGAAAATTTTTTCTTTAAAGCGTAGGCATTTTTGCCCAATTACTTTTTGTACAACATTTCATTTCGATATCTGTTAAAGTTTCCGAGATATAGCGTATCGAATATTTGATAATAATTGTCGATTTGTATGGGAGCTACCCCTTTTTTTGCCCCCACTCGAAAATTTTTTTCTTTAAGGCGTACCCCTTAGCGTGAATTACTTTTTGTGGAACATTTCGTTTCGATATCTGTTATAGTTTCCGAGATATAGCGTATCGAATATTTGATAATAATTGTCGATTTGTATGGGAGCTACCCCTTTTTTTGCCCCCACCCAAAAAATTTTTTCTCTGAGGCGTAGCCCTTAGCGTGCAATTACTTTTTTTAGAACATTTCATTTCGATATCTGTTATAGTTTCCGAGATATAGCGTATCGAATATTTGATAATAATTGTCGATTTGTATGGGAGCTACCCCTTTTTTTGCCCCCACCCAAAAATTTTTTTCTCTGAGGCGTAGCCCTTAGCGTGCAATTACTTTTTTTAGAACATTTCATTTCGATATCTGTTATAGTTTCCGAGATATAGCGTATCGAATATTTGAAAATAATTGTCGATTTGTATGGGAGCTACCCCTTTTTTTGCCCCCACCCAAAAAATTTTTTCTCTAAGGCGTAGCCCTTAGCGTGCAATTACTTTTTTTAGAACATTTCATTTCGATATCTGTTATAGTTTCCGAGATATAGCGTATCGAATATTTGATAATAATTGTCGATTCGTATGGGAGCTACCCCTTTTTTTGCCCCCACCCAAAAAATTTTTTCTTGAAGGCGTAGCCCTTAGCATGCAATTACTTTTTGTAGAACATTTTAAGTCGATAGCTGTTATAGTTTACGAGATATAGCGCATAAAATACTTCACCAAATTTGTGCAATTGTAGAAAAAATACCCCTTCCCCTGGTCCTATCTGAAAAAAATTTTTCCATTATTAAGGTCCCTTCTTTAGGAGTATCCGTGCCAAGTTTTGTGGCAAGAGTGACTATACTTACTGAGATATATAGGGATATATGCACGGATTTTGTCCTAAAAAAAATGGGTTACTCTGGGTTTTCGCTTATATCTCGGTCAATAGTGAACCGATTTTATTGATTTTAAATAGCGATTGTCTCCAGGATATTTGTGATAGTTTGACACCATTAACTGGTCTGTATCTTTTTATTTGACTCCGGAAACTTGATTTCAACAGACGGACAGACGGACAGACGGACAGACGGACAGACGGACATCGCTAAATCGACTTCCCTATCTATAAGGATCCAGAATATATATACTTTATGGGGTCGCAAATGAATAATAAAGAAATTACAAACGGAATGACAAAGTGATATATACCCTATCACTATGTGAAGGATATAAAAAGCAAAAACAAGATTACAATACAGCGACAGTTTCATTTATTGAGACAATCACAGAAGCGTGCTTTGCTGCCATAAAAAATTTAAAAAAAAAATATTGTACGAAGAGATTAAAAAGGAAAAATTTTAAGACTTTAAGAGAAAATTTTTTCTAATTTCAATGTTATCTGCCATTAAATATCGGCGGAAAAGTAAATGTTGTTGTTGATTTACTCCCTATTGCATGCCTGGGGAGATTTCCACCAGACCCGAATAATTACACGTACACAATTTTGAAATTAATATTTTTCCTTTATTTAAAAATATTGACTGTATAATTATGTTATGTGGACTGTATAGTTATGTTAGCTCGACTGTGTCTGTTGAAAGTAGAAATCAAACTAACATGTTAAATGTGTGAAGTTTGATGTGCAGGGTTCCCCAACAATGTTTGTTGTAAATTTTATTTTTATACATGCAATGTTCTAGATCCTTCTTTCTCTTCTTATTATTAAATTATTAAATTGACAACAAAGAAAACACCTAAATAAATTAAGTTGTAATAATTTTTTTTATGCAATTAAATCAAATTCCCATAATAAATAAGTTTTCTTGCATGAAAAATGCAGCTATAATATTTTTACGCAGAATTCCTCTAACAGTTGAGTCTCACTTAACTTAAAGCGATTAGCCACAATCGTAAATTATTCTTAAAAGTGAAATATCAATTAACATGAAACTTTTTGTTTTTTATTTATGTTCTGTTTAGAAGTTCATATTGTTGTTGTTTCTTCTAAATGGAGTAAACGGTTAAAAAAATATTTTATCTTTTTATATTTGAGAGATAAGTATTGTAGCGAAAATGTCCCGATAGTTTCCTCTATATTGTATTTATTATTGTAGTATCTGATTGTAAGTTATTTAGGAAGTGTTCTGTAAAGTTGGTTTTTTAATTAAAAAAAAAAAAACAGTTTATTTTCAAATAATTTTTTTTTCACTGGTTTGAAAAGTTATTCAATCAAGCTCCAACTGCACGAAAATACTGATTTTCAGTTATTTTTTTAGTTATATTTAACTTTGTTAATGTTTTTTATGGTATTTTGTATTTTGCAAGTTAATTTTTTATGAAATATTATTTGAAATGAAATATTGTGGTAATTTTAATTAATATCTTGTTGAAGGGTTTTTAAATAAAAATTCAGTTATTTAAAGGAGCATTTCCAGTTGATTTTGCAAAAATAATTTTTTTGAGCGCATTTGCAAATACATCCTTAAGAAATCTAATCAATGTAATATTTTATAACGATTCAGTTTTAGATTTTAACATTAATTGGGAATCAAAAAAGAAGAACCAAATGATTTTATTATACAATTTTTAAAAGCTTTTTTTGTTCTTGCCAAGATAAAATAAAAAAGACCGTCGCAAGGAAATATTTTAAGATATAAATAAATAGAAATAAATAGGAAAAATCGAATAGAGGCCTAAATTTTATTTTCCAATATATATTAAGATAATTCAGAAAAATTAATAAATTCACAATGTATAATCCAAAATTAGTGTATAATGTTGGTTGGCTTTTGTCTGGTTTAATTAAGCTGAACATAATTCCAGAAACGTTTAGTTTTTTTTTCAAAATTTGTATTTGGCAAATTACCAACTCATAGATAAATAAGCAGACAACAAATATTAAAGTTTTAAAAAACCAAGAATATACCAACTATATAACAATGCACCAACCAAACCAAATACAACATTCATACGTATGTACAAGCATGTCCCACTAAAAGTCATATAAACTGGCAAGCAGGCAGAAGATTTACACACACATGCATACATTAAAATAAGTACATACGTTCATACATAGTTAGGCAAAAAAGAAAACAAACGTTCAAACAAACTCTTTTATTCATATTATGTTGCACAAAAATTAAATGAGCAGCGGCACTAAATCAAATGTCAGATGTCAACTTAAATCTTTGTACCACTGCATGGCATCTTATGCCATTTGAGTGTGTGTGTGTGAGTGGTATGGAAAATGCCCTAATTTACTAACATGTAAACACAGAATAACTTTACATTACATTTGTACATACTTACATAAGTATAATAAACAAATATGTTAAAGTTTTTTTAAACATATTTTTTATAATATCACTTGCACCTCTGGAAATTAATAAAATTTTAAAACTTAAAAGTTAATAATAATCTAGCCAATTCCAAACTAAAAGTTAAGTTCTTAAATTAAGGTATTCAAAAATTCCAATGGTTTTATCTAAGAAAGACAATAGTATCCCTTTTCTTAAAACAAGTATGTCCGCTATGTTGTAAGATATTTTGAACGATCGGGCTTGGATGTGCTTCCAGCTTATTCAAATACTTGTCCACATAGTTTAGGATTTTTCATTTAAAAAATTGAACTTGTGGATGTTGCAGTTTTTCATATACAAAGGAGCACCAATTATCGTTTTCAGGATTTCGTTTTGAAAACGTAGAATTTTCTCTATGTTGAAGAAGGAGGCAGTGCCTCATTATTGTATACTATAGCACCAAATTGATTTTAAAATGTATATGTCGAGCAGAAGTTTATAATTGAGATGAATCCCAGAGATTTTACGATAATCCAATGAGTTTGCGTTGCTTTAAGTTTTATTTTTGTTAACTTTGCATATATATGTGATTTTATTGTGACGCAACGATCCAGGTTATTGAGAAGGTATTTCGCCTTAATGCGTTTCTTTGCGTAAAGTAAAGTAAAGTAACGTGTTTCTCAAAATTTTGACGCGTGTGTTTGACTGTTGGAATATCTTAAAGGGAATAATTTTATTGACGAGTCAAATTTTTAAAATTAATTTTAAATAAAATATTTTATTTGTTCTCAAATTTCTCTTTTTAATGGCCACTTCCTAGCTTTGTGTTCGAATATGAATTAAGTTCATTTTTAAAACGCAAAAAATTGACCAGTAAAGTTGTATATTTTAAATAAAAAAATCAATTAAAAAATAAAAACCAGACAAGGGAGTAACAAGGCAAATCGTTGTGGTTTTCGTATTGTAAGTGGGCCATAAGTTTCTAAGAACATAACATCGGCAAGTAAAATCGATTTTTAGGTAACTAATTGCAACCAAAAACCACGGGGTCTTTGCTTTTGAGCTAAATTTTATCACAAGACAATTATTTATCGACATCCACATTGTAAGCCAAAATCCAAATGATCGCAACTAAAATTTAAAAAAAAAAATTTAACATTAAGATAAAAAGCTTTATTTATATATAATCGTTATTCAAAAAGCCAAAAGCTAATTTAAAAACCAATATAAGAAATATAGTAATTAACTGAAATAACCTCCTGATGATGCCACACAACGGAGTGGCGAAATATTGAAAAATTTGTACAAAAAAATAAATATAAAAATAGACCTAAAGCTTAAAAAAATAGACTTATTTATTAATATTAAAAAAGGTCAAAAAACCAGAAAAAATAGATAATTATCAATGAAAGTTAAAAAAATTCTCCCTCTGCATTTTCGTTTTGTATTTGAGAAAGTGAATGTTTTACTAATTTTTGATTTCAAAACTAATATATCTGACACTCACTTTCACAAAATGTCAACACGAATTCATCATTCGCAGTGTTCTTAAAGTTTCCTGTTTTAGTGGGCCCTGCTTTTGTTTAACCTCTTTCAGTGCTGTCAATAAGCTAGTTGTTAAATTTTTTTCTCTTGCTTATAAAACAATAACAACACAACAACAACAAAATTTTGTATTTTTTGTTAATTTTTAATTTTTTTACTTCTGCATGTTGGTTTTTTTTAAATTATCGACTGCATATCTGCCATTTTTAACGCTGAAAAAATTTGGATTCTACAAGAAACACATCTCTTATTTATTTAATATTTTTTTCGTTTTTAGGGAGGTAACAAAATAATCTTTACATTTGTAGAAACTTTTTTGATAAACCAATAAAATTTGATTAATTGAAATTAAAAAAAAAATAATCAAAATGTGCTATTATTAAATTAATGCCAATTAAGGTTGTTTAATTACACAATTATTTGCCAACATGCGTTAAAACAAATTTTTTCATATTTAAAATTTATTTTAAAAATCTCATTATAATTTCTTTTACATGGTTAAGGAAAAAGCATTCATGTTAATTTTCTTCTTACTTGGATTATTTCATTAATTGTTAAAACTAAAATGGTTGTTAAAACAACCGTGTTTTTTTTAATAAAATAAAGTCTTTTACAAAATTTAATAAAATTGGGTTGTGACTGTTTATGATTTAGTGTGCGATAATTACATGCGTTGGTGTATGTTAACGTAAAGAAGAAAAACATTCTGCTTACGAGCCTTTTTTGTTTTTCTTATTTCTATATGAACCTGTGTGTGTGTTTGTGTGTGCGTATGTATGTATGCGAGGCTACACACGTGTTTTTAATTTAATGTTCGTTTTCTTAACATCTTATTTCATTAAACTTAAATTGCTTTTACTATGTCGTCTATCATTAATTTTTTTTTACTTTTTTAATGTTGATGGCAAAACGGAAGTCAAAATTATTTAAGTCACTTCGTTTTTATGCAAATAATTGTTATTGTTTGTGATTTAATCTCGTTTACATACTTTCTTTGTTAAGTTTTTTCCTCTTTTCTTTTTGCTGGAATTAAATTAACGTTATTTTATTTTTCCTTAATTTAATCTTATTTTAAACAGTTCAAAATCAATTTGCCTTTCAAGAACATCTGTTTATTATTAAGTTATAAAAAGTGTAAATATTTTACATGAAAATAATTTTTAAGTTAAAGATGTTAAATTTTCTATTAAAATGTAAATAGACATCTGGATGTAAAAGGAGAAGAAAACTAAGATTTTAAAGAAAAGCGTATTGGAAAAAATTATAAAGAATTGACAAAAAAGTAATTAAGAATTAAACTAAAAACTTGCAGAGACTGATATTGTTTGATAATCAACTTAATTTTCTTAAATTTTGTTTTTGCTAAGCCTCTTGTATATACTTTTAAATGTTTTTTTAAATATATTTTTAAAGTCAGTTACAAATTTATGTTAACAAAAATATTGATGGTATTTCCAAATTAAATTATAGGTGCCATTTCAAAAAGGAATAATTATATTACAATTTGTTTATTAATAATTAATTATATAAAAACTAATAATTTAGTTAATTTATCGTAATTTTTACTGTATTTTTATTGCATTTAATTTTCCCTCTTAATTCTACACAATTTCTTTTGTGAAAGAACATTTTTAAAGCGTATCAAAAGACTAGATCGGGGGCTTCCAAAAATATTTCAAATAAATTTTTTAACCAAGAATGAACACCTTTTCAATCATATTGTATTGTCGTTCTTGCTCTTTGTATTTAATTTTTTTATTTCTTTTTCTTTATTATTTTTTAAGTCATTAGTTCTTATTACGGAACAACTACTAGAAAATTAATTAAACGTAGAAATAAAAATGAATTAATGTTTAATTAATCTTTGTTTTCTTTGCGCTTAACAATGCAATTTGTAGAGGATTCTTATTATCGCAGATGAATTAGACATTAAGATGGAATAAGGCACTGGTTTTTTATATTTTTCTTTTCTTCCTGTTTTGCATTCTTCTTTGTTTATATTATTTTCAAATAAAGGACATTTAATTAGTAAAATACAATTAAATAAAAAAATAAAAAGAAATTTTTAAGTTCTTCTGAGCTCTTGCACATAAACAAATGTTTTAAAACCAGAATAAAACAAAAAATTTAACTCAAGATAAGAATTAAAGAATGAAAAAATTAGGTTAAATTTGCAAACTGATTTAATAATAAAAAGGTTACGTATATGTGCTTGGCTCATAAGAGTATTTTTAGTCACACATTAAACAGTTGAATATATTCGAACAGCTTAAAAAAATTTACATCACATGTGAAAAACATGTAAAAGAATTTTGATAATACATATAATTATTTTTTGCTTCCTGAACGGACATAGGCTATAGTCTATTTTTTATCTTAAGTGGGCGTAGTACCTCCCATACAAATTAAATAGACTTGATGATATAATTCAAGAACTATAATCTCTATCTGCATAAAATTTTGTGAAAGTTATTTAATTAAACATTTTCTATTTGAGTCAATTATTTTTATGATCGAAGCAGGGGAAGAGGTACCTCCCATACATAATTATTAAATTTTTAAACAATATTTATATATATTATATTTAGTCTCAAAATTTTGTGTAAAAGCCTAAGTACTACTAAATGGAGCTTATAATGGGATAAAAACCAAGCAAAAGAGCAATTTACAAACATACACACACACACGCTGTATGTGAATGCTTTTGATTATATACATTAAAAAAGGAACTCAGTTAAAAAAAAACAATAAATGTAGTTTTGTGTTAAGCATTTGTACAAAAATGTTAAAAGAAATTTGTTATTTTTTATATCCCTTGCTTTACCATCAATTTATCTAATGGGGGTAGCGGAGCGCACCGGGTTTGCTAGTAACAAATAATTGGATAATTTTGCTGCCATATTAAAAAAGAAGTAATAATTTAAATTAAAAAACAATGTTACGCCTTCAAAACATTTAAGTGTTACTTAAAAACTTTGTTTTCTTTATTTAACCCCCCCCCCCCCCACCCCTTTTTTAATATTCACAAGATACATTTTTCCTCCCAAATGCAATTTTAAGTTTTCCCTTTTTTCGGTTAAACAACATATTTTTTATTTTTGTTATTTTTGTGCGTATTTTTAAGAACTGTTGGGAGTTACTGCTTTTGTTCAGAAGCAAGCCTGAGGCAAAGAAGAAAAGTTAAATCGGAAAATTTTTTTTTAACTTTACAGTAGTTCGTCGTCAATATGTTTATAAATAGAACGTTGCGCTTACTAGTAAGCCTCACTTATAATTTACCTGATACGTCAGGCATGATTTTTTATATATCTTGGGCCTGCTTCAAAGCACTGTGATTGTTAAGCAAAACCCCTTAATTAAAAATAATATTTTTCTAGATCAACAGTTCGTATTTCATATGTTTCGCATAAATATTAATTCCTCATTCTTCTTTTTTTAAATATTTAAAAATTGAATCTTATTTAATAGCATCCCCAGAAGGTTTATACTAAGACACATAAATATAAAATTTGCTCTAGTTTCAAACTAGATTATAGAGGCTTTCATTTAAGAGCTTCGTACAACTTTTTGGAGTTTGTACCCATACAATTAACTGAAGAGCATTAATAACAATACAAAAATAATAAGGAAACAACAGTAATTTCTTGTCCCAAAAAAGGAAAAAAACTTTAAAATTTTAGTTCAACAAATGCGAATAATTGAAAAGCAAACAACTCCGAATGAGGGAATGTTGAATAGAATATATTAAAACAAGAATAACAATTAGTTGAAAATTCAAAAAATAAAATAAAACTGAATATTTAAAAGAAAGTTTGCAGGACTTCATATAATTTAGTTTGCCAGCGCTTGACAATATTTACTTTAACGATTAAGAAGTTCAACATTAAAGGATCACGTATAAGCGATTTTTCTTATATTTTTTTTTATTACGTCCTTTTTCCTGTTAAAAAAAATTGTTTAAAAAAACAAAGTTGAAAAAGTTATTAGTTTTGGAATTTCTTTCTTTAATTTCAGCGTTTCTTTTAGTAACATTTGTTGTTGTTTTATTCATTTATTTTTTAAAAACAAATTTCTTCTCTTTGTTTCTTCGTTTAGAAATTTACTATTGTTGCTTGTTTTTGGTTCGTTAAGTTTGGCTGCCAAATTTGGTTTGTTATGTGACATTGTAAATTTGACTACAAAAATTTATTTTTTTTTTTTTTAAGGGGGAGAAAGGACACAGACATCCCAGTACAAACATACACCAGACGCTTTGTCACTAAAGTGAGAGACCCATAAACACATTTAAAATTAGACTTAAGGACGCCAACAAATTTTCAAAGAGACACACAAACACACAAATAATACAAACCTAATGAGTTTGAAGAATTTAAACAAGCTTTTGTTTTAATTTTTTTTTAAATTTATGCTTAAAAAATAATGTTAAAAAATAATATATTTTAAATTTGGAAGTTTGAAGAATTGTCGAACTATTTACTTTAATCTAATGTTTAATGCAAAACTATAATTGTAAATCAAACTAAAAATACTGAAAACTTTGTAATTGTTTAATATGAAACTTTTGAATATTAATGTTTAAAAATTGAAAAAAAAATTACTCTTTTAAAAAACAAAAAAATCGTCGCATTTGGTTCAAATCGAAATTTAAAAATTCTTACTAAAATTCCTATATTAAAAATATTGAAACCACCATTAATCGAGTTGAATTCCGATTCGAATCGAATGCGGCAGTTTGGCCCCAATATTATTATTTTCTTATCTGCGTATATTGTTATACATTAATTCGGTTTTTAATATTTTTTATATAACTTTAATCAGCATCATTTAAATAAATTGAGATTGTTTAAAATACTAATAAAGTGAACTACATAACGAGTACACTTAGACATTAAGCAAAAAAGAAAAATTAATGTGAGCGTGGAATGTAATAAAACCACCAGCATTTGAAATTACTTTTACAATAAAAATATTAATTCAACGAAATAATTTGGGTGATTTTTTTTCGTTTATAGTTTTAATTTTCTGCCATTTGAAATTGTTTGAAATAAAAATCGTTTATTTAAGCAAAATCAAATCAACCACAAAATTGAATCATTTTTAATGGTGGACTCAAAACAAAATAAAAATTAAAAGAATATTTATTGCTTGTTAAGAGTTTTAACAAAAAGAAAGCTAATTTCAAGTAAAGAAATGAAATCAATGATGTACAATAAAAATAATTATATGAAAGAGAAAGCAGCCGGATCTACATGAAATGGTGATAATTTCCCAGAAAACTATTGGGTCCAAAATGATGACACGATTCGTAGTGATCGTTTATATTTGTTTGCTTTATTGCCGGCATAAATTATACGTAACTTGGTTTAACAAGAATGATTTAAAAAAATATTCAAGAAATATTCGGGCGGGTACAAGGGGTTCTTTCTTTGTGAATACAAACTTATCCCTAACGCAACGATTTTTTTTAAACAATTTATGTATTTTCTTTTATCCTTACTCTCCGGGTATAATTTAGTAATAGTGATAATCATGTTAAATATGATTATTTTTTGTTGTTATTGTAATAGTTTTTGTTGCATAAATTAAAGTTTTGCGAAACAAAAGAAAGTCACGAATTTCTCTGCATTAAGGGTTTTAAGGGCGTTTGTTTTTCTTAATACTTTTTTTTTAAATAATTAGCAAACAATTTCCTTCTTTTACATCAAATTGTTTATGAAAAATGTTGTTACTTAGTATGAAAATGTTAAATAAAAATTTAAAAAGTTGTGAAAACAAAAGAGATGAGGGTAAACAACGATTCAAACTAATACAAGCACACACACACACACACAAACAAACATACTACAACAAAGTGCATTATTTTTCCAAAAAAAAATTTTCCATTTTCTCACTAAGTAAGTAAGTAATTGTAATAAGGACGACGTTAAAAGAGCGCAATAGAAACAACATACACTGATAATAAAAGCAACAACAAATTTACGGAAAATGCAAAAAGGACAATATTTAAGTGTAACATATAATTAGATCCTTTTGACAGCATCTCTTTGTTTTTAGCAATTTAGATTTAACAAGAGTAAGAACAACAACAAACACAAAAAATAAAACAACAAGATGAATTATAATAAATTA
This sequence comes from Melanophora roralis, assembly GCA_963583895.1. NCBI lineage: Eukaryota > Metazoa > Arthropoda > Insecta > Diptera > Rhinophoridae > Melanophora > Melanophora roralis. The sequence continues at coordinate 127,405,438 of OY757187.1, read as the reverse complement.
AAACATTATTTAAAGTTAAACGAATTACTTCTTAAAAAAAAAAAACATTTAAAAATAATTTCAAAAGTTGTTTAACCCCCACACTTTTCCCTTTTTCATTTAAATGTAAATTTTCATATTATAACTAAATTTATGATGGTTATAGAAGTTAAATGATCAAAATATAAATGTAATAAAAGCATTAAAGTGACATTTTAGTTTCTTAGCAAGAAAGAAAGTAAAGGAGTTATACTTAAGGATATTTTCACATAATTTAAATTGAGGTAAAAATAAAACATTATATTCGAAATCAACAGACAAGAAAAGGGCATGATTAACCGAACAATATAATTGCATTTTGAAAATGAATTAATTATCCTAAATTGTAGGTAAATTTGATTTGACTAAATTTTTGATTTTTCTCAATCACGCTATTGCCAGCGTTTTAATTGAATTTTTCATTATGCAATTTCTTTTAGCTCATGTTTAAAGTTAGAGATAAATAATATTTATTTAATGAATCGTAACATAGATTTTAGTATTTTTAAAGAGATTCTACTTAGGGTAATCCTCTTTGTCATATTAAAATTTAAAAAAATCGTTTAGAAAAAAATATTTTTCTAAATTGAAACGCCCTTTTAAATTAAAAAATATTTTTTAAGAATAAGAAGATAATGTGACAATAAAATAGTTATGCCAACATATCTTATTTATTAAGCAATTGCTTTTCTTATAAAAACAAATGTTATTTCTATTTTATTATTTGAAATTTTTAAAAATTTATTTTATAGTCAACTTAAACCTGAAACTAATCTTTTAAGGTTTTGTCTTGGGATTAAAGAAAAAAATATGAAATCGTTATACGTAAACTGCTTTAAAAAATAAAAAAACAAAAATCAAAATCAAATTTAAGAAAATTAAAAAACTTTGTTTTATTTATTATCGTTATTTATTGTTATTACTTTATTGTTTTTTTTTTTATCAGTTTTGGCTTAAAGCAATTTTTGTTTCAAATCGATATGACAAATAAAAAGTTTTTAATGATTATGATGATGAAATGAACTTTAATATTTATTTCCTTTTTGTCTGCTGCTGCTGCTGTTGTTATTGTTGTATTTGCTTTTTTTTGTAATTTTTTATTTACTTCTTCCTTTTAAGTTGTAATAATGTGTAAATATTGGGGAAAATTGTTATGATTTTTTTATTTTAATTTATAAATTTTTTTTTATTTTATTATGTTAATGATTGTTTACAATAGTTTTACATATAAAAAATGTAAGTATATTTGAAAATACATTCATACGTAAATAATTTTAATTTTTAAACATAATAAGAGGAGGAGTATCTCGATTCCGTTGGACACAAATAAGTTCTTTGCGTTTAGTTTCGTATGACATTAAAGTGTGTTTAAATATATTTTGGTTGATATATACAAACTTTTTAAATATTTTCAACACATTTTTAGGAGGGGGTGTTGCAAAATTCGGTAAAACTCAATTTAAAATATGTAGCTCTTTGGCCAAAAACAAGAAGTGTTCAGTGATCTTTAATATTATTTATTAAATTTTTATAAATTATTAAAATAATAATTGAAAAATATTATTAATTACTCACTTACCCAAACCAGCTTTTAATTATCAACTTAATACCCCCGTCTTAAACAAACTGTTACATTAAGTCTTATTCATAGTTACTAAAACCTTAAGAATTTCTGAAAATATAACCTCAAGCAAAACTTTTCTGTTTATACAATATTTTTCCCAATAATTTATTGTAAGTTACAAGTCAGAGCGTTATATTCGGCTTTGCTGGATATCATATAACCCCTTCACAGAGGTCACTTTGTATCCCCAGTGAACTGATATATTTAAGCTGTTTTCAAAATGTAAATCTCAGGTAAGTTTCCAGTTAATAGATGTAATAGTTTTTAAGATAGAGAGTTTGGAAACAAATTTTTCGTTTGCATTTTTAAAAATATACACATCATACTAGATTTTTTGATAAAAAGACATATACTGTTATTCAAAAAATCTACAAATTTATTAAGAAATTTAAAAAAAAATAATTCTTAGAGGATTCCCGCTTTGAGAGTGTTAGAATATAAAAAAAATAAACTTAGATCGAAAGCCTAAACTCCTAGTAAAACAAACAAACATTGTTCAATTTCAATTAATAAAATTATTCAAATAGTTATTATATATTTAATTGAAACACCAAATTCATGATGGAAAACAAGTTTTCAATACTCGAAAAAGAAAAAGTTTCTCCTAAAACAGTAAAAACACTCTTGTTTACAATTTTAAGCAAATCGCAAGAGTATAAAAAGCAGAAATCGAAAAGCTTTTTATGTTCTAGGGCAAAATACGACATTCGTTTTAAATCGAGATTCTACTCGATCGATTGAATTGCCAATGATTTTAATATAGGAATTCTAATTAGAATTTTTTAATTTCGACTTGAATCAAATGCCGTAATTTGCTCCCTGTTTTTATCAATAATAAATATATTTAAAGGTGCAAAACATTAATTTTATTGTCCGAAAAACGAAAAACATATTTTTTTCACAAGATAAAAATATTTTCAAAAACATTTTATTAAGGACTTCATTGATGATGATAAATATCAAAGTTAGAAACAAAAAATATTTTTAACAAAAAGCAAAATAAAAATATAAAATTTTCCTTATATTTTTATTTTAATCAAAAAATTCAAAATTTTTTTTACAAAAGCATAAACATATACTTACATATGTATGTATTAGGGATAGTAAAAAATACCCTGCAGCTAAAGTTGAAACTAGTAACGTCTTGGAATAGTTATGTACCAGGACTGTAGCAAAAATTCCAGTCAAAAAAGAGCAAAATTAAAAAAAAAATTTTATACAATGACTGCGCTAAATAATGAGTGCAATAGAAATTAAATGCAGATAAAAAGCTAAAAAAACTCATTAATATAGTTAAAGATATTTTTAAATATTTATTTTAAACTGTAAAGAATAATTTTCTCTTTGATGAAAATTAAATGACTTTTAAGAAAAATATTCTTTTTGTACATGAATGAATTGTTTAAAAAATACAACCAAAAATTTAGTTTTAAAATGATTTTTATAGGGTCCCTGATTAAAAGTCACAAGAGTTTAATGAAAAAATTTTTAATATTTTTTAAAACAAGTTTCTAAGTTGTATGCTACACATACATAGATACATACATACATATGTATGTAAAAGTTTACAAAAGCCTTAAATTAAAGTTTTACATTAAAATATACAAAAATATGAATGTATGTGGTTGTACATATGATTGACTGCAACACAATTAATGGCTTCTTAAAATTGTTTCGATCAACCCTAGAACAAAAGGACATCATTAAAACGACTTTATTCTCCATCACAGAAGAAAATTTTACAAATTGAAAACATGTTTGTCCCTTGTGGTAAAGGGTGTGAAAAATAGACAGTTTGTAGGAAAGTGTGAGACTTAAAACATTTTGTACAATGTTCACAAATATTTATACAAACAAAATTACATAAAATATTAAACAATACATTTTACTTAGTAAACAAAGTTTGTTTGTACTTTGTGTAAAAGTTTTTGCAGGACAACTCAATTAGACAGACAAACTTTTCAAATATCTAAAACACAAAAGATGTCATATAGTTTTACACTTTTTGTTTGTATTTATTTTGTGTTCAAAATATACTTTTGAACAAAAAAGTTTTACAAAAAAAAAATGCGAAAATGAAATATTTAAATAAAATAAATCTTTTAAAGAAATTCATATATAAGCAAAGAATATAATAAAATTTTTGAAGTGATGATTTTTATGTTTTTGACTTGTAAAAGTCCTATTTACAAGTTAAATCAAATTAATTTATTGTTATACATACGTAAGACGACATTTATTGTTATACATACGTAAGACGACATTAAGAAACAAAACAAGTTTTAGTTAAAGAAAACACATTAAGAGCCCCTCAATCAAAAATCTATTAAACATTTCTAAGGCAGTTTCTAATAAACTCACAAGTAAATTAAACAATTTTTGTAATAAGAGATAAGAAGCACAAAATTGTGTTTTTTTTTTTGTGCAATAAACTTAACACATGTGAAACCTCCTTTTTGATCAAATACTTGTAAATGTAGTTTTTCATTCTTTATATGTTTAACACAATGTTTCTTTCGATGATTTTTTACTGTCGTCTTTTTATTGATGAATCTGTCCAAGTACTTCCGTATTATTTCTATTTATTTTTTTTTCTCGTTTTATTCTGACATTAAAATGTTTCGAAATGCCAACAACTGTAATTTTTTTTACAACACAGCGAACATAAAAAGCTTCAAGTTGTAATTTAAAATAACATATAAATACCTACTTATACATGGCTATTAACATGCATGTATGTATGTATGTATGTACTTATGTATGTATAAAATACTACATTTACGATATTAAGATATATTTTATAACAGTTTGTAACAAAATTAGTTTGAATGCCAAAAACACATCAAATATCAAAAAGGTAGTTTTCTTTAGCGACAAATAAGATTTTTATTAGAATAACAAGCGAAAATTATTTTGAAAATATTTGAAATTTATATAAGTTACGTAAAGGCAAGGTAAACTGACCGTGTCTCTTGGACCTCACATTAAGACCTTTGGGTTCCAAGTGCTACCATACACACAAAAAACTACAAAAAAAATTTTTCAAACAAATTCTTGTTCAAAATAATTTATTTTTTTAGTCAATTTATTTAATAGTCTCTAATAATATTTTTATTTGATTTTTAAATCTAACAAAATTTTCGCCTAGACAAATAAAATATTTAACCAGCTCAGCAAAATTTTTTAACAGAAACTAAAATTCTTGCAAAATTGTTTGTCTAAATTTACAACTTTCGTTGTAGGTCCTCAGCCAGACAAAATATTTACTGATTCTCTGAAATTTGTTACTGATTCTACAACTCAGTTTTTTCTGTGTACAAGAGAAAATATTACCCGGTAAATTAAGCTGATGTAATAAGCTCAAGGGCGCTGCACACACCCTTGGCAAATGCCAGCTGTTTTATTTTATCAAATCCCACATATTTTGTCCATGTTTTGAAGAGTTAAGATTAAATACAGTCTGCCTTAAAACGCTTCAGCGCTTCACAGTAAAAGAGTTTAACTGCCTCCTTTTACCCTGGCATTTCAAAGAAATTAAAATTATTGCTGGCCAGTCGTCCTGCTCTTTTGGCGTGAATTTTGTTCCAACAATGACCATCCTCATTAGAAATATGCAATCACCCCTCTGCAAGGATACTATGACGCTTGTTGTCCCGTGGTTATAAGATCCCTACATAATCTTAGAGACTTTAGAGGAAGTGGCATTTACCCAGACCTCCAATGCCCCACCCTGAAATTAGAATTCATACCGTTGTTTTTAAACTGAAGTAAAACCCGAACATTAATTGGCCAAATGGACTTCTGGGTTTGCAACTCTGTCAGCCAACTCATTGCCTTTGACACCCTCTTATTAACGATCCCAGTATATGTGCACCTCTCTTAAGGCACACAATTAAAAACATACTTTTTTTGTGCGTCTTTAGGATCAAGGATCGTATAAGGTTTGCGGAGATAGCCTTGATTGCCACTTGGCACATTTACCTGAGAGTTCTCAGTCTGAGAGGACAGAGCAAAATTAGCGGCCATCCTAAATGCCAGAATCTTTGCCTGAAAGGTACTGCAGTCACCAAGAAGTTTGTAGAACTCACTAATGCTCTGCTCTTAACAGAAGACCACAGTTTCAACTCTTCCCTTCACTTGAAACCATCTGTAAAAGCTACAGGTTCTGTAGTTTGGGGAAAGACCGGCCAAATAGCCGTTTTCTTCCAGCTATTAAGCTCAGCTATTAAGCTCAGCTGTTAAGCTCAGCTGTTAAGCTCAGATTTAGGACCATTAAGCAACTGATTCAATACGTATTTAAAATAATTTTGCCATGTTAACATAGAAAATACGTAAATTGTCTCATTGTAACCAGATTAATTTTTATATTAAAATATACACAGTCCCGAAAGTGTTTGCGCGTTCCCCAGACGACTGCGATTGACCGTCTTTTTCAGTGCGTAAAACCCTACGTTTTGCCTAGAATTTCTCTGCATGTATAGAGCGCATTGGTCACCTTCTTCACATTTAGCCTCTTAGGCAGCTTAATGTCCAGTTTTATTCTAAGCCCAACTTTTTCTGCCTACTGGCCTACCCTTGACAGTGTAGCTTCTATTACAGAGCTAGTCGTACTCAAGAATCTTCCAGTGATAACAACCGCTATATCATCTGTGTACACGTTAATTTTTGGAAGATCCGTCCCCAAGTCCAGTAAAAAGTTCGTTGACAAGTGTCATTAGCAGTGGATAAAATACCCCTTCCTTGGGTTCTTCTAAGAGCCACTCTTACTGTTTTCACACTACCCCCATTCCGCACGTACTATCCTGTTTGTTAAGAGAATAGATATCACGTGACATGTGATACAAGCTCCTGCAATAACAAGAAAATCTCCAATTGCGTATTCATCATAGTGAAAGGCTTTTTCAATTCGTAAAATGACTGAAAAATGCGATGTTTCCACCGATTTTGCCTTCGTTACATTTTTATAGCGCCCTGTACCTAATAAAACATTTTGTCATATTAAACAACATAAAAACTACATTTGATCATTGCATTGTATTTTTTTTTTCTTAAGTTATAGTTTTGACTGTTTATATTCTTTGATTTAATGGCTGTTGAAAAAATCAAAGGGTAATAGTTTTTTCTTTAAATTTGATGAGAAGGAAAAGTATCTTACAAATACACACACACATGCATACACAAGAAGATATAAACATTTATGCGTGTGAGTAACATAATATTAATTCGACTTAAAAAAAGCTTCAACAAACAAACAAACATCCTAAAACTTGGCCATAAAAAATTAAATCACTTGACTTTCAAAATAAGATCCTTAAAACCATTTTATACAAATTACATACATATGTGTATCATATCGAGTGAAGTGAATTAAATATATCGTAAATAGAGTCATTGAATATATTAAAAATAAATAGAAACTTTAATAAAAAAATCCCTTCAACTATAAAATAGTAATTGAAAAAAATTTATTAAATCTTAATACAATTTTTTTTTTTATTTTTTTTCATATTTTAATACACTCGTTTTTAAACTGAAAATTTACCAAATACTTTGACAAATATTTTTTTGAACAAATTTAAAAATATTATTTTAATACCATAAGAATATTAAAAAAAAATTTATTCCCTCTAAATTTTAAAAAGTCCTAAGTAAAACAAATAAAACATTCAGCCGTCAAATATAATTCAAACAAGTGAATAGAAAAATCCCCTGACATCATTGTGCTTTTTTTTAGAAAATTTCATTTTCCTTAACATGAATATAATTTTACATGAACGGTACAAGACAATTTATCTCAATATATTTAAGTCTTATTTATTCAACCAAGTAATGCCTGTAAACTGCAAACATTTAAATATTTACAAAGATTTGTATTTGAACGCAGCAATATGTAATGCAGCAAGATCTGTCATTTGCTCAAAGACATACACAAAAACTTGCATAGAAAGATACCAGTAGGATACCACCCATCCTATAACTCTGATATTAAAACGTTTCAAAACTAAATGATGTCGTATTGCTTATTTTCAGTATTTCCTTTTTCTAAACATAATACTTCTGTTTCGTTAACGTTCCTATTTGCTATTGTATTCGTTTTATTTCCCGGAGGCTTTTTCCCTTTAGTTAAACTGCTTTTGTATGCCATTTAATGGCAATGCACTCTTATTCTTATTTTTAGAAAAAAATTTTTATTGCAAATGCATGAAAAGAAGCAGAAAAATTATGCCACCGGATGTCCAATTTAGTCTAGAGTTTGCTAAAGCCTCAAGCAAATTGCATTTATTTATTTTTCTCCTTTATTTGTTCGAATGTTAAAGTAGTTCTAATATTTATTCAACACAAGTATGGCAATACGAGCAATGAACACACACACACCCACCCACACGCACAAACACATATTTATTTTGAATTTTGATGCAAATGTAGGTTCATTTATCTAATCGTATAATGCTTACACACATACATTCACACAAACATATTTATGCAGTTTAAAGTTAATTTTAAACAACAAAAGTTTTCATTCGAATCATTTCTTCAGGTGTTTCATTGCACAAATTTATTAATGCAAGTGAGAAACTGTCACATGACACTGACAGTAATAAAGTTTAACACTTAACCTGTCAATAAAAAAATTCAATTCATGTCAATTGAAAAACGTGTAAAATAACCTTTTGGAAGAGTTTTCATGTTTTGGTTTTAGTAAAATTTGTAATTTTCAATACACATCAGCCGAGGTATTTATCTTGCGATTGTCATAAGAAAAATATTTTCGAATTTTAGTTAGAAATTTTATTTATTCTTTTTTTTTTTTTAATTTAAGATTTAAAATAAAAAACGGTCAATACAATACAAACTAACTGAACGATGAAAGCGTAAATATGGGTCACTTGCATGATCTCATATTACATTATTTGCATATGAATGAACGTGCAACCCTTTTAGATTTGGTAAAACTTTTAGCAATGTCAACCCATGTGATTTTAAAGCACAATGAAATTTTATTATATTAAACTAAATTCTCTTTTAGTAATTTTTTTTTGTGAAAGGAACCACTTCTTTGAATCAGAGCACGATATATTGGATAAACTAAGTTAGCCACATCTAAAAGACTGTCCAGTCTGCTGCCTTAAAGTGCCTAATCTGGAGATCATTTAGTACCAGGAAAAAGCACTAGAGAAACTGTATGTTTGCTACCTCTTTTTGCATCTTGACAGCTTTTACAGAATTTATTTAAAGGCAATCCATTAATAACGTTTACTCTGTCCCTCAGTCTCTTTTTGTTCAAATCGAGAAGGCATTCGGAATGTCCTAGAGCCAATACCGGCCGGACTATCCTAATAACTCTGCATGTAGGTTCTTCTAATTGTCTGGTACCTGCGATTTAGTTAATTTTTTCACGCAGATTTTGTAAAAGAGGGAGGAGTGCCATAGAAGTGGTTAATCGGCCACTCATTAACTTTCGAATTATCTTTTGCTAGAATATCAGTAACGCAGTTGCTCGCATTGGTCCCTTGTCCCCGCACCTTTCCTAGAGCGTTGAAATGGATCTTCACTCGGCTTAAAATTTCAAGCATTCGCGGACTAAATGCGATGGATGTGGAATATACATCAGAAGATTTTAACATTTCTGCCAAATATCCTGCATCACCGTAGCCAGTTACCTACTTTTCAAATCACTGACTTCTAATTCTGTAATAAATATACCTCTGCCAGCACTTTAGTTTTCTCCTTAGACCGACTTGCTTAAATTTTTTAGACTGACAGGCCCAAAAAGATGATTTTATTATTATTTATATATATCTTCTCCCCTTAAATTTTCAAGGATAAAGTAACCAGTCGGCTTGGGCACAAGGTCAAAAGTTCCAATTATACGCGCGTGATGCACGTTATGATTCTCTTTCCTCCCGCAACATGTAGTTTTATTGCAGTATTAAACGCCAGCTTACTCGCAAGGAGAACCGCTTCAAAGTACTATTTAGGGTCGGATGCAAAATGAAGGAATTCAACATCTGTCTGTGAACAACACTAGCTACGCTTAAGAAGGATTGATTGATAATCCGTTTTCTGCGCTCTACTTATTGATGGTCCTAAATGCCACCTCTATCTTTACGGAGACAGTATCCAGAGGAACGGCAGATATTGTCACCGCTACGTTACAATATACGTAAGTTCTAAATATGTATTTGCCAAGTATTTATATATGGGTTATATCTAAATCTCCTTAAATTTCTAAATCTCCTTAAATTGCATTAATTTTTAAGTATAAGCCTTAATACTATAATTATCACTCAAACTAAATATTTTTAACAAATTTAACTTGAAATTTAAAATCAAACTAGAATGTTGTCAAATCACATAATCCTTTTATTTATACACATTCAGTGTCATAAAGGTGTTGATATTTAATCATTAAATTTATTTTTATACAAAGAAATCAATAAAAACTTATTAACTTGACTTGTAAGGGTTGCAAGTATGTATGTGAGAGAGTAAATAAAAAATATCTAAAACTTATGTTTAAATTAAGTTATGCTTTCATAACTGTGTTGTTGACCTTATAAATGGCTAAGTTATTGAACTAACTACAGCAAACAATTTAACATATTTATGTGTCTTAATCGAAATGAGTATTTTTAAGCATGATTAGTCAGTCAAGTGGATAGATTGGGATACAAATTTATATTAAATCATAAGATGTTTATTTAGAGCTGTAACCTTAAGGTGCTCAGACATACAGAAATAAATGTTTGTTTGTTTTTTTCATCTTCTAAATATAATATTTTAATGAAATTCATTAAATAGCTGCTTTAAATTCAAATTTTCATTAAATTTCAACAAGAAATAACCCTCTGAGGAGACATAATAAATATACCCACATACAAGCATTAATGTGTGTGTGTGTGTGCATTAATAGTTTTGACTTAAATTGGTTAACCGCACTATTCACCAGGTCTACAAAAAACATTAATTCATTCACTCATTCACTTTTATCACATAAATGTCTGCTTCTTTTGCTGTTTCTTTGTATGTGTAGGGCGGTAAGTGAATGTCCTGGATACAAATATGTTAACTGACACTCATACTTATGTTTTAGTACAGCATTTACAAAACAGTATGTGTGCGTATATACAAATGTGTGCTATGAATATGTGAACAAAGTGTTGGCTGTTGACTTTAATTGCTTCTACCACTACTTCGATACACCATAGTACCAGCAGGAAACGACAAACGACAGAAAAAAACGAAGAACAAACTCTCAACTTTTTAAACATTGAAATCAATACTCGCATACGGCAAAAAGTCACACCAAACAAATGCTCCAGGATTTTAATGTTCGTCAGGCATATAGAAGTAATGAAAACCCCTTCTCATGAAAGTATTCACTCATAGATGTGAAAATGCCTATTTTAAGTTGTGGTTTGTAGAAACGCACCCCTTCCCTTTCTGTTCACATATGTACATATGTGTGTATGTGTGTATCCATGTATTCTAAGCTCGTAGCTTTAAACAGCATTCCCGTCATAGTCATCACGTATGTATTAATATGTTTTTCTAAAAAAAACTACTACACATTCACACAGGCATACTTTTAAGAACACAAATAAAATAAATATAAAAACGAATAATTTAGACTTTTTGTTGAGATGAACAAAAATCAGAAAAATACAAAAAAAAAACATTAAATACAGGATTTTAAATGTGTTGCCATGTGTATATGTGTGTATATACAAACATGTGTGTGAAGGATTGTATGTTTGCATACGTACGTACATATGTATGTATGCTTGTTGAGGAAATAAGTAGCATCAAAGCTTTGCCTGTGGTAAAATTAACATTACACACATATTTACAAACATACACACACTCCTTGCCATTCTGTTGGACCCATTAAGATTTTTCTCGCTGCCTCTTTGTTTCTCTTTTGTTTGTTTGTTAAGTATGTGTGTGTGTGTATTTATAGTTCTTTTATATTATCGTCGTAAGTACTTAAGTAGTATATCGTATTTCAGTCACTTTCTACTGGAATTTTTATAATTTGCAACATTATAACGTTATTGATGGACTCGTAAGAAAAAAAATATAATTAATTTAATTTCTCATCTTGTATCTTATTTTAATAAGAAACTTAATAATATTAAACGGAAATTACCATTTGAAAAATGAAAATCTAATCAAAGTTAAAATAAAACACATAATACATACATATACATATGTATATATGTATAAGTATATGTATACCCTGTGGTAATTATTTAGAAAATTATATCTAATGATGTTTTTCTTTCTAAGGAAAAATGTTGCCATTTTATTTTGTGCTATTTTGGTTCACTGCATGAAACCCCTATGAAATGCTACGTTTTTACATTTGTAGACACAACAACAAAACAAACATACAGTTGTTCCAAATTAATATGTTTCATGAGCCCAGTAACGAGTTTATATTTCTCAAATACGGACAAGGAGTTCAAAAAATAGTCAACTACTTCATTTTTGAATGGCATCGCCTTTTTTTCTTTGCTTTTAAAATTTTTCAAAAAAAATAAAATATTTTATTCCCAATCGTTGATAAATATGTTTAGGAGAAACGAATGTTACCCATTGATTATTTTGAGGGGAAAAATATAACGTTTTTTTATTCGCTTAGGTCAACATTATTATAAAAAAGCTTATATGACCCCATAACAAAGTTCATCTTGAATTGGGACAAAAAGTAGGATGTAGGGCAGTATTACGGCAACATTTTATTTTAGGCACATTTTTCAAATATTTTAAAATTTTTAAAACATATAAAAGAATTTTTATAATTAATAAAAAATAACTTAAAACAACAATTAGTTTGACCTAAAAAAAAGAAAACTAATTTTAAAATTATAAATATATAAAAATTCTGATAATATAAACGTTAAATCGTAACGTTCAAAATTAAAGTTTGAGTTGCAAAATATTCATTTATAGTTCAAGCTTTAGGAATTTGACAATAAAAATAAATAAAATTTTTACCTTTTATTTACAATTAATTACTTGGTGGCCGTAAGATGTATTCCTTTTTTAATAATAAGATTTCTAAATAAAATAGATCCAAACCAATTAATTTTTTTTTAAATTCTGTATTTAACGAAAGTTTGTTTGATTCAAAGGTAGAATTTTTAGAAACAAAAACAACTTAATTCATTCATATTAGTTTTAAAGTAAATAAATAACCTGTTTAAACGTTATCTGTATCTGCGGACATGTTTAAAATTGAATTAAATTTATTTTGAATAATTAATCAAATTTAATTAAAAAAAATTTATCTTTTTAAGCTTCTAGTATAAGATTACAGTTAAAATTTTTGGCACTAAAAAGGGTCTAAAAAATATCCACCTTTGACCACTGTGCAGTAGAGTTGGGTCAATCGGTTACTTTAGTTCGTTTTTGCCAACAACCTCGTTCGTTTTTTCCACGAACCACAATGTAATTTATATGGGGTTTGAAGATTAAATGAACGAGGTTGTTGGCAAAAACGAACTAAAGTAACGAGTCGGGCGCAACTCTACTGTGCAGAAACGTGTGCTTAAATTAAACAGAAATATATTAATTTGCGTACATATGTATGTATATGTTCATTTGACAAGCGAAAACAAAAAAAAAATTGTACATTCGTTTCGATGCTTTCAAGAATTTATTTGACATTTAAGCTGTAATGCGAATCTTGTAAACACCTGTCAAATTTGTTTTCAAAACCACAATTCATTATGTTGGGACTAGAAAACGGCGTCAGTCAACTGCCGCTTAAAGTTCTTCACCTCACGTCAGTATTATTTTGGCCACCGTTTATACAAAACGTTGGTTTTACATTGAAAGGTGTCAAAAAATTTAAAAATATTTTTTTTTTACTTATTCTGAGAAAAAAGTGTCAAATTCCTCAGCAATTTCTTTACTTTTCTAGATGTGCACAAAACTATTTTCACAAACAACAACAACAATACAGGTAGTTGTTGCATTTTTTTTCTTTATTTTTAAACACAAATCACAAAGCGAAAAAAAAAACTTATACGTCCTCATTAATATTGCCCTCTTGGAGGGCAACAATGGTCTAATATTATCTATGAGAACAACGCGACATGTTTCTACTTTGTTGAACGCTAGCAATGCTAGCCTAGAATAGATTGACATTTCTGCGTCTTTGGCTCTCATTATGAAGATTTTTGTTGGTATTCGTATTGCATACATGTAAAGCCTGATAACTGCTCGCGCCCCAGGGTCTAAGTTAGCCCTCGTGGGTCTAGACGTAGTGTTATGAAGGTGTGTGTTTTTAACGCAATTAAATTCGCCTGCTAATGTTGTTGCATGATCCGCCGCCGAAAAAAAAATATTCGGCAATAGTTTTTGGTTGGGAGCGTCTTAGTAAAAAAGATTTATATACATAAGTATGTACATATGTATGTGTAACAGTTTTGTTAAAAACTATTTATTATTCAAGCCGTATTTTTGAGATTTTCATTTTACTAAACTTTGCTGAATTGCAAAATAGCCTCGAAAAGTTTATAGATATTTATTAATAAGCATAACACATTCATTTATACATGTGTATATATTTATGTATTTACTTATGTAAGTACATAATACGAATATATATGTATATATGGCTTATGTTAATATTTTTTTTCTATGGTTAAAGATTTTCAAAATATTTTCCACACTAACACTAGTCCAAAGAAAAAAAAAATGAGAATGTGTGAAAATATATTTTTTTCCATCACAGATATTAAGGAAAAAGGACAAGAGTTAAATAGTTGAAAAAGGAGGACAAAAGTGCCATAAAATCTATAAATAAATATGTGCGTATTTCAAATTTTCTCGCCCTTGTTCGCTGAATGACAGTTGTTATGTATGTATCGTGATATCCCATAAACATAATCCAGCTTTCGAAACTTTCCCACTCATCACTCTTTTCTTATATTAATAAATATTTTATCAAATACATTCCTAAACACTCACACAATCACACAAATTGAAAAAAAAGGGAGTAGAAAACACATTACAATTTGTTAAAAAAAATATGAAACGAAAAAAGTTTAACATGATTTTTAGAAATTTGTTGTTATTTTTGTTGTTGTCTTTTTCGATATTATTGGTTGTTAGTTGGTTCGTTAGTTCGTTAGTTTGTTTGTTTTTTTTTTTGTTTGCCTTTTTGACATTATAAACATATGATAAACATAAAATTGGCTAAAGTTTTAGTTTATATTATATGGGTCTTCCTTTTTGTTTTTGTTTTTATCCCTTTTGCAAGAAATTTGTTGCAAGAATTCCCAGGATATTTCTACAAAAACATCATTGGACCAATTGCCATACATTTCAGATTGGTAATTTAAGAATTTTGGAAAAAAGTTTTTTGAAAGGCAATAACGTAAGTGGGGATTGATTCTAAATAGTACAGAAAAAAATCAGCGTTAAAAATATTGTTTTGTTTTTTTCTTATGGGGAGTATTTTTTTTTTTTTTGATATAAATGTAAAGGAATTCTTTTGAATTTGGTAAAAATTTAAAAACATTCCCTCATAATGAACATTAACATTATTGAAAAAAGTTCAAACAATTTTTTTAAAAATATTGATAAAGTTTTCTTATTTCTTTGTCATTAAAATAAATAAAAGAAGGATTAATTTCCAACGACTTGAACTTTTTTTTGTCTACAATTTGTTTACAGCCATTGGCAAGTAACTTTAAAAAAATTCTTTCTTTTCTACAACATTGTTGTCATTTTCTTCCATGAAATATTAA
Organism: Melanophora roralis; assembly: GCA_963583895.1. Taxonomy (NCBI): domain Eukaryota; kingdom Metazoa; phylum Arthropoda; class Insecta; order Diptera; family Rhinophoridae; genus Melanophora; species Melanophora roralis. The sequence goes on along the minus strand of OY757187.1, from coordinate 127,390,033 downwards.
TTGATGCCCTACAAAAGGCAGAGTTATGTGTGTTGTAGGGTATTGTTATTAAAAAAAATTGTTAATTGTTTAATGGGGGGATACAATATACATACATACATACATACATACGTTAATGCACACACGTAATACCTGAGTTTTTCGATATGAAACTCTTGTAAAGAAATTGTAAGCTGTTTTGGAAATTTTTGTTTTTCAAGAAATTTCATCCAAAAAAACTGGAATTTTTTTAAGTCATTTTTATTTACATATATTTAATGGTTGTTTAAATTGAATTCGTTAAGTTATTTAAAAGTCAAAGTTTTCTCCCAATATTTCGCCTAATTTTATATTGTCATAACTTTTACAAGAAATTCAAGGGTTAATAAGATTTTTTATTCTCCCAGGAAATAAATAATAAAACAAAAAGTATATAAAAAGAAAATTTGCATAATTGTTGTTGATACGAATAAAGTTTTTCGCTTTTGTATTGCTTCATTCTATTTTTTTTCACATTTTCACATTTTACAGCCCTCTTTTCTGGCATTTTTGTATTTAAATATGTTGTAAAATGAAAATTATATCTAATGAAAAAGTTAAAAAAACCAAAATGTATTTAAAAATTGTTAGATATAAAATTTTAAATTTGCCAATTGTCTGGTAACAATTGAAATACTTTAATTAAAATTTGTTTGTATTCTATAACTTCTTGTATAACGCTGGCTTAACATGAAAAGGCTCTAAGCCCATATTTTAAAATTTTGCGTAAAAATTTTGGAAATTTGTGATAAATTGGACTTAGCACTTTAGCCCACTACTACTAAACAACAACAAAAAAAAAACTGCAATTTTCTTCTTTGCAATCAATGTGTTTTTTCTTATTGTACATTACTGCAATAAAAACTCAATTTCTTATAGAAATTTTGGACTTGGTTAGAGCCTTTGCAAGAACTAACAAATGTATTTCTCTCGCTTGTGGTGGTGCTTGATGGAATTTGTAAAGTAGGATTTTATTTCCCTATTTTTTATGTTCAAAAATTTTTGCTAAATTAAGCAAATTGTAAGAATAAATTCTTTTATTCCTTAATGGATAATAGAAAACATTTAATTTTGTTAAAGTTTACGTTAAAAAAATTGTGAAAAAATTGTCTCTTCGGCGAAATATTTTATTTGCCTAATTTTTTTACGTGCGAGAAATTCAAATTAAATATTAAAGTTTAAATTTTATAGTTTAGATTTATTGTGTATCTACTTACGCTCTTCTCGCAAGACGGTGCATTGCCTACAAATGGCAGCCTTGCGCCAATATGCCTTCTGCTCCCCGGTTTGCCAATCGAACAATGTTGTAAGTTGACAGCCCTACTCGAACCCCGCCTACCTCTGCCGCATGAAGTAGGTAAGCGTTTACTGATAAGCGGTATCGTATAAAATTCTGTAGAATCCTGGTTTTAAATAAATTTCGATGGTGAAAGAATATATAACGTAATCCACCTAGTGTCTCTTTTTAAGTGCACCACTGCACAATGGGATGCTTTAACACTTTTAGGACGTAATTCGTTTTTAAACCACAATTGTTGTCCTTTTGGTTAATTATTCTAAAAATGTTTCACCTTGTTGTTCGTTGTTTATGTTTTATGTGTTAAAGAATGTGTATATTTTGTTTTTGTATGTTTTTAATTTTTTATTTTATTTAAAAGTTTAAAAATAGTTCAATTCCTTTTTATTTGTTAAATTCCATTTGATGTCACTCAACTGACAGATAAGATTTCTAATTGTTTGTGACAGTCAACTAAAATGACAGTCTTGTGGTGGCACTGAAGCTAAAAGCGGCTTTTGTATTGTGGTTTGTTCTGCTGTGTGATTGCGGTGGATGTGTTCTTTTATTTGTTTTGTTTTTATTTCGTTTCTGTTTTTTTTTTTTTAATATTTTATAGTTTTTCTCACACTTATTTGTTGCATTTCTTTTATATAATTTTTTCGATGTCAAATAAGATGGCTTTTAAAACTTTGTTTGAATCTTCACTTATGCCGTATGCAGTTTTTAATGATGTTCTTCATTAAAAAAAACTATGTCGCATCATGCCAAAACTTTTCACTGAATCAAATTTTGTTTGTAGTGGTTACAACTAAACAAAACACAATTACTGTGTGGCGCTGTTTTCCAAACTACTGAGAATGTCATTTTTATTTAATTGACAATTTACCAACTGTCAAACTATATTTGTCGGTTTGGTTTTCAATTAAATGTAAAACAATTTTTCGAACAATTTTTTGAAAACTACTTCAAAAACGTTGAAAGTCTTAAGCTTTATTTATTTTTCCAGCCTAAAAGATTATTTGTGAAACTATAATTTTTAACCAACGTAATGCAAGGCTGGTGCTACTTTTTAGGAAACCGTTAACTATGCAGAATGCATTATTTCATTTATGCGACAATGTTGATTTAAATCCAGTAGTTTTTATTAAGTATGAAAAATGTAAACTCATGTTTTGTTTTATTTTATTTATTTTTTCAAATCAAACAAAATTCCTTTAACATTACGATATACTGCAGCTTAACAGAATACAGCACAATGGAACAGCTTTAAGGATACGCGACGTTAACACCTGCAATGGAAAGAAAAAAAAGACTTAAGTTTAAATACAAATAATTAAAATTTTTTTAATTTTCTAAATAGTTCAAGTATTATAATTATATTTAAAAAATTATAGGTGTAGATGTTCTAATTCTTTTTATTCTTTGTATTCCAAATCTGGTGTAATAAATTTTAAATTTCTGTTTTTATATCTTTTTTTATTATTTTCATTGAGATTCATGCCAAAAAAATGTTTGAACAATGGTTTTAGAAATACACATTCATAAAATTTCTTTTAATCTTTGTTGTCACTTATTTTGAAATGCTGCCAACAAAACCTAATAGAAACTTTAACAAAAAAACATGTTGTTTGAAAGTCTGCTTGTAGTTATGTTTTATTTTCAATTTAATATACCGATAATTTGTATGCAAAAACTACTTTACCCAAAGGCGAAGCATTCTCATAAGCTGGGTCAAACCCAACATACTCTGTGAATTAGAAAATACTTTAAGTTAAGTTTGCGAAGAGTGGGGAATGGAGTCACACCCTGTTATACATTAGCACTCAAAGACCTATTTCGGTTAATGTGCGTCCCTTTTAGTAAAAAATAAGAAAAAAGGAGGCATCAATAAGCAAAAGAGAAAAGAAGCTGATCGCTTTATTATATTTATGCACTTGTAAGGAAAATCGAAAATCCTTTTTCAAAATTAGTTTATTATCTTTAAAGTCCCAGTGACATAGTATTTTGTAAATAAAGGAAATAGTCCATGAATTTTGTGAGTTATCTCAGGGGCTTAATTTTATATTGATCAGTAGTTAATCGATCTTGAAGATTATGAATAGAAATTGTTTTAAGAGTATTTCTGTTAGATTAACACTAAAACTAGGTTTGACTTATTTGGATCCATTTATTGAGACCTATTATAATGAAAATGAATGAATTTTGTATTAATTACAAACAGAATGGCCAAATCATATAAACCATTATGGTTGTATGAGTATATTGCAGACGAACACATGTTTGGCAAACACGTGGATTAATTGTCCATAGAAATATAATAAAGCAGAGGAAAAGTTTGTTTGTTTGTCTTGGTTTTTCTCTGGAATTTTATTTTTTTACCTCCTGATCGGACATAAAAAATACTATAATTTAGACTAATTTTTAATTTGACAATCCTTAAATACTTCAAATGCTTTCTACACATAACTGGCTTTTACCATAAAAAAAACCAAAAGTCGAACTACATTTCTATTAAAGTATTCTCTTAGATTTTACGTGCGACAAGTGCAACTGTCTAAACCACCTTCAAATACTTTTTAAGGCGCCAAAAATTAATTTAATAATAAAACTTTTAAAAGCCAAAGGTTAATTTTTGTCGTTGCTCTTTCTGAAAGATATGACGACCAGAGAAGGTAAAAATTCTATTTTTTTTTACTTTTTTACTATTTTTCTCTTTTTTTTATGCTTTTTTGCCAAAAAAATAATTAAAGGAAAGTAAAAAACGAGGTTTTATATAAAACTAAAGTAGTATGTAGTGAATATGAAACAAATCCATTTGCCACAAATGCATGCAGCTGAAAGAGTTGGTTCTAACCAATCTGCTTTGTAAGCCTTTATCGCCAAGAGTTTATAAATATTTTTTGCTCCACACAAACCAATTTTAAAATTTTAGACAAATTATCTCTTCATGTTTTCACTTTTAAACATAAAATTCAAAATTAAATATTTAAGCAAATAAGAATTGAATTTTTTTCCACAATTAAAAATATTTATTTTACTTCTTTGCTAAAGGATTTATTTATAAACTTTTTTCATAATCCTCGTGTGACTGGAAGTTAAGGTTGCAGGCAGCATTTAAGTACAAAGATTAAAAGGTAATCAACGAGTTTGTAGCAAAACTTAAAGCAGCATATTGTTTGCCTGAGTGAACGGAAGTTTGTATAAAAATGAACAATTACATTAGCACGCCGTGGCTACATACATATGTAAGTAGAAACATAAATACTTACTTATAGTATATGTAAAGGCAAACGTTTGAATGTGAATGTGTTTTTAAGATTTTCAGTAGAAGGTGGAAAATATATGAAGGAATGTACGCCGGTATTGATAAACATCTGTTTGTAGAATCTTTTAAAATAAATGCATTTTCATATTCAAGTGATTTATTGTTTCGTTTTAAGGACATAAAAATTCAAAGAAATTAAAATGCAACTAACGCTTAACAATTGCAATATTATCTGCTAAAGTCACATTATTTATGCATGAGATATATAAATTTTAATCTTAGATTTTAATTGAAGGCGAATTGCATTTTCGACAAAGCGCATAAATTGTATTTGAAAATTATATGTATCAAGTGTAAAATAGAACATCCTGCCATCGAACTCTTGGCGTCCATGCAAGTTATGGAATAATTGTAATTTTAAGCCATTGTATTCATGTTGACTGTGTGTCTGCGTATAAAATATTTATATGAAGGGTAATAAGAAAAAGAAAAAAAAACAAAAAACAAAGAAATAATAATACAATGTGACTTGAAAAAAAACCAGACCAAACGAATTCTGTTGAACAATTAAATGTAAATGGGTGTGTTTGTGGTGGACATTATGAATTGTATTGCATGAGTGAGTGTGTGTGTGTGTTTGTATATATTTAGTAGATGTATTTGATTGTTAGTCCTTTCCCATAACAATTTATGTGCAAACATTTTTGGTCGTAAATATGTATGTTTCTAAGTGTGTGTGTTACCATAATGTAGACTTTAGACGCCATTATTATCAATGACGCCGTCTCATCTCATCATCATCTATACAAAAACTGTAGACTCTAGAAGAATACTCTTTGCCATAATATTCCGTTCATGCATATTGTTAAATGTGATTTGAATGCAGCAGCAAACAATGCGTCTGCATTGTTGTCTACATTTTGCAATGGTGACGTTAACAAATCATAAAGTTCGTTGGCAGTAGCATAATATTAGAAAATACGGACAAATTTATGTTGAAAATCTAAACACTAAAACTACGTATTATTTTACTGCAAATATGTAAGTGTTTTTCTAATTGCTGCTATGCAGCATCTAAAGAAAGATGTTGACTACCAAATAAGCAAAGCGAAACACAAAGGCTTACGGATACACGTACAAACGTAAGTAAATATGTATGAACATCGTTGGAGAAAAAGACAATACGATACTTAAGTAGTAATTTAAAATCTTTTAATATTTAAACGTTTATTTGGCATTACCAACTACTATTAACTCGCTATGTCTGCATTTTAATATTCTGAAATTATGTTTGCTTAAGTATTAGTGAAAATTGAAAAATCCCATTATATTTACAGGGCTTTACTAATCAGGCTTTCTACAAGACCTTCCAAGACCTTTATTTAGAGCCAGTAATTATGATCGGTTACTCCATTTTTAGGAAGCCCTACTTACTCCTTTCTATATGGGGAGTCTTTATGTGTGTGATGTATCACAATAGCAATAGTAATAATACCTTGTAAAAGGTTTGAGGTCGATAGTCTTAACAGCTTTTGAAATATTTTGTATAAAAAATTTTTATAAAAATTGCTTATTTGTATAGGGAAAACCACTTCCCCTGCTGGTATCTAAAAAAATTTCCTGAATTTAGTTCACTGCTTTCTTAGTGCATGTGCGAACTTTTGTGACAACAGTCGCTATATTTTCCGAGATATATTTTGGGATTAATTCATGGATTTTGTCCTATAACAAAGGTGCCCTTTTAGGTTTTGCTTGTATCTCGCTCCGTAGTAAACCGTTTCTGCTCATTTTAAATAGCGTACTGTCTAGCAGTATTTTTGATCGTCTTGCACCAAAACGATTTCCTTCCGACTTCATTTCGCTCCCAAAGCTTGACTTCAACAGGCTGGCAGATAGGCAAAAAGACTAAAGGACAGACGGACATGGCTTAATTTTTTCTATAAAGATCCAGAATATACATACAAACAGAGTATACACGTACCCTTAAAACTATTTGAATAGGTAGAAAAATGAAATGGAATGATTTGCTTTTTAAAGGTGCATTTTTAAAACTTTTTTTTAGTAAATAGAATTACTTTTGCGACAAATATTTGCAAAAAATTAAACTAGTTTTAAAAAATTTGTTGAAATTAGTAGCTTCTTATTGCCCATTTTATTTTATGCGGTTGTATAACACATGGCATTTATATTTTTCAGTCTAATAAAAATTTTTTTTTAGTTTTTAGGAACCGGTTTTTAAGTATTTTCTCCCCCAGCGGAAACAATATGTATAAAACAGCAATTAGGTGAGTCAAGGTTTAATATAATAAAGGTCTGCAATTTCAGAATTTTTCAATAAAAGAAATATGTACAAGGAAACATCGAAAAGTTAAATGAAGTATTAAATTAGTTTTTTTGAAAATCTAGTGCTTTTTAAATTTTTAACTTAAAAGTTTTCTAGAAAAACAATAATCATAATAAAAATAATTGGTTTTTTGTAATTTTATAATAATTTAAAAACAATAATTATTCTCAAAAAGAAAAAAAAACAAAAAATAAAACTAGAAAACAATTACTTTTTTTTGAAAAAAAAATATAAAAAAACCCTAAAAATATTTTATTTAAGGATTTTTTCGCAAAATTATTACAGTCCCTGTTTAAAGGTTCAATTGGGGTTAACATGATTTCCCCAATTTTATAGGAACGGAGTATAATTTGGGTTTGTTAAAATCAATTAAGCTTATTTGGGGAGAATACTTATATTGGGGCTAAAGGAAATTATTGATTGATCATTATCAAAAAATTTTTGTGCAATATTTCTTACTATAATTTTAAAAATGCGAAGGAAATATAAATTTCAGTTTATCTGTAAATTCATTTAGAAGCAATATTTTATAGAATTATTTTTAAAATTTTTGCTTTGCTTTAAATTTTTTAAAGATCCTTAACTCGTTATATATTTAATTTTTAAAAGGAAGGTTTCTTGCAGCAAATCTGTAGTGACTGCCTTTTCAGATTTATGTTGTTAAGCTATAAATTATGTTTGACACTTTCTGTTAAAGTTATTTTTAACACAAATGGTGTTCAAACAATTTGGGTTTTCAAAACAGACGCCGCTTTTAATTTAACAGTATATTTTGCTAAAGTTTTTTTTTCAAATTTTGGTTTTTATAGTAAACCATTAGCCTAAAAGGAAGCTTAAGAGTATTTGAGCGCTTTCTATAATCAAAATCAAGTGAAAGGTTAATAAGAGGGAAACTGCTAATAATTATTAAAAAAGAAACCGTCTTTATCTCTTAATTCTTTTTCAAGAAACGCCCTTTACTTAAAGATGAGAAAACGCAAATATTTAAATTTTTGTTAAGAACATTGTTGTTTGTTTAAATTTAAAATAACCCAACAATTGTTAAAAAAAAAGCTCACACTTTCACAGAAAAACTACAATTTCCTACACAATAAGCAGATTCTTAAGGTGGAAAATTGAAACTGGTAGACATTGTGGCAAATAATATATTAAGTGCTGGTTTCCTAAACAAAAATAAAACAAATTGTTTACTGTTTTTCCGCACAAATACTCACACACCAACACAAATACACATTAAAATAAAGCAGGCATTTACTCGCAGGATGTATAACAAACAACAATTGATACATGTTGTTGAATGAACATTTCATAAACCTCTTTTTCCTTCTTCCTTCTTCTCCAACATTCTTCTACTTTCTTGTTGCTCTTGTGTTTTTTGCATACTACGAAGAACAATGCACGAGAAAATTGTAAATGAAATTTAAAAGCAAAAGAAAGTTTAACAAAACGTCAGTAAATTATAGAAGAATTAAATTAATTTTTACCTCAAACACATGTTAAATGATTAAAATATTTTGATTACAAAAAACTAAAACAATTCGTCTTAGAAAACTAAAATATATATGTAATTAAAAAGACAATTAGAAAAAAAGAAATTATAAATGGAATTCTATTAGGCTTCAGCGGAAAAACTTTAAACTTTGCTAAAATTTTAAACAACAATTAAAGGAAACAATTCAAATCACATCAAAATTAAAAGTTGTTTGGAATGTTGGTAGAAAAGGCCAGTGATGCATACCAGGTGTGGTGTGTAAGTATTTGTTATATTTTTGTTGATAGATATTTAACTTAAAAGCAATTACAAAAAGAGCAACAATTTGTAACCGACTCAACATCACTCATCTGAATGAACAGCAAACAACAAAATGTAAAACAGAATGTTTGTTATAATTATTTTCAGTTTTTATAATTTTTATATTTAATAAAAAAAGGATAAAAAATAAAAATTTTTAAAATTATCATAAACGATATTTATATGAGTTTTTTATGTTTGTTTAAGAACCTACAATTTGGAATTATTTATTCGGCTACACTCTACAGTTTTGTTAAAATGTTGGGTTTTCCTTTTCTCCTATCAGTTTAACTTTCACTACTTATTTGAAAAACTTGATGGCAGTAGCGGTTGTAATATTATATTCAAAAAAATTTTCTATTTTTATTGAATTTATAAGAATTAGCTAATTTAGCTCAGTTTTTTTTAATAAAAATCTTAAAATTGTAGCTTTAGAAAATTTCCTAGAATTTGTTTAATTTTTATGGGTAACTTTTGCATGTATTTTTTGTTTCTTTTATTTTAATTTTTGATTGTTTTATTGGCACCAATCACATACACTTTTGCTATTTTTTTCTATTTTGTGGACATGTACATACACACATAAGTATATCCCTTTTACATGTGTACATTCTTATAGAGCATATCTATTGAAAATTATATATAATTTTTAAGATTTTCTTGAAAATTTTCTTTTTTTTCCTTTTAATATTTTACACTTTCTTTCTAATGTAATACAAAATATTTTTACACTGATTTTTAGGAAAACTTTTAACTTTTCTTAAATAAATTATCATTATTCTTTTTTTTAACTTTTCTTGCTTGCTTTTAATTATTATAAAAAAAAAATTCTTCTTTGGCACACTTAGTACACGCAACTTGTAACGAAAACGTTTTCTTCAACCCGCGGGCTCTGAGGCAACTACTGGCAGCTTGCGTTTGGAGCATTTAGGATTTCACATCAACATTGCATTGGAATTTTTCTTTTTCCTCTTTCAAACAACACTACTTGCTCAGCTACAAGCTACAGTCTACAAAAAGCTACAAATGAGTTTACTTACTTACTCTCCCTCCCTCTCTCACTCTCTCTAAGGATTTACTTTAACTAAACTCAATGTAAAAGGACAATACGAAACGCACCCAAAAGGATGCTGGCACACATATTATCTATATCCTTTGCCTGCGCCTATTTTTCATATTGATTGTTCATTGTTGTGCTTATTAATGCTCTTCTTGTTTCATTTTAGAAATGTTACTCCAACATACATTCATAAACACAAATTTAAATTTGTGGTGTTTTGTAAGTGACTGTAATCGTATTTATGTTTTGTTTTTGTTATTTTATGGAGTCATGTGTGTATTTTTGTTGTATTTTTCTGTAGACTTTGTATTTTATTTTTGTTTTAATGTTTTTTTCAGTAAGTAATATACATAAGTACAAGTACAAGTATTTTTTTGTTTGTAATTTAGGTTAAAAAGTATACCATGCTAACGCCCTTTTTCAAAGAGGTCATTCCTTTAATATTTTTTTGTACCAAAAACGGAAATTTTTTTATTAAAAAATAAAAACGAATCTTATATCTATTAACATATTCATAATTTTCTTCCCTCTCTTTTGCTTAATGTCCTATTTGACTTAATCTTTAGTTTGAAATTAGATCATGTTCCTCACCAAAAACTTGTTTACTTTCAATAGTTAATAGTACAGCAAAAGCCAAAAATAATATTAAAAAAACTATTCACGCACGTAAAAAAAAACTTAAATAAATTTCAAAGAGCAATGATATTATTGTTGACAGTTCTTTGTTTCTCATTTGATCTAAAAACATATTTCTGTTACGTTAAACGAAAACATAAAAATCAGATGTTAAAATAGGGCGTATTACTGATACAAAACAAAAACACGTCAAACAAAAAGAAGAATAGAGAAAATAAAATAAATATAAATATAAAAGCATACAACTCACACATAAAATATAAAACAAGACTATAAAATGTAGTAAATTGTTCAAGCAGTTTGGAGATTTTGCTCAATTATACACGCTGTTTTCTTACTCAATTTTGGCAATTTAATTCTTTTTTAAATTCTTTGGGCCTCATTTTAATTTTATCCTCCAAAGTTTTACTGAGAATAAAAAATAAGTTTTATTTCAACAAGGAAATTATCTCCAGCAGAGTTTAAGCAATTGAGAACTGAGCACAAACACACGCACACACACACACAAATACACATAGAAACGAGCACATGCTAACATACTTGATAAAGATTCATGTTAGTATATGTGTGTGTGTGTTTGTATGTAAGTGTGTGTGTTAGTTTTTCAAAGCCAGCTAATAATTTACATACAGGGCGTGGATGCTGTACATGTGAGTTTAAGTAACGTTCGCTCAATTCGTTGTAACGAAAACTGCCAACAAGGAATAAAGGAATCAAATAAATAAATAAAATTCCGGCACACAATTCAAAGAAGAAGAAGAAGTAAGAAACATAGAATAAAGTTTAAACTGAAATATTTTTGCTTACGTTTTACTATGTTTGTACGTCATCAAAGTTATCTTCACACACACACACAAACCCAATCAAAATGTTTTTTTATTCTTAACAGTAAAAATCATGCCCACACACATTGTTTAGTATTGTTTTTTGTTAAGTGTTCGCACAATTGCGATATTCGAAAATTCTTTTCGCATTTGAAGTTTGTTTTGTAATTTCAAATTATTTGGTTTATTTTCTGTATCTCAATTTATGTTTTATGCACGACAACACATCGTGCTGTATTTATATGTATTTTAGTTAATTTCATTTCGCATGAATGAAATTGTTATACATATGACGTATGTATGTATGCTTGTACGCACATAACTCCCATAAATATATATATTTTAAAAATAAGGTGTGCGTTTAACTGGTCCTTCATCACGACTGAACGGCTGCATCGAATTTCCTAAATTTAATACTTAAATACCTTGGCATCACCTTCTTTCTAGAAAAAACTAGAAATTTTTGCATTTTATTTGAAAGATGAAAATTTTCATTTTTATATTGGTTTTTAGTTTCAAAAAGAAACCAAAAAAGACTACTATGTTATAATAAAAAATCTAATTATAATTAAAGACAAAACTATAAAAGTCATACCGAGAAATGTTGTCCATATTAATTGACATTTTAGAAGTGAGATTTTTTTAACTTCAATTGATTTTTGTGTCTACAGCAACCAAAACAGGAAACATCAGCTTTTAGCAACTATTGATTAACATGCAGTATTCTTACAATCGGCTCTAAAAAAGGATATACGTACATCCTTCGATACATACTTTTTAAAATTTGGTTTTTTATGTAACATTTGAAATTTCATTTGTTTTTGTTCTTTTTTGAAGTTGGCCCATACATGTCATTGCATACAATTGTTCGAGCCCTGCCTAAAAGCCCACCCATCTATTAAAGCGAGCAAGCGAAAGAACAAATAAAATTAACGAATGAAATTGCATTGTAAATCTGCTGGAGGCTTTAACTAAGATGAGATCTGCAATTTTTATAACAGCAAACATAGATTTGGCTACGGAGTTACATCAGGTATGACCTGTAAATTAATATCAATATCGTTCTGACCAAATATTTCATAAAATAGCTTTTTAAGGTAAATATCCTATAATTTAAACCGTCAAACACACACATACTTACATACAAAAAATTCTAAATATTAAAGTAAATAGTTAAAATCAAACCTGTTCCCATATTCACTTTAAAATTTAATATTCTGAGGTGAAATAATAAGAATTTTTGTGATGTTTTGACATTTTCAAAAAAAAATATTCGTTTTATTTCATACATATGTGTATTCGTTGTTTAAAGTAACAAGAAGCAGCAATTTTACGTTTTTTTTTAAACTTGCTGAAAAAACAACAACAACGTTAAATCATCCGATATCTTTCGCCCACTCTCTCTCTCTTGCAACATAACTTTAAAATACATGTTTTTAAAGAAATCGTCGTATTAGAAAATTATTTCTTTTTAAGAACATGAAAATGTTTAATCAGAATAACTGAAAAAAATCTTTATATAAAAAATATTCCTATTTTGGAAAAGGTGAAGGGAGGGGAGTTTTTGTTTTTCTTGAAAAAGGTATTTTATTAATTAATATTTAACAAAAAATACTAAAAAGTATTAAGAATTTAAAGCTTTATTATAATTATAATCCACAACTTAAGTATAAAAATATATTTGTATAATAATGTTACTTGTTTTTTCCAATATTTTTTTTATTCCTACGACTAAAGCCTTGAATCAAAGTAAGTTTAAAGTAATTATCCTTGATATTTACTTTTTAATGATTTAATGGAGCATGAAAAATTGCACTTGCGATTGGTATGAATACACCTGAGCTTTTTGGCTGCATTAAGCATTCATTTAAAGACCGCTTAACTGTTGCTTGCAACACACATTGCTGTACTGCTTCTTCGGGACGATTGTATAATAACATCCTTTCAACGAAGCTAAAAGTAATGCAATTACCTGCCTTTTAACACCAACATTAATAAACATATACCAAAATACTTATTTTTTTTAACAAAGACAGTAAGAGCAAAATACTATGATGGTTGTTGTTTTGCCTTTGTTGTAGCTGTTGGTTGGTAAGCTGGTTTGCTTTTTTGCTTAAATGCAAGAAAACAAAGCAACAAGACCAACAAACTAAAAGAAATACTTGGGTATACACAAATGCTTTCATCATATTCACACAACTTTTGTGCCCTACAAAGTATGCAATGGTTTTTGCTTTTGTGTGTTTTCAATGCCCGCAGCAGCACTTAACATTATTTTAATTGTAAATATGTGTGTATGTATGAAAAGTTCTTTAAAAAATGTGTGTACATACAACAAATACACGTATGAAAAAATATTATTGTGTACTGTAAGTACAAGAGCATTTTTTTTACAACAACTAATATTTTTATGTGTTAAGGCCAGCCAAACAGAAAAGCAAAAAAAAAATGCAGGTCGTGTTTAAATATTTAATACATCTTTTTTTTTAAAGCAAAAAAAGGAAAAACATGTAAAGAATTGCAATATTTAAACAGGTAATAACATTCGTTAAAAAAACAATATGCATTAAGTACTTGAATGGAATTTTTACAAAACTGTCCATGAAAAGTAAATATTATTAAATTCAGATTCTAGTTGGAGCACTTGTTAAAGCAAAAAACAAATAAATAAAACAAAACAATTAACAAATATCTGCTAAAGTCATTTTGGCAACAACAATTAACACGATTAAAGCAAAACACATGATATTTTTAAAATAATTTTAATAAAAATGTCTTAAGCACTTACAAAATATAAAAGATTAAAAGTGTTTCATAAGTGTGTTTGTGTAATTTGTGGTAATTAGTGTTAATTAATATCATTTCTGCGATTGTAATTAAGTACATGTGTACTTTTGGTTATTAAATTTACCAGTTTATTTGTTAAGTGCATACGGAGCGTATGAGTGTGATTTTGTATTTGAGATTCATCATACAACCAGTTCATTTACATTTACAGAATTTAAAATCTATAGGAATGCAGTGCGTGCGAATTATGTTTAATTAATTTTTCTCTAGTTTTTTGGTTTAAACTAATTGGAGGAAATTATTTTTTTATTCATATTTAAAGCATCAAAAAAACGTACTTAATTTAAAAAGGAGTACGAATGTACGTACGTACATTATGCAAATTTATTAAATTTATCTCACACCAAATGCGTGGTAGGGCTATTATGGGTTTGTGCACATGTTTGTAACGACTAAAAATATTCATCTGAGACTTACCTTCAAGCAAATCGATCTATTCAGAATCACTCCTTGAGTCGATTGGTTAATGTCTGTTCGGCTGGGTGTCCATTTATTGAGTCTTCGTCTTTGGTGAACTAATAATAAGTGTACAAATCTTAAAACTAAGTTTTTTTCAATTTTTTAATATTTTTTAGCCAGTGCGACACTTAAATTTAAGTTCTCAATAAAATAGTTAAATAACTATATCTAAGCGCAATGACATCCCTCCTTCCTAAGAAGGAGGGTGTGTCCACCATGTTACAAGATGTTTCGAGCAAGCGGATTTGGATGATTTTCAAACTTAACTTAGAAAAAATTTGACGCCGTCAAAACAAAATCCTAAGAATAATAACTGGTACTACTTGGTATAGTCAAAACAGCAACATCCACAAGGATATCTTAGTTCCACTAGTAAAATGCAAACTCCTAAACTATGTGGACAAGTATTTAAATAAGCTTGAAAATCAGCATATTTAATAACAAATAAATATTATTTTTTTAAATTTTTTATTCTAACTATTGGCTATATAACGAAATAAAGAAGCATTTTTTTAAATGGCTTTATTTTAAACTTTTTTTTAATAATTTAAAAATAAAACTAATATAGATAACAGCTCTTAAAGGTGGTCATAAACGTATAAAAATGATTTGAAGTTTGTTACTCACATTTAAAAAATATTGTACTTCAGTTAAATCTTAAAATTTAATCATTGATATTTTAATATTTTTTTACTAAGCATGTTGTTTCTTTATTCAGGTTTATTAAAAATTCCTAGTAAATATTTTCCAAAAAAATTTTAAATTCAGTCATTCAAGGCCAAAACATTCACTTAATTTTGCAAATATGCCTGTTTGTGTGGTTTCTGTCTTTTCTTTTACTTTGCTTAACAAAACCTATTTTTTCTTCTTCTTTTTTTTTGATTCTTTTTAAAATGGAAACCAGAGGGAAAAAATTTTCTTTAAATGTAAAAACATAAAAAATGCCACATAAATGCACGTTTCCACGTGAATTATCTTTGCAGCGTTACCTCCTTAACTTGCACACACTTATAGACATACACTCACACAGAGATTCACACACTCACACAGAGATACACACACTCACACTAATGTGGAAAATTGTTGGTTTCTTGTTCATACAAATACAGTAATCTTTGTTATTGTTGTTGTCTGATAATTTGTTGTTGATATTTTCCTCTACTTGTTACATGGTTGATTAAATTTTTAATTAAAGTTTGTGGCTATGAAACTGATCGAACAAAAAGAATGGAAGTTAAGAAGAAATAAGCTAAACTTCTTAACACATCAACTAATAAAAACTATTACAAAAAAATATTTAATAGAATTAAGCACCAGCAAATCAATTTTTAAATTATTGAAACTATTTTTGCAGCATCTCTTTTGCAATAACAACAAGAAAAGTTTTCGTTTTTTTTCCCCGATCCCTTTTAAATTTTCGACGCGTTTTTCTACTTAACAACTTGCAGAAATCTTAAGGTGTGCTTGTGGTTTTGTATTTCTGTGAGTGTAAGTGTCTTTATGTATGAACTGCTGCCACGGAAGACTAAGAATAATACGTTTACAGTTTCATGCAACAACTTTTGCATTTGATGTCGTAAACGTAGCCAAAGTAGCCTGAAGGACATTTATTAACATGACTATAGAAATTGTTGCAAATATTTTATTAGTTGTTGTTTATTTTTTTATTTCAATATATAAATATTAAAAATGCATGAAAATGTTATAATATTTATATTAGATACAACGCTCAAATATTTGGAGGATTTTCAAGGTACAATGAGATGACATATTATCACATTCTTAAACATATATTTTAAAATAATTATTTTCGTAAAATATTATTTTTTAAAATATTTCAAATATAAAACACGTGCCACTACGATAGGATAATAGCACATTGTCCTTTGTATTTCCTAGGACTTAAACAAATAAACTCTTTAAAAAGTTGTATTTAAAATATATTTTTTATAATAAAAAAAAAATGAGCCGCTGTAATATGATGGGCCAAAACTTAAAACAAATATTCCAATATTGTTCTTTTCTTAATACAGTATTTTACTGAGTTTTTGGTTTTTTATTTATTTTTTGTTGCAACATAACCAGCTTTATTATAAATAAGCCAAATCCTAAAACATTGAACAAAGTCTTCAAACGTTTAAAAATCAGATTTCATAAAGACAAATAGTTAACATCATTATTGTGACCATAAAAATCACACGATATGTTCTAATAAATAGTTTACTTTCTTTGTAGCGCCTTTTGTAGGTAATTTTATATTCTCTTTAATTTTATTATTATTTTTTTATTTGAAAACAGAAAACAACAGCAACATCTTTTTACCGCGACTAGAAGCATAAAATTTTGTTTGCCTTGTTTTGGGGTTTAAGCTGTTTAAGTATATTTTTTCCTTTTGTTGTATTTATTTTATTACATTTTTGTTTTGTTTTTTATATTTTTCTTTATTATCAACATTTTGTAAGAACCTTAATAAAAGTTGATCTTTCGTGCTTCGAATGTCAATGAATCCTTTTTTATTTGAGCTGTTATCATCGTCTTACTGCTGTGTTTTTTAAATTTTTTTCTGAAAATTTACCAACACTGCCGCCTTCTTCTCATTCATTTAATTTGTCCTGTTTTTTTTTTTATTATTGTAAAATACGAAAATTCCATTTTATAAAAGTGTCATCTTGTAATATTTATTTTTCCAAATAAATTTAAAATAATGTTAATCTTAAAGAATATGAAAAAGGCCTTTCATTTTATAACACTTAACTTCCAGCACTTTTTACAAAATATAAAAATAAAAAAATGGTGAAAAAATAAATCCTTTAAGACATGAATTAAAATGAGTTTAAAACAAGGGTTTTATAAAACTAACAAATAGTTATTTAAAACTGATATAAATTATCACAAAATATTTTATTGCAAAGAATAGCTTAGAGCTTTAAAAAAAATCATTATTCTTACTTTATCAAAAGCAAGAAAACCAAAGCTCTACTTTAATACTTTTTCCTTAATTTTATAAAGCAATTTTAAAATATCAATCAGTTAAAAACAACCTTAAAGTTATTATTTTATTTTGGCAAACATTTTCCACAACTTTTGGTTCAGTGTAAGCCTCTTCGAGTGCAAAGAGTTGCAACAAAGTAGCACTTATACATTCACTACTGCAGCTGCTATAAAAACAATTAAAAAAAAAGAAAAAAAACAACAATTTATTTATATGAAAAGAATTGAGTAAACATCAACTTTTATGGTTTCTTTATACACTCTACAGTTTTAACGGTAGTTTATTTATAATGTTTTTATAAATTTAAAAAAAAAACAGAAGAAAGAAAACAGCAAGAAAAAAACTCATTAAAAAGACCTTCTGACCATTTAACAAATTGAAGGAAAAGTAGTTTGAATTTTTGTATTATTAAACAAAAATTTACAGTTTATGGCACCTGGTCTCGAGAGAATGCCTAAACCCTGAGTCATGTTTAACAGAAATTTATGTTTCCCCTTATTTCATTACAGTCTTTAACAGAAGTTTTTTTAATAAAACAAAAAAGAAAATCACAAAAAAGAACGATTCATCGAGTTCATTTGTTGTTTCTTGTCACTGTGTACTGGTTGAGTTTTGTAGTTAAAGTGCCCACTTGTGACATTTTAAAAACCAACAAAACCAATTGTTTTATAAACTTTTCTGTTTTCGTATTGTTTTTTTATGGCTGATTATTTTATTTGTTGGTACTTACTCTTGTTGACAATTTTCTTTTTGTGTTTTTTTTCTTCAGAATTATATGGTAGAAAATTTTTTAAATGATTATATAGCGAGCAGAAACAAAACAAAAACAATATAATTGTGTATACACCCACACAGAAAACATTGTTTTTTTTTTTTGTTAACCAAGAAGCCCAACCGAGGTTTATATACTTTAAAATTAATGGCCTCGTAAATTAATGATGGATTAACTTGTTCATTTATAGATGGTTTGGCTATAAAGTTTGGTTCTTTTGGCAACACAACCGCAATTATCATGAGTATTGTGAGCAATGGTTTATTTAGCCCCCCCCCCCCCCCCTCCTTGCAATTAGCAACTTACAATATAATATATATTTGTTTGATATTCGATTTAAAAGGATTTTTCAACTGAATATTAAAAACAACAAAGGATAAGTGCACTTACTCGCCTTGTATAAAAAGTATAATTTGAAAATTATTTAATGTCATTCAGTCTTATCTGTAAATTATGTTGTCTTAACAATTTAACAACAAATTTACAAGTTCATGTATAGTATACGTGTATGTGTGTAGGGAATCTATATGTTATATATTTCAACATTCATGCAAATCGTTATATTTGCTTGGGCTTCGCTTTTTTTTTTTATTTTTGCTTTTAGAAGATTTGGAAACCAGAACCCGGTTAACAATTAGATGTAACAGTTGGAAAAGAAACAACCAGTTTTATAAATATTTTTGAAACCAAAAAAAAAAACAAAATATTTAATAACTTAAGTCTCATGCCTTGTAAAAAGAGTTAAACCGTTAATGCAGTTGGCAACCGCTTTTACAAAAATGCTGGATTCTTCACCCAATTACAAAAATTTTTTTTCCTGACAAGCTTTAATAATTAAATTATTTCAAAAATTTTTCAACAAAATTATTCTACGGTGTCATCCAAACCAACTAAAAAATTCAAACTAAAATATTTAATGCGGATTAAGGTTTAACGGTATGTCATAAGAGATAACTTAGTATGTTTATAAATATTTAAAATTATTGTTCAGGGTTTATATTTTTATTATATGGGACACGGTTTAAATATTTAAAAGAAAACAATATTTTAAGTTCCACAAAAATAAATTTATTGGTCTAAAGTTTAAAGCATTTGCGAAGAAAACAAACAAAAATAAATAAAGAAAATAAAAACTCAACTTAAACAAATACATATAAGTATAAGATTATGAAGACAGACAGACAGACAGATAAATATATGTATATGCGTCGGTGTTAAGACTATGGCATGTATCCACCCACATATTTCTGTTTTTATGTCGACTTTTTTTGTGTTTTTTCCTCTTTCAAAGGTGATGATGTGGATAATAATGAAAATTGTTTCGACTTTTAGTTTGATTCTGCAGAACAAAAGTGAATCCCAAATAATAAAAAAAAATTAAACTTAAAATTTCGGTGGAATTTTTATATCAAAACAAACGGGAGTAACTTTAGTTATGAAGGTATACAAAGGCATGTTTTGGAAGGGGATTTTGATTTTTGGCAAACTTATATGTGTTTGTAAGTATGTCAATGTAACAACAATTCTATAAACGGAAACTAACACACATACATGAGTAAACATATATTTCAAAGTTATTCCATTGCATATGTGAAGACATCAATAGAGATTTTTTTTCAATTTAAGATAAACATGACTTAAAGAAGATTGTTTTCGATTATTGTCGGCGGTTTGATTGGGTTGCGCTCCGATACAACATATGAAATGGTATATTTCCTTAATTTTTGCTCAATGGGGTGTATTTGTATAAATTGTAATGGTTTTGTTTTCTGATTGTTTTGTTTAAATAAAAATGTCTTTAAAATCTCTTTTGATTCTACAAGACTTCAACTGAAGGATTAAATTTATTCCTTTTTGCGTATTTGTGTAACCACAAGGGCATACAAAAAAAAATTAAAAGTAAACACCTGTTTTAAACTTAAATAACGACTGACTGTTTAATCGAAAACGTGTTAAAGTAATGATATTTTGTATTAAAGATTATTTTTTTTCTTTTTCATCTTCTTTAAGTTATAAGAGTATTTATACACCAGCATACAAATCTATACATTCTTATATATGTATATGTATGTTCGTTTAAAATGTTCTATCGGAAATAAACACAACCACAGTTGGTTTTCTTGTTTAAGTAACATCGACCTTTCCTGGTTCTTTTGTGCGTAACTGTGTACCAGCAATGAATAAAGAAAAAAACGAAACGTTGTTATGAATCATGATGAACTTTGAAATAAATAAAAAAAAAGGAAAAGCCTTTGCTTGATTAATGTTTGTTTTAAAATCAAACACTTTGCCGAAATCCCTAAAAAGTATCATTAAATTAAGCATTAATGTTTTCAGAGGATGTATTTACGAAAAAGAATGCTTCTTGACGACTTTAATACAAAAGAACTTGTCGATTTAAAGTTTTTCATTTACCTTTTGGATTTTGGTTCCAAAGAGAAAACAACAAGTTATTTACAGTTTGCTTTTTCGTAATTTCGTAATTTCATAATTCGTAATTGTTGTTTTTTGTAAAGAGTTTTAAGACCTTTAAACCCAAAAAGTGGTTCACTTTAATGAAGTGCAAATATCAAATTATGAAGCATTTTAAATATTTGAGAGAGAAGAGTTTAAAGGAAGTACTTTATACCTTTTAATTTACTACTTGCAAGATGTTTTGGTTGTTTTTGTTAATGTCCTACTTAATTCGTTGTTATTTTTCATTCTGGCTACATATATACAAATTTTAAATTGAATTTTAATTTTACGGTAGATATCCACTTCTGAAAAAAAATGTTTTTGTTATAAGAAAAAAAAAAATAATTGACACTAGTTTGGTTTAGTTAAAAAAAACCAAAATTTTAAACATATCAAAAGAATCAAACTTAATAACATACGATTTATTAAAATAACCTTAATGTCATTGATATGCTTCAGTTGTTTTCTGATAGCGGTTTTAGTTTTTCAATCGGTCCCTGCTGTAAGGTATTTCCGTATGCTTTTTATGATTAAAATGGAAACCTTAAATCTACACAAATTAACAACGAGTTATGGTCACACAAAAACATATTTTATTAAAATTAATTTGAAATAAACTTCAAAATCAATTAAAAACAACTTTTTTTATAATTTTTCTCTTTAAAAAGTTCTAGTCTGTTTTAATATTTAAAAATAATTTGTATAAAACCTTAAAGATCAGCAAATATATTTAATAATTATGCAGCTTAAAATGTGTTGTGTTACAATGCACCGGTATTTTCTTTTGACTTGCTTTTAGAAAAATTAAAAGAAAACAAAATTGATTTTTATTTCTGCATAAACTCAATTGTATCAATATTATGTAAAGTCAATTGAATACAAGTCAGTTTTATTTTCTGTAATTCTTTTTAAAATATTTCATTTATTGTTTTATAAATTTGGCTGGATTTTTGTTTTTGTATAAATTATATTCCTCCTTTTTTTAATAACTCAGTTCATGAAGATGATGATGAGGATGGTGCTCATTGCTGTTAGTTACTTGTTGTTTGTTTAAATTACGTTTTTCCTCTCCGATGACTTTAAGTCTGTTTTTGATTTGCATGAGGGTTTATTTGCACAATACAGATCCATATGCAGATATAAACAAGCGAACACACATATAAATAAACATACATCTGTGTACGTATTAAGTATTTTAAACACTTTGCTTTATAAATATATTTACACTTTGTTTTTAAAAGAAATAAAATTGAAATTTCCTAAATTTTGAGAGCGTGGTTAATTTGTGTAAAATAGCTAGCGGACTCTTTTAATTTTTGCTGTCAAAAATTTTACAAATAGTACCCGTAATTATAAATAAGGGAAACTTACAGCCCAATACAATAGTTTTTCGAACAACGTAAAAGAAATTTAAATTAAACGAAAGTTCAAAACTCGAATTTGTTGTAACAAGCCATCATTGTTCGATTTAATAATAGGTATAAAAAAAATTTGGGTTTTTTTCTACATAAAAAAAATATTCTACATTAAACCACTGGCAGAATCTAAAAAAAATATTGGTTTTAAAAATATTCAACTGAAATCCATTATTTTCTTCAATGAAAGATGAAGTGTACTTAAAATTTTAACACATAGTGTACTTTGCTATCTTTGCTTAAGGTGATTTTTAAAAAATAATAATAATTTTTTAAAAATTATAAAAAGAAATAACTTTAAAGCTTAAGTGGATTCAAAAAAACAAAAATTCATTCATAAGTTATATACGATATTGAGTGAGTATGTATGTGTTAATCTGTTGTTGACAACAATAACAAACAAATTCTTTTAATGCCTGTAAACAAACTAAAATTTAAAAAGAAAATTGTTAAGTCGAATGTTAAAACATATTCTTTTAAAATACATGAATTTCTTTTAATGTTACAAAAATAGTGTTTGTTGTTATAAAAATTGTTTTCTATTGTTTAGCTCAAGATCGCTTCTCATGAGGGCAAATGTTAAACGCGTTTAGGTGACTACGACAGAATTTATATTAAAAATCCTTAACTTAAACAAAAAAATTTTTTTTTTTTTAATTAACAACAAGTATTACAAAAATACATAGAAGACAAAATTTTTTACAAAATAAAACTTTAAAATACACTTGGCCAGGGTTGGAATTATTTTTAACAAAGTATTTTCTTTCCACATGTTAAATAGCAACCAGGTACTAAGAACAACATGACCAGCTGTAATTAAATACAAGTTTCATAAATGTTTTGAACTTTAAGAATTTAAATCTTATAGTTTGTGTATGTTTTTGTTTCTACTTTGTCTACAAATGTCCTTGTAAATACTGAATAAAAGCAGCTTCATTATTAGTGGTGCATTTAAAATCATTCAAATTTAGTCTTATATATTAGCACCTTCAATAATATAAAATTTTAAATACTAAAAATACTACTCTTTGCAGTACTTTAACTAACTGCGCTTGTCTGCACGATTATAAAGGATTTTTATATTATTTTATGTATGTATGTAGTGGTTACTGCACTCACAAATATTTTCAATTTAAAAAGAATATTATAATGTGCAGGATGTTAGTAAATACATTGACATTAACAATAAGTTGTTAAAGACACAACATAATCTCCCACACCTTGAAACATATAAGACAAATAAATGTATCTAAATAGAATTAAGCTTATTATGGAGCAACCCAAGATATCTTATAAAATATCCCCCATTTCCTTGCTTTCTATAACATTTATACATAAAGATTTGTGTATCCTTATGACGTAGTTTTTACTTAAAATAACACAAAAATATTTCCTTTCATTATGCCTTCCTTTATGTTTATGTATGGATGTATGTGTGTATAAGGACAATTTTAAGCATGATCTTTAAGCTTTATGGGAAAACAGAAACAACATGCACACACATTCACTTATATTTTGTTGAGTGCATTAAGCCGCAAATTTGAAGAGAATAAACGAATCTTGTTTTTAGACTCTGTCATTAAGAACAAAAATGTTTCAGTAAAGCTGAATTCCTATAAGCTTATACCTGGGTACTTAAGGACACCTTAACTGATTTGTTTTACAGACAAATAGTTTTTAACATTTTTATTATACTTACTTATGAAACATATAAATGAAATACAAAAAACTTATTAAGGAGAATTTAAAAATATTTTTAATCATCTTTTATACAGTTTAGGTAAGAAATTTCTAAGATTTTATATCGTTTTTATGACAAAAGATTAAGCTTTCTATACATAAAACGGTTTCTCTAAGAATTTCATAAATGTGAATGACAAACTAATAAGTTTTAAGATTAAATATAACTAAATATAGTTCATTGAAATTTTCTGTTTTTTTTTTATTTAAAAAAAATGTAAATTATTTAAGTAGGTAACGACTTTTAAAAATATTAACACGATATCTTTTAAGAACGCAAAACTATTTATCGATTGTGTATGTCATGTGTGTTTTCGTTGATAGAAAAATCTTAATCCTTTTAAATTAAACAACAAAATAAAAAAAATAATTAAATTTTAATTTTGTTTTAACTCTTTACTAAAAAAAATATATTATAAATTTGCCTGTGTAATATCGTACTTAATATAAATTAAAATAAAAATAAATAAATTGACTACAAATACGTCCGGTATTTCACACTATTAATAGGAAATGTTAATTGCAACAATTCCCCAATCAAAGTTATTTTCCATTAACTCTTCATGTTTTCATTAAACGCCCTCTTAACTTAACCTATTTTAAAAATATCAGACATTAATTATTTAAAATGACTTTCATGGTTTTTTTGTTATTTTTTTTTTCTCTACTGCTTTCCACCTCGTGCTGTGTTGACACTGATTTTAATGTATGACTCCCTTAGGAGCTGACCCAAAATGTTCAAAGTACTTGCTTTGCCTTTTTACATTTAACACCTTCGCAATGTTAAATGTATTTCTGTGTGTATGTTTGTATGACTGTAATCTCAATTTGGCCGTAGATATGTCAGCCGGTTTTACTGGTATCTGAATCTTTAGGAGGATGTCTGAATGTTAAGAAACCAGCGGCAATACATGGATATGCTGTGTGTACAAAACATACAACAAACATTGTCACTATCTATTCGTATTTTATTTCATTTAATTTGACTTTTTTTCTAACGTTTTCTATTCTATTTTTCCTTTATGTGTTTGCGAAATGACCACAGTGTGTTGTAAAAAAGGGTTTAGTTTTTTCCTCTTGTTTGAGGATGGGAATAGAGAAAAACAACAGCACTGGCCCCTAGAATAAATTAAGCAAGAAATTTTCAATATAAAAAAAGAAAAAAAAAGAATACAAATCAACAGTTTAATCTCTAAAACATAAAGATAAAAAAATTTAACCAAAAAAAGCGAAGAAATTCTAAGAAAAAGCTTATTTTATGACAATGTATTAGATTAGGTGCCAGAGCTTAGAAGAAATATATTAAAACTGTTTTGTTTGTTTTATAAGCATTATTCTTTGTTGCTGTTTTACTTGTTGTTTTTGTTTATGTTACTAAAACATATCTCCATTTGTTTCCCCTCTTTTTGGGCGGTTGATAAAACACTTTTTTTTGCTCTTTGTAAAATAACTCTTTAATTCTCTTAATTTTTTGTTTTAAATATTGCGAACTTGTTGTAAAAGTTTAGCAAAAAAAAAATCTTAACTTTTTGTTTATTCAATGTATAGTTAAACAACGGTAGTGCTGGTGTTTGAACATACATGTAGATGTGCGTAAACAAGAGTTCATGATGTTGACATATATCTGCATGAAAAACAACTAAATATTTTGTAACGTTTTCCTTTTTGGCTACATTTTATAAAACTCTTTCTCCTTGTTTGTGGTCTATTTTCATATACATAGTTCACAACAGTTTGATACTAATTCCTTGTAAAAAGAAAGTTTTTTGTGACAAAATAAATTTTTTTAAATAAATTTTTATAAATTTTTTTATGAAACAATTGGACATGCCATTTCGGCCATCAAAAAGCAACAACAACAAGGGCCCTAAATATTTTGCTACTAAAATGCTTTAAAATTGGTTATTAAAAAACAAATTTTCCACATTTTTTACTATTTTTTTTAATCTATAAAGGCGTACGAACGTTGCGTTTTCTATCCTGGAAATGCCCATATACAAAATCTTTAATATCTATATACGCTTATATATATAACTTAATCTTGTTTAATTTATATAAACTTTCTTGTAATATAAATAAAAACATTTTTGTCTGCGCTTTCGTTAATTTAATTGTTTTAGAAAATCTTGGAAAGTTTTTATAATTAAAAGTTTATCATATTTAATCGAATAATTATTTAAAAAATTCAATTATAATTAAAAATCACAAAGAGCTTAACATCTTTTGAATGGCTACCGAAAATTCTAATGACAATAAGAAAAGCCGTCACTGGTACATAGATGTGGAAACAAACTTATCTACATATATGTATAACTTGACATGTCCTTATAACTGACTTTTGGCTTTGTATTCTTTACACTGCATGTACATACCTTTTCACAATGTTGTGTACACTTTAACGTAGTTGTCTTTTGTGGCTTTAATGTGGTTTACTATACTATGATGCCGCTTACTTGTCCATTCTGTGTCACAAAGCTCACCTGCAAAGCTCTACATATATTCTTAACAAAGAAACAAACATAAACACACTTTCACAATAAGCTAAACATGAAATGTTTACATTGCGTCACACTGTGACGATTAATGGCGTTTATTATTTTCTTGTTACATCTTGACTCCAGAAGTGTAATTTTTCAATAAAAAGTAAATAAATAATAAAAATAAACAAAAGTTGAAGCAACTTTGCGATATAACAGACACCTTTACAGGTATAGTTCAAGTAAATAAATATGAATGTCATGGTAGTGGTAACACAGTAATGATTATCCCCAACCTTATCATCAGCAATAGCAGGTTTCATTCTACATAAGTATATAAAGAGAAGAACAAAATAAAAACTTAAATCGAACTAGCTAAAAGTAAGATATTGGCAAAATGATAACGTAATAAACTCCCAGAGATAAAATGCTTTTGTTGTTGTCATTTTGTCTCTGCTTTGGAATAACAGCAAACAACCTTAACAGCGTATAGGAATATTAGAAGAGTTCTCTCTTCTTTCCCATTTTACCATTGACAGGTCGTTATCTTTGCTTTCATTCTTATATTTCCAAATAAACATTTTTACATATCGGTAGCTGAAATGCAAAGTGCTTATCATAATAATTACTTTACAACAGGGGTAAGAAAAAAATGTATTTAAAACGAAGTGCGCTAAACGAATTGTTTTTCTAAATCAAATTATTTTTATCTACGACCCATTTATTTTTCAGCTGACGTTATATAGCTATTTATTGTTATTATTGTTATTTATTGTATTGCCTATTCAAAACGTGTGTAATTTTGTTTACAAATGGATGAAAAAGTGTTTCTTTTCCTGTTTTTTTTTTCTTTTTCAGGTGATTATTTTGATAAAATGCTTACGAAAATACTTTTGTTACTCCGTGTACTCAGCTATGAAAAATATTACAAGGAAAGATAAAGATTAATTTGATTTGATATAAAACCAAATCAAAATAATAATGTTGGTGATGACGATGATGAGGATGATAATGGGGTGAACTATAACAACAACAAAGTTTATAAATTTCGCTAAAGTGTTGGAGTAAATATTTACAACATTTATAAAACAAAGAACTTATTTTAATATTGTTTTGTTATTATTGCTGTAGTTTGATTATTTTTTTATTGTTTTATTTAATAGCAGTTGTTTGTTTTTTATATAACAGTTTAGGCTCTCAAAATGTCAACTATTATTAATTGAAAATATATTTTGACAATAAATAACTAAATAATATTGTGACATTTTCTTTGATTTATTTATTTTTTTTTAAGAAGCTTTTATAAAAAAAAAAAGTTTATTCATACCTAGTTACAATAAAAGCATGAAGAAAATTAATTTTTTTATTTATTAACTACCAGCTATGGCGTTTTTTTAAGCACATTTAGGATGATAGTTCATGCTTACGTAACATCAAAGTTTTTTTATTTAATTAAAAACCAAACATAACAGTTATACTTAAAAACTATTGAAAACTATTAAGGTCATTTCTAAATTTAAATATTATTTAATTGGTAAAATATATTTATTTATTTTTTAGTTTTGCCTATTGTTGCTATTGACGCAAGATAAGAACGAAAATGAGGAGAGTTCGTAAAAGACCCGGTGTTAAGTTTTGACTTCGTCTAAAAAACGAACTCGTGTTCTTAGTACAATCTGGTATTTTTAATGATAACAAACCTCAAAAATAAATCCTTTTCAATGCACTAAAATTAAATAATTTCTTATATATCTATTTGTCATTGCTTATATTACATCTTAAAATAATAGCAATTTGTAAGCTCCTATCAAAGGTAACAATACATATATGCTTTATTTCTTTTTTAGTTGATGACAAACATTTAAATCAAAATTAAAAAATATGATACAAAACCAAGTGGTAAACGAAACTAAATGAGTCATTAACCTCAAGCCCGGTGATGAAAGTGACAAATTATGAGGAGAGCACAAAAAAGGACATATAAACAAATTAAAACGATTTAATCACACAAAAACATAAAAACAGAAGAACAACTTTTATTTATAAAATTGTAAGTGCACACTTGTACTGCGTTCATACACACACACACTCACATACATATACCCTGTACAAAATGCTGCACATTCAAGTAATACTTGTACATTGTACACTATATAGTTCCAAGTTAATTAAAAAATAGTAAAAACGTTTACAGTCAGTAAAGTCCGACCTTAGTAGACCTAACGTAAAAATGTTTTTTAATTCCAAAATATCTAACATTTTTAACCAGATTAAATTAATTTTACAAAATGCGTTGATCACTGAAAAATGTATTTTTACAAAGAACTTAAAATCGATTAAAATTTAAAAAAGGAGTAATAATGGAGTTCAAAATTGGATTCTTTTTAATTCTTGCATGAAGGCTTTAGGGCAGAGGAATGCATTTTCCGGTTTCGACTCTGAAAATATTTCTGTTTTAGTTTTTAAAACTTTATCACTTTTGATTGTTGAGACTAAACTAAATTCAAAAAAGTTATATCTCATCTGAGTTTTTTTAAAATTAATTTTTTGGCTTCAATTGTTGTTCATGTTATATACTTAGAATGTGAACTTGTTGTATGAAATTATGTTGCAAGCAAATGTACGTATGATATGCCCAACATTAAAAGTTGTAAATAGTTTTCGTTTTACATTTTTTTACATTTTACAACATTTCCTGGCCTTACGTACTAATGTATGTTCATTTGTGAGCCTTGCAATGCTCAAGCACTCATTTAAAATTTTTAATTTAACAACAACAACAAAATAAGAATAAAAAAACAACATGAAACTATGAAATATTTAATGTTGTAGTCGGTGTTGGTTGTACTCATATCCTGCTTCCGATTTTAAGTGGAAGACAAACAAACCTTTTTCTGGTTTCCTTCTTTAGTCTCCTCATTTTTTTAATTAAACATAAAACATTTTAAAATTTTGCATATTACAAATTCTACATTTATTCAGAATATTTTCCTGATATTTTGATTGAGGGGCATTAATGTATATGTATGAACATATGCATCCTTACGTTAGTGTGTTTTGTATGTTTGAAAAAAGATCCAAAAACACAGACTGACATGCATATGCAAATAAGTAAGAAAAGCTTTTTTGATTCTAGCGCTTATACTACTTACTGGCATTTGGCCAAAAAAGCGGAAAATACAAAACACTTTAGAAAAAAAAACAATACAGAGACCAACAAAAACCAACATACACATACAAAGACACATACACTTTTGCAGTAAATTCGAAATAAACAGAAAAAACAGCAGCCACCATATTCTAGTTTGTAAAATGAAAAAATGTATTTCTAAAGAAAAAAAAATTTAATACAAATAGAACACTCATCTACATAAAAAACAGAGAAAAAAAAATCATTTGCTTAGAACGAAAGTAGACTACAGTAGGAGAACACATTTGTAATTTATGCCACAACTTTATTCAACAACTGAAACAGCAAAGGACTAAGGACCAAGCAAAAAATAAAATTAAAAAAGAGACAGAAAAATGGAAACCAACGAGAAATTAAATATTCTATTTAAAATACCACGAAAATAACAAATCAAAATTGAAAAAACCTTTGCGAAATTGAAAGTGAAATATGTAAATCTGACCAAAAAACTAAAACCAACATGGAGTTGTTAACATTTTTATTGAATAATTGGTGGCATCAGAAAAACTGGTTTATCCACTTAAATAGATAATATTAAATGCTGTAAATGAATTACATGGTCATTGCGAAAGCAAAATAAGCAACAAAATAATATTGGGGTTAAATTAGTTATCCATTGATATGTTGGAACAAAAGGTTTAAGTAAAATATTCAAACTTAATTCCAAGTGTATATGTATGGTTTTAATCATATCCTTACAAAGAACGAACATGCAGTCACAGACATCGAAAAAAGTTTTTGAGAAACTTCATAAGTATGAAAGAAATGATCAACAAAATACACAAACAAACCAAATATGTTTTTATTGTAGGTTGGGTTAGGTTGAAAGGAGCAGAACTTAAATCGAGGTCTCAAGCCCACAGGACATATGCTTCGGCAAAATTATGGAAAGGAGACTAGAGGGGGTAGTCTCGACAACAAGCGACTGTGCTCTTTTTTAAAAAAAAGCACTTATCACGCACAAAATTCAGACTGCCAGGAACAAGTTTCATGAACTTTTTAGAGCACATTTCATTATAGTAGCGGTTGAATAGTAAAACATGTATCACATTGCGATGGAGCTTGAGTTAATCGATACGCTAACATACCTCAACTTCACCAATGAGTACGTTTGCTTGTTTTGCCAAGCAATCAAGAAACTCCAAAAAGACTTTGAAGTACCCGAATTTCCATACCCCAACCGTTAAGAGCTTCTACTTGCCCAACACTTATACCATCTATAAATGCAGATGATGTGTTCATGTGTCAAAAAACAACATTGCGTCGTTTAGTTTTTAAACTTGATCCAATTCGCACGGTTCCAATAAAATATTACCATTAGATTCCGGTTAAGTGGGTATTTCATACTCTGCCTGATAGCTCCAGTTTCCCAAAAGTTAGGTCAAAGTTCAAATTAATATGAACGACATATGCTGAGGTAGTCTGCAAAGAAAAAGGCGGCATTTACAGTTTAAAGGTCTTTATAAAAAAAGGAGAGAAGAACTTTGCGGAACCCTAAATTTATTAAGATTTCATTAAAAGAGATTCTATCTATTACAACACGAATTATACGATTACTGGGAAAACTCGATAAAAATCTAGAAAACTTTTTACCGACGCCAAAAGCTACTAGTTAAGATAGAAACGCAGAATGCCAGCCTCTATCAAACGTCTAAAATTTTGAATGGAATTGAATTATTTAATTTTGCTGTTAAAAAGTCAACGGGTCTACCGTAAAACAACACTTACAAAAGCCATACTGGCGCTCGATTTATAAACCGTCAATAGTTGTATGTGTGACGTATGTTAACCACACTCTTCACAACTGTGGAAAGTGGAGAATATCATGCAAACATTGATGAAGAGATTAATTATAGACCCGACAGCATCATTCGGCCCAGGATACTTACTTATAATGAAATCCAATAAAACCCTTTTAGCTGCAGGAAGTATTTGGGTGTATTACAAAAAGTGTGCTTTGACGGCAAATGTGTCATCCAAAAGGTCAGCTATTTCATCCGGATCAGTGTTTAAATTACCTTTTTTTCATTTGACAAGGATTGAATAACCAGCGTTATCCATTACTATTTTAAAAACCGACCAAATGCTTATAAAACCTTTATTTTATTTGAAATGTTATACCCCTAATGTCTTAATAAGTCAATGTATTTATGTGCATGGCTGTAGATGCTAAAGTTTTTCAAGATTCTTTTAAAATACTTGACAAAACGCACGTACTTTAATATGGACCCAAAAGAAAAATCGCCCGAACGTGACTTCATTTCATACCGTATGTGACAGACTGGTAGACTTTGTGCATATGCCATTGTTTATGTATGTATTTGTGTATATTAGTTCACATGCGTTGTATTTCCTTCTACTAAAATTTACTAACTTAATGCAAGAAGAATACTATTTGGTGTTTTTGTGTCTTCATTTTTCAATTTATTTTCTTTTTCGATAAACAACTTTGTACGAACTTCATGGCACTAGAATTTAGAATTTGGTTGAACTTTTCAAGTGTGTGTGTGTGTGTGTGTGTTAATGTGTTGCTAAATCGGTTTTCTTGTGGTAGTTTATGTTTCATTTGCTGCTTGCCGTTACTTGCTTGATGTTACTTCCATAAGTTATTTCATGAAATAATGGTTAAAGTATTCTTCTACGACAAAATTCTATTTCGTCCTGAGTTTTTATAAATGCTTTTATCCATAGACCATTGAATGTTTTTCTAAATGTTTGTTTTTTAACATTTTGTTCAGTATGAATGATGTTGCATAGTCACAAACACACATTCATACAAAACCATTTATAAGATTCGCAACGTTCAAAGGTCAAAATATTAACAATGTGAAAATGTCCAAATGTTTTTTCGGAAGGAAATGTTAAGGCAACAATTCAATGGCAAATAGTTTGTTTCACTAAAATAATAAGATCAAATCGTGACAATTCAGTTAAATTCTTCTTAGCAAAAAATATAAAAAATTGAAATTTGATTGAAATGTAGACAAATAAAAAATAAATCATTTTATAGATATTGACGACAGAACATACATTCATATACATATTTACATGTTCATATATCCATATGTACCTGAAAGTGCTAAAAGGTTTAGAAAATATTATGAATAGAAAAGCATATTGAAAGTTTTTGAATGTTGTTTATCTATTTTATTTCAAAAGATCGATATCATTAAAATGTAAAAATGGGCTGCTCCTAAAAGCCGGTCTTTGCCAAGTAGTGGCAGCAGCTGATTTGACATGCTTACATTAAACCATGGTGGAATAATAAGGTGGCCTCATCCCTACAACAACTTGCTGTAAAAAATAGCATATATTTTGTTGTTGCTAAATTCTAGCCAAATTGTCGAAAATTCTTCTATCACACATACACACAGTACACACAACAAAAATATAACATAAAAAATGCTTCAAGCCAAACTAGAACACATATGGCGGAAATAAAAGTCAGCTGATCATTTGCTCCTACCTTTTTCAATGTACATTGCTTTGAACGTTAAAAAATAATATTCAGAAGGTAATGAAAGAATCGAATTTCTGCCCAAATATAAAGTTTAAGCCTTAAAAAACTAGGTTGACTTAATAAGTTAATTTGCTTAAAATTTCTTAATACTAAATGCTTAAAAAAAAACATTAATTTCTTAAAAAAGTTTTTATAACATGAATTATTTTTTATTATAAAATATTTTTCAAATATTTTTAAATTATTTATCCCCTTTGGACACCCAATAACACACCTACGCTTGAGTTTATGTCACGGGGGCTCTAAAAAAAATTCCTGCTTTTGCTCATAAATATTTGTCATAAATATGAAAAACTTCATTTAATTTATGAAAATGATTGCAACATGTTTCCTCTTACATTTTATACTCAAGTTAAGAATCATTTACATTACTGTGTTTCGAATTATAAGGAGTTTTTGTTAGCAAAGCCAGTAAATGATTAACACTAATGTATATAAGACCCGTTTACAGCAGCCGCACATCCACACGTACACAAATACGCACACAAACACGAATATTTTTAAGATTACACGAACAGTTCTTATACATTTATTCGTTCATTCATTCGTTAATGTATTAATATTCATTTATTATAAAGAAAAATATGTTTCAGACTCTTAACGAAATATACTTAGAAGGTGGCAGAGATATAAGCAAAGTCAAAGACTGTTTTGGCTTTATTTAAAAAAATAAATAAATATTTTGTAATGATAAATCATAAGCAAAGATAATTATAATTGTATGTTTCAAATGTTATTTTTACTCGGTTCTTAGATAACTTTAAAATGTTTATTAAAATCCAATTAAATATTTCCATAATCATATGAATCTAGGTTTAATTCTTAACAAGTTGATATTTTTACTGTCGGGCCAAGTAAAAAGAAACTCCTTAAAAGTCCTGCATGTTTCTACGAAAACACACACATACAAAAATATAGAAATATTAGTAGATGTATATGTATGCTTGTTTGTAAATACATACATTTGTGTGTGTGTGTGTAAATTGTTAAAGAGTAAGTAAAAGTATGTGACTGTGTTATATTGAAGGTAACAAATACATTTGTTATCAAAAAACTTTTCTAATGCTTTTGGGCGTTTTGTGACAGAATCACGTAACAACTAAATTTTCGACAGCTAATAACATTGAAACATGAATTAGTTAAAAACGAGAGAAAAATAAAAATAAGTATTAGAAAACGAAAGCAAAAATAAAAGTCATGTCTTTATTTTCATGGACATGAAACCCCAAAATAAAGGAAAACTCTATAAATATAAATGTAATATACTTGTACAAATAGAAGACACGCACACACACACACACTTACGTGCATACAAAGGTTTGTTGTTGTTTAAGCTGCCTTGAAAATGCCTAAAAAGAAATGAGATCCCATTCAAGTTTATCGATTTTATTTCATCTCTTAATGCCCTTATAAATATTGTTTTTAAACGTAAATTCCAAATGATTTCATTAATAAATTTATGACATCTATATTCATGTTACATGATGATGTGACACAGTCATTATGTTTACTTTTAAGTCAGTCTTCTTCTTCAAGATACATTTATTCCTGCCTGTCTGTCTCTTAAATCTTTAGGAATTAAGTAAATCAAAAATATATTTATTAATTAAATGAAATAAAAGTCAAAATGAAAAAAAAATTATAGAAAAATATTCAATTAATATGATGTTCAAGGAAAATTACGAAAATTATTTCAACCAAATAATTTTTCAAAAACAAGTTATTTCTAAGGTAACAAGTAATTTTTTTTACTTTAAAATTTTTTCATTAATCCTTTGAACTTGTTTTTCGCCCACTCCAATTCGTTAACAATCCAAAAACACATCAATTCATAACAATTTAACGGTCTTTTAGCCTGAAGTACTGCTGCTGCTGCTGCTATTTTTGTTGGCATCAAACTGTTAATTACGATCGTTAATTTATTTTTATTTTCATTGCAAGTATATAAAATACTTTGCTTTCAGCCATTAAAAATACTTGATGTAGTCATTAAAATATTGTTTATGGCTGAATCTGTGGACAAGTTGGGGAAAATGGTTTTGATAATTTATGTGTTTTTTGTCTAAGAGAGTAAAATGATAATTTTTTTAATGCAAAACTATATTTAAAAATTAAGAGACCAAGTGTTAATCATAATACAGTTAAAATAACAGTAAATTTTTTAACAGTTTGTTTTGATTCTATTAGAACAAACAAGCTTGAGTGTACCATTCATTATTGTGTGTGTGTGTGAGTGTGTTAGTGGTTTTTGTTTTGTGCTTAAGCCGGCGGTATAGAATCTTCGTGGAAAAGAGTGGCCTATACTACAAGCAGGTACGATTTACCAATTTGGCTTCGCGCCTACGTACCTTTTATCATTAATTAACTTTTTTAGATCATTTGTTATCCGAAAACACACTCCACTAAAGGTCTGTTGTAGATTTTTTGCATCTCTTTATATGGGGATGGATGTTCAAAGTAGATTTTTCTGTAATGGCAGGGCAACGGATGCCTAAAAAATACAAGATATCGGCTCACGTCAAAAGAGCAGAAGGATTTCAAGTTCCGTGGTGTGCAGAGGATAATTAGTTTGTTAAAAACATTATGTG
Organism: Melanophora roralis; assembly: GCA_963583895.1. Taxonomy (NCBI): domain Eukaryota; kingdom Metazoa; phylum Arthropoda; class Insecta; order Diptera; family Rhinophoridae; genus Melanophora; species Melanophora roralis. Next base: position 127,354,358 of record OY757187.1, on the reverse strand, counting down.
CTGCTGTGTTTTAAGATAAATTGTCTAGAGTCACATTCCGTATAAAAATCTTTCCGGCTTTTGCTAAGACTCTTTAAATCTATGTGAGGTCTTTGAGATCAACCAGTTCAACGTGCACTTAAAAAATAATTACAGCAACTGACTGAAAGTTATTTAGAAAGTTTTCCGTAAAGTTGTTTTTGAACAACAACACTAAAATTATATATAATATTTTTTACTGGTTTGAAGAGCTATTCAAAACTTCAAATGCTCGAAAATACTGATTTTTGTTAAAGTTAATTTTGTCAAATATTTTTAGTAAAATTTAACTTTGTTAATGTTTGTTCTGGTACTTTGTGTTTTGCTGTAAATAGCAGAAAATCTAGTTCATTTTAGAAGTTAAAGCAGGTTTTTTTTAATGTCTGAATTTAAGTGAAATATTGTGTTAATTTGAATTTATATTTTATTGAAGGATTTTTAACGAATGTCCAATTCTTTCAAATAGCATTTCCTTAGGACGAAGGCCACTGCAGCCAGTTCCTATATTTTTTTTTATTATTTTCTGTAAATTTATTTACATTTAATAAGTAAATAAAAAAAATAAAATAATAGCATTTCCAGTTGATTTTACATAACAATTTTTGGCTTAAAAACATTTTTTTTCATTTCTTTTTTATAAAGAAAGCGCTGTTGTTGTTGTAAAATTAAAAAAATTAAATTACGATAACATTGTGTTATATACAAGAGGCTTATATATTAACTCATACTTTAACATTTTTATATACAAAAAAAAATATTTCTCCTAAAATATTTTAGTGTCAGTTTAATAGAAAATTTTTAGAGTTTGTTTAGCAAAAGTTAGACATTTTCAAAGTTTTTAATAAATCCAAACTATGCAAATTGGCAGCAAAGAATGTCAACTACATAACTTAGAGTTGTGTTAGTTTATTTTATCGCATGTATTCTGAACCAAATATTTTAACACAAAAAACCCAAATGAAAATTACAAATTTACATAACCAAAAACACTTTATAACTTCTATCATCAAAAAGCATAACTTTAAATAAACTTTTGATTCTATAGAAAACATCAAACACTTTAAAGAAAGAAAGAAAGTCCTTTACGTAGGAAAACTTCAGATAAAATTGAGGGTTTTTTCTACATATAAATAATTGAAAAATTTATTTCAAAAATGTTTATAAGAAACTTCCCAATATAGTCGTTTATATACATATAAATATAGAAACATATATACTTTGACATCTGTATGTGTAATACACATTGTGTTTGTATATCTCTTAAGGTATCCTTAAACTATCACTTTGTACATTTTCTGTAAAGTAAATAACAAATTTCTATTTATTATTTTTAAGCTAAATCGTACTAAATGATATTCACTTACACTCGCATATACATATGCCATAGTACGCATGTAAGTATGTCTAAGTGTTTGTGTATAAGTTTATCATTTACAGTTAATAAAGAAAGAATATTACACATTCCCAGCACACACATAAACATAATAAGTATTTCTGTAAATTATGTCCTTGCTTAAAAAACTTATACACTTTTTTTGTTTAATATGTTTGTATGTTGTATTTGTGTGTGTTTTTTATATCTCATTTGTTCACTTTGCCTTTATGTTGTTTTAATGTTGTTATTATTACACCCTACACAAAGCATAGCATATTATAACTAATAGCATCAATTTCTACGCTTAAAGTTTTAATTTTTCGTATCTATTTATAAATCCTGGGAAAAAATATTCTGACATCTAATCATTACAGTTCCCAATCATGGCAGTTTCAGACCTGATAAGAATGTTTTACTCATTTAAAAGGAAGTTCAAAACAATAAGAATTTTTTAAATACAAATTTTATATGTTTTAATGTAAATTATGAAATGTCTAGATCATTCTTCATCTAAGCTTTTATCTATACGATCAACAGCTTACAATCTATATATAACGACTACTTAACATAAAAAGTTTTTAAGAAAAGTAAATCTTTATTTATAAGTCTATTTTCTTAAACTTTATATATTTTGAAATATATTTATTTCTCACAAATTTTATTAATAAATTCAATATATCGCCACTTCATTGGGTGGGTGGCATCATCAGGAAGTTTTTATTAACTATTAAATAAATAAAAATAATTGTGAGTGTTTAATGTGAAGCACGCAAGTAGTTATAGTAATTTGAGAATTCTTCAATTAAAACATCTCCAATGTTTATTTGACAAGGAAAAGCCAGTTTCTTTTCTATAGAATGACAACTTTAACTGACATACGCCATTTCATATCGATTTTAAACGTGACCAGCCTATTGTAAAATATACCCCTTCTGAAAGCAACTTTAGCTGTTATGAATGGTTTTTAAATAAAACATTTTTAGTTTTTATTTCTAACATAAATATAGCGCTTAATATGATCGGGTTTGACCAACTTAAAAATTTCTTACTTTTTAACAAATAAACGATCTTGTATGTTAGTGTTTGTGTATAGAGTGTGTGTTTAAATATATAAAGTAGTTATTACATTAAATGGTAGATGAGATAAAGAAGAGGGTTATAAAACTAAAAGCAAAGTAAAGAAAAACCCAAAAAAAAAATGGCGGCATAAGACTGATGACACTTAACAGATAAAATCCGGCAAAAGAGTACTTGAAAATTAAGGCGTTTTTAGCAAGATTTACTTGCGAATACATTTTATATACTAAACAAAGGTTATACACAGAAGTAAATTATTTTATAGGTTTCTTTGTTTTCATGTATGTATGTATGTATGTATGTGTAAAAAGAGTTTTTGTAGTCACATAACTGTGTAGTAGTTAACACATTATAATGTGTTAACAACTAAAGATTTGCACAACTATATAAAAGTTACATTCATAAATTTATAATTATTTAACTGGGTACGGTTTTGAGTTTCAACTAACGAGAATAATTAAAAAACGGAAAAAGAATTAAACTTTGCTTTCATTTTTAAGAAAAAAAAAGACGCAAACTTAAATGTCACAAAGTTAGGGAGAAGATTTTTTTGTTGATTTTTTTAATTTAATAACAAGTTATAAACGAGATTAAATACAAAACAGTTTTAAACGAATAACAAATAAAAATTTCAAATATTCTTCAAACTTAAAAACATGAACATTTCTAAGTTTTTATAAAGTTTTCAATATATTTATCTTTTAACAATTTTTTTTGGTTTTTAAATTTTCTAAATGTAATTTATTAATGGGGTTTTCGTCTAGAACTATGTTTTATTTTTCAAGTTTATCGGCCATTTTTTGAGGGCAATAGTTATCGTCAGTGTTCTTTTAAATACCGATTATTTTTGGAAATTTAAAAACAAAAAAAAACTATAATTATTCTACTCAAAAACTATCTCTTTCATTATATTTTTAAAAGGGCAAACATTATTTGTATTATTGAGATTTTATTGGGATACAATTTCGGGAAAAATATTATTAATTTATCTTATAATTTACTTTCGCGTATTTAAATTTTGTATTAATTTGTTATAAATAAAACATTTATTGAAAAATAATTTATTAAAACTTCCTTTATACTTTTTTTTATAAATCACGATAATTATTTTAAGACAAATATTTAATTTCAATGAAAACATTCCTATTAATAATATTTCATGCTGAGCATTAATGATTGATGACTAACGATTTATTATGACAACCTTTTAAAGTCAATTTACAGTCAAGAATATAAGTTTCAAAATAAAACTTTTGCCGACAAAAGGAAATTAGAAGGAAACATATTAATCAAAAAACGTTTTAGATAAACTAACAAAGTGAAAGAATATCAAACAAAAATTATTCAAATTTATATATTAGACAATCCACAATATAAAAACAATTAATCTCTCCCTATAAAATAAAGTTATTTTTGTAAATAATGTTTTTTAAAACTGCCTGTTTTATTTTTTTAACTAATTAAATAATTTGAATAAAGTAACTATTTGGTCATGTCCGTAAGGGAAATAAGTGCTATTTTGTTTAACGCTAAAGAAAAGTAGGCGATAATAAATAACTATTTACTAAAATTTAAAAAAATCTAGGAAATACATTTTTAATAATTAATACCAAGAGTTACCAACACAAAATTTAAAAACCAAATTAAAGAAAAAATTACCTAATTGTGGTTAAATTAATAACATTGGAAATGTTCAAAAATTATTTTTAAAATAAACTCTTATCAACCATCTGCTTGGATTTATTTTTTCACTTTTTCCCTCTAATATTTTTTTGCATTTCTAATTTAGTTTAAAAAATCTATTACAAGTAAATCAAGAGTAGTACACAATTAAATACCAATTCCATTTAAAAATTTGATAAAAGTAGAAAAAGAAGAAAACAAGTGAATGTTTTTCAAATCAACCTGCACATGCATGTACATACCTACATATATACATATGTACATCCACTTCATGCATGTAGTATATATTAGCAAACGAGTATGTGAATGGTTGACTAAATTTTTGTTTCAACTACTATACAACCGTAAGTTATTCCTTTTTTCATATTTTTAAAAGAACTATAGTCCTACAAATACAACTGAAAACCAAAAAAAAATTTGAAAATCGAAAAAATATTTAAACATATAATACTTGAATTGCTTTAAAATTTTCATTTAAATAGGAAAAAGAAAATGTTTAAGATTTTTTCCTGGAGAAATTTTTTTCTTCCCACTATAGCATTAAAAGAAGTTTTAATGTGGTTGTAAATATTTTCTTGTTTACTCTGTAATCAAAAGAATGTTTTATTTTTATAGCTATTTTAGATTGAAATTATTTTAAAATATATATTAGCTGTTGGCTGGGGTTAACATAAACAAGCAAGATTTTCCATAAAAGAAACTTTGACCCTTGCCACAAGTAAACAGTTAAAGTTATTCGTAAACAGCCAAACTAATGACGAAGAGAAACCATAAATTTATCAAGTGGCAGCTAAATTACGGTTACGGTAAAAGAAACAATTTTGCCAATAAGAATGTGGTTACGTATACGTAACGTGTGATTAAAGAAAAATTGCTCATACGCTTTAGAATTAAAAAATGATTAATGTTTTACTGAAAAGTAAAAACATAGAAAAATATTTAAATATTATCGTTTTATTACACACATTCTAGGGGGTGCCACTACAACTAAAAAAATGTTTTTAATATATTAAAAATACATAACAATTTGTTTAAACTATGCAGCTCTCCTTGTTTTTGACATGCTTTTTCATTTTCTAATTTTGTTTATTTATTAAAAAAAAAAGGGAAAGAACTCATAATAAATGTAAATTTCATTTTTATCCTACTTCCGAATTTAATTACTTAAGAAATAAAATACTTAAGATTTTTTTATCTTATTTTATCCCGCGAAGCATTTGAGATGTTTTATTACAATCCCTGTTTAAAATTTTTCTATAGAATCTCATAAAAGCTAAAACGAATAAAGATGTTCAGATGGATAAGCGATGGCTTGTTGGTTGGTTGATTATAAAAAAAATTAAATGAAATGCTCATTCATACTAAACAAATGATCCTGAAAGACATTACTTACACCACAAATAAATTTGCATTCATTTAAGTTAAGTAGCAGCAGACAACACCATTGCTACCAATGCTACCAGCAACTATAATAATCAACAATAATACAAGAATAAAACTCTTACTGTAATACGACAAGTACTCTCGAAAAAAAAATAATAATAAAATTAATGGACATTTTTTTTTTATTTTAATGCTTGAGTAGCATATAAATATAAAATAAATTTCCAAGCAACAAGATGTAAATGTTTTCTTTTTTTTTTCCCACTTAATGAATAATGATTGGCTGCCATACACAAACAAACAAACAACAGCAACAAGACAAGCAGCGAAATTTAATACAGAAAAACAGAAAAAATAGACAAAACGCTAAACTCGCACTCAACTAACATTCCAAGAAGCATTTTTTTAATAAAGACGAGAATTATAAATCTGTATGGATTATTTAAGACATTAAAAAAAATTAAATTAATTTTTAAAACGTCCCTATGCGACAAATAATTATTTTCTTTTTTATTCCTCCCTTCTAATACAAACTTTTTATATTGAAAATCCATTCAAGTTGTTTCATTAAATCTATACCATCCTTCTTATATTTAATGTACAATAATAGTATCAAAGTCAACAACAAGATCATCCTGTAAAGGACTGTAAAGTGTAGTCGTAAAATAAACACCCAAAGCATTCAATAACATCCGGTGGCATGACTACAACTACCACTACATTACTTTTTATTATTATATTGTGTGGTGATGCTGTGTTGTCTTCTGTCTACTCGTGCAAAAGTAGAAAATTATGAAAAGAGCGAAAGGAAGTGAAAACAATTTAAAATATCAAGTACAAAATATCCAATATTTCCGTTAGATTTAAGTGCATTTTCCTTGCGAAATACTGATACTTCTTTTCTTTTTGAATTATTTTGCTTTTCATTCTAATGAATTATTGTAAATAGTTTTATATTTGTTGTTGTTGTATATTTTATAGCATTTAGATTTTATTATAGTTTTTTTAAGCGAAAGCATATTTAAATGGTAATCCTTACGCTAATCAAGTCATAGAGTTAGGTATTGGGGTTCCTTTACCAAAAGCGAATTTTCTTTAATATTCAGCTTCCGCAAGGCATAAGGCATAAGCCTTTGCCATTTACTTGGATCACACCTCATAGAAAGTCCCATATACATTAATGTGGAATTGGTATAAATTAGACTTAAAGCAGCACAAATTGAATGGATAATTGATAGAAAATCTGGACTTTGTCTCTGTTATAAACTTCTCTTAATTTTGAAACCAATTTAGAGGTACGGATACCTTACCATATAGGAGATGGGCTGAAGATGTCTGATTATCCGGCATGTTTTGCATTTCTCATCGAATTTAAAATCACTTTAGTTTAAAAAGTAAACTTTTTGTGTTTAATGCTTTGCAAAAGTAGCGATTTTTTATTAATATTTGTATATGGATGTTCGAAAACAGAACAAAAATGAAACGCCAAATAAAATTGAAGATCAACAATAATTCAATTTGAAGTGATTTCTAATTTAAAATTAAATGAAGAACTTTCCTGAAAATATTGATTTTTCATTTAATTTAAAAGCAGAGTATTTTTCAAGAGTACTAGTCCAGGGGTGTGGCCTAAATATTTGCAACAGGTTCTAGTCTGCTTCTTCCTACAAGTAATTCTTTCTAATATTTCTCTGTGCAGTATATCCTTCTTTCAACTTAATTTCTTTTTTTTCCAAGCGTAAAATAATGAGGCCAGATCTATTGACTCAAGTGTGTGTGATTTTTTCCTTTTTTCGACGGCTGCTTGTTTCATCAACCAGCTTACTATCTGCTGTAGAATCAAAAATCTTGCTGCTTGTAAATGAAAATCCAAAAGAAATTCAGACTGTATATACGTTCATAAGATTACAAATACCTTTAGAGTACAAGCGTTGTATTAAAAAAGATATCCTGTCGTGAGCCCACAATAATAAAAACAACAGCAAAAACAACAAAAATTATAGAAAACTTCATGTGACTACATGTTGGCAGGTGTTATTGACAGTCAATCTACACTAATCATTTATTAAAATTCAAATCTAAAATACAATTTTATCAACCAAGTTTTATATACATAAACATTCATAAATATATATATACATTGTATGTAAATGTGTGTATGTGCGTGTGTATGTATCTGTATAATAAATTAAATTTTTCCCAAAAAAAAATCTAAAAATTTATGAAATAAATGCTTCAACATGTTTTAGATCGTAGGTCGGTGTGCACGTGTATATTTGTTTGCAGTTTATTTATGATTTTTTTTTTAATTTTTAGAGTAGAATACTAAACAATAACCTAAATCGTCACCTAAGATACAAATTAGTGATGACAGAGTTTTCAATCATTTTTTTTAATTTTTCTTTAAAAAAAGCTTTGCAAAAATTGTTATACTTTAAAATAAAATAAAAAATTAAAGAGATGAGGATAAGTGCTTGGGATAAAACTCAACACATGTACATACAATCACAAATACATCAACAAAATTTGGGCTGTGGCCCGAGAGTTTATTTTGTTTCATATTTCTTTTTATTTTAAAAAAATTACATTTTGAAAACTTAATGAAAGATGTTTTTTTTTTGTAAGAAAAAAATAAACATTAATTTTTATTATACGTTTTAAAACCTGTAAAATCATTTATTTATTTAAAAAATATTAAGTTTTCTTACGCTTTCATTTTTGCTTTTCTTAGATTTTAAATTCATCTCTCTATTTAATGATTATCTTTAAGAGCACAATGCGCTTGTCCTTTAATTTGCCGGATGCTGAAAGCTACAAAACTACAAAGTACAAACAACACAAGAGAGTGATGGAAATTAAACAAAATCTCTACTTTTTGTTTGTAAAAGCATCGAAATTTCAATAGAATATACAGAAGAAATAACAGAAACCATTTCAGTATACGTCCTGTAATTTTTCAGCACAGGACAGCGGAGAGTGTAGCTCGACAACAAATAGGAAAAACAAACAATATTAACGATATTTTTGGAAGAATAATTTATTATTAAGGGGAAAAATATGTACATCAGCAATAACTGTTTAAAAAAATAAATATATTTTTTTCATTTTAATATGTTCTTTATAGTTTTAAGAAATAATTTTCAAAGTTTAAAGTGTCAACAAGAAAACAGAAAATTATAATGACTAAAAGTAAATATTTCAACATTCCCTTTGCCTTAAAATTGTTGCAACATTTGACTCAACGACTGGCAAGTGCCAAATTTTAATCCGACAACTAAATCCTTTGGACATTTAAATAGTGGAGAGTTTCTTTCTGTTTTTGCAGCTAAACAGAGATTTTAGTCTTTCGTACTGAACTTTCGTAGACGTCATAACCATTAAAGAGGAAGAAACATCCTTTCCCAACACAAATAAAAACACTTGAATAAAAAGAGAAACAATAATAATAAGAAGAAGGAACTAATAGATAAACAAACAATAACTAGAGAATAGAAGAGAGCATTAAGGAAAATATAAACAATAAAAAATAGACAAAACATATCCATACACACATAAACACAAATTTAGAAGAACTTTGTAGGTATTTCAAATACGGGAGTACTTCATGCACATACCTTTGTATGTCCACATGTATGCATGTGTGTATTTTTTATACGTCCAAAATGTATTTGTTTGTTTGTCTCTAAACAAAAGCCCGGCTAAAGCAAGGTCAAAATCATTAAAACCCCATAAAAACTCTTTTGACATTTAACTACTTTAGCAATCAATTATTAAGTCAAACACCACAAATACAACAACAATAGCCACAACAAATAAAAAGGGCAAATGCAATGCAAATATTTAACTAAACGAACGAATTTTAAAGTTCTTTCAGTAAAAATGACACAAGCATTTTTAAAAATAATTTAAACAAAAAATTAATTCTTTTAGGTAACACAATCGACAACTCTTAAACAAATCAAATTAAAATAACAACATGAATCGCATCAATAATAAATTTAAAAAATACAAATAAATATAGTGTGTAAAATAGTGCATGTATGTGTGTATGAATCTATATCTATGTATGCGTGTGTAGAAAAAATAGCAAAATGTCTGCTCGAAATTACAAATCAACACTTTGGTGTCATATAAAATGGTTGTGCCTCCTGGTCATCTTTATCCTGCTATGCGAAAGTGTCCAGGCAAATCCCGATGCAAAACGACTATACGACGATCTACTTAGCAACTATAATCGTCTGATAAGACCCGTCAGCAATAACACCGATACAGTTTTAGTAAAACTCGGCTTAAGATTATCACAACTTATTGATCTGGTAAGTGAGTTAAATCGAATTATTTTCAATAACAAATCAAAGAAATACAAAAAACCCAGTCAAATTGCATTTTGAAGAATATTTTTGCAGTAGAAAATACAACCGGGCAAGGGGGTAAACACAGGTAGGACAACAATAATTGCAAAAAATGGTAAAAAGCTGTGATAAAAAGAAGTAGAAAAAATGGGCTACCAGACTGCTTTGATATGCGGGGAAAGATCTCGCCATCTGGTGGTTAAAAAATAAATATAAATTGCTGTGTAACATATCTGTTCAAAGAACCTAGAAGCAGTAATAATAATCTAGTCCAAGTAAACCCTTTCATCGATGCAATCTTTTATAGTTTATTTTTCTTAAGATATTCAGATAATTAAAGCAAACGCAATAAATGCACTTTTACTGAAATGTTATTTGTTGTAGGCATTTGGATTTTAAAGCTATAATTTGTTATTTGTAATACAAGTTTCGATGCTAAATTTAAATGGCTCTAGGATTCATTTAAACTATAGAACAATAATTAATTATGTTATAGAAATACAGATTTAAGATATCTAGGCTCAACACAAACTCAATGGCAATAAATTTAAACAAATATTTTAAATTTAATTAATTTTTTTTAATTTAATTTCTACAATTGAAAGTTAAAAAAAATAGTTAAGATCTCTGAATTTATTTTCAGATAAAATATATATTTTTTTTTTATTTTTTATTTTTAACCTTAATAATAAGTTTATTTATAGAGTTTGTTGTAGGTAAAGTTTGTCTCTTTGCATTTTATTGGCACTTACACCAAATCATCAGTAGACTTCAAACAAATTTTTCTGGCTTTATATAATAACTTCAACAAACTTTCTGGGAATAACTATAAACCGCACTAAACCAAACAAAAATATATAATAAATAAAATGCTTATAGGCAAACTTAACCTAAAACAAAGTTTATAAATAAACTAAGAAAGTTGGGATCAAATCCTAAACAATATTTAAAAATTGTAATTAACAATTAATTGTTTTTATTTGAGCAAATCACACTTCTTGACAACCATTAAAAGAATTGGTACCACCCTAATGTACATTGTACAGCAATACAATGAAATTTAATACAAATTTCATACTATGCAGTATTTCAGGAAATGACATAAAGTTCCAAATTAACTTTTCTTCATTTTGATTATCGTAAAACTGTCTGTCTGTGCAACAGTTATAATACTAAAATTTTTATGGGAAGCAATGCATGGACATCAAGCAAGTGCATCAGCTGCAGACATTTTAACAAGAAATTCGAGTGTGTCAGCTTGTGCATTGAGGGTATTTGAGTTAAGGAAAAATGAAAAAAATAAATATTTTCACCACAATTTAAATGTGCAATTTCAGGTCAATTGGTTAAGTTTTTAAAAACAACTGCTGCAATCATAAAAGACGAGACGAAATGTAAAATCATTTAAGCAACTCGTTAAACTTGGTGGGTAAAGGAAAGTTCACATCAATATTTTGTTCTGTCGAAGATTTATTGCCTCTTAATTTAAATCGTATTGAACTGATATAAACGAAAAATTAAAAAAAAATTCTTTTTACGTTTGTATTAATGTCAATCATGCAAAGGTGGTAGTCAATTGATTGATTTTAATTTTAATAAAAAGGACAATTTCAATCGGATATTTTATTTTAAATATAAGAAGTTTTCGTATTTTTCTCCTTAATTACCAACATAGTAACAAAACTTTTTATAAAGAACACACTGAATACTATTTGTAAATCATAACATATTTAATTTGACGTTTATAAGTTGGTATTTTTAACATATTTAATTTATCGTTCGAGCAAGCCAGACTTTATTATACCCTACACCACATTTATATGGTGGCTTACTGAAAAAATAAACTAATAACATTTTTTTTCTGTATAATACTAGTTTGTGGCATAAAAATAAACATGTGTGCAAATTTTTGAGAAAGGTAAGTATTACTCAAACCATTTATAGTCCAAAATGCTTATTCCGGTAGGTCATTTGTATAGAGACTTTATCAAATAAATGGACCGATCATATTTTAGTTCAGTTTCTAATAAAAATTACCATTTAAAAAAAAACTTTTTGTTTGAGTAAAAATTTGTAAAGTTTTTTCTATGTAATTTTATAATCAATTAAAGACGTCCCTTTACCCTTTTCAACAGCAACATCATGTTAAGGTGACAGGTACCCTTCATATTTGTAAACCATTAAAGCCGGTCATTTTTAGTAACCTGACAGGTTTTGTGTCAACTTCATTCTCTTTAGGGATTATTTATCGTTTTCTTTTTTTTCTTTTGTGGTATGTTTGCATGTATTAAATATACATTTACTTTATAAGTCTTTATTCAAAAATATAAAGAACTTTTAGTCAAATATGCACTTTGTGAAAATGTGATTTACCTAACACAATGAAAATCGGAGAGAATTTTTTCAAAAATCCTTTTTAGGAAAACATGCCACATTTTATCATTAACAGATAATTATTTAAACAGTATTTTGTTTTTGGTTATGTAAAAGCAAATCTTTCATTTTTTTTAAAAATATTATTTACATTTTTGAAATTGTTTTCAAAATTAGTAGAAAAAGTACTGGTAAGTAACTTTTTATTCAATATATTTTTCGGCTTTGTATTTAAAACAATATTAAGGTGAAGCATATTCATCTAAATACAGCATTCTTAGGTAAGCACGTTTATTATTAGTCAAGCTGCCATCAAGGCAATCTGCGTAAAACTCACCTGTTTCTCAATTTTTCAAGCGTTCTATAAGTCCATTGGTAGGATGTGTGCCATAAGACTATAGCACATCTACTGTGTTCTGAGATACAATTCTAATTTAGAGAACGAGATGTCAGACAAACTAGTGGGACAAGGGGTCCATTTACCTATTAAAAGAACAATGAACGTACGGGCTCCACTTTACTCTTTTAACATTGGTTGTGATGGCCAGAGCTACGAAGGTCTGGGAAAAAACTACTTTGTGTATAGTACGCGGTTGACGAAGTTTCTTTTATCATTGAAAAGAAACAGTTGCAGACACTGGTTCATGCCAAAGATCAGAAGCACTGGCCAGCAGTGATTGCCAGGAGTTAGGGAGACTATTATTCTATGACACTACCCAGGGCTCGTGCGCTCCAAAGGAAACTGTTGAGGCTCTTATTTTTTTTAATAACCTGGAGACCGAATTTGGAATTGGCAAGACAACACTGTTATCAGTTAGCCATTAGAAAAAGGGTTTTAAAATCGAATTGAAATTGATCTGATCAATAAATAATCCGTTCATTTTATAAGATTGTTAAACATATCAAGACCAGAGAATATACTTACATATGTAACTAAACAAGTTACAAAAGTAATCTATAAACATACTTTTAATAAACTTAGAAAAAAGTTTAAATTTCCCAATCCTAAAAAAGACCATCTCAAACTAGAGAAAAACAGCAGTAGAGTAAATTCACCAAAAAACTGCACAAATTTTAATTCAAATAAACAGTTTTTCAAAATTATAAACAATTAAAGAATAGATTGTAAAATCAGAAAAAAAAAATTTTATTAGAATTTTGAAAAAAAAAACAGTTTATTTGAATTAAAATTATGTGAATTGTGTTTTTTGTGTACCTTTAAATTAGTTTTTACTTTAAAATTACAAATTTTCATCTCGAAAAATGAAACTAAATTTAAGGGACGTTAAATATTGAAAAATCAATTGACTTTAAATGTGTCACAAGATTTTCATGACTAACATTTGAATTTTTTTCATTTTCAACAAACACATCTTAAGTCCAATACACGCCCACACATACACACGTAAACAAAACACCAACAAACATACTTAAATATAGGATTTTAACGAAAATCGCTTTTGATTTTTATAAAAGTATGAATGTATGTCGACACATAAGCAACCAAACGTTTGTATGTAAGAATTTGCTTTTGTGTGTATATTATTATAACATTTGCAAAATCATTATTTACAAATGTCCTATAATGGAATTCTAATGTTGAAGGAGTGTTTAAAGTTAAAGAGACAGTTAGAAATAATGAAACTAAATCAAACAAAATATCATGTAAAATATAAAAAAAATAATAATGATTACATTAACATTAAAAATAAATATTTACAACATCTTTCTTTAATGCCATTAATATGACATACTTATGCCTCACACTTACATTTATACAAAGTTCTTATATTGCATGAGATCAAAATTTAAACACAAAAATCTTAAAAAAATTGAAAACACTTTTCTAGCTCAGAAAAACCAGGTTTTTACGTTTTTTTAGAAAATTGTAGATCTAAGTGCGTCTTGTTGTTAGTATCTTAACGAAATGTAATAAATACTGAACAACAATAATTAGGGGATTCACAAGGTGTTTTATTTGTCCTATTGTCATAAAATTTCCACAATGGCTTAAAAACATTTGCCAACTATTGGACACTCGGCGGAGGTGTATTTGGAGTTGTTGTGACAACTGAACAAGCATATTAAACGACGTAGTATTTTTTAAGAACTATTTTTGTATAAAAAACAAAAAAACCATTGTGAAATTTTATAACCTTGTAAATCCCCTAAATGTATCTATTTCTTTTATTCAGTATAAAGTCCTTTCTAATAGAACATTTATACGGTAATATCAAACACTGGGCTTGCATTCCAATTCACGATTGCAAGCCGTGATGTTCAGGCGACTGTTCTTGGTACACTTCGACTATTCCTCTTTACTATTTTTATGCAAATGTGTGTGTGTTTGTAAATTTACGATTTTTATTTTATAAAGTTTTTTTTTAGTATGAAAAAATAATTATTAAAATTTATTATTAACTTTATTGATTATTAACTCATTTAATTACAGAACTTAAAAGATCAAATTCTAACGACCAACGTGTGGTTAGAGCACGAGTGGCAGGATCACAAATTTAAATGGGATCCATCGGAATATGGAGGTGTTACGGAACTTTATGTGCCATCTGAACACATTTGGCTGCCAGATATTGTTTTGTATAACAAGTAATTTACTGTGACAAACAAAAAACGATATGACTTCAGAATGATATTATAAACTTTGAAACTTTTTTTTAGTGCTGACGGTGAATATGTCGTTACAACAATGACAAAAGCTATTCTTCATTACACAGGCAAAGTAGTGTGGACACCACCTGCTATTTTTAAGTCATCCTGTGAGATTGATGTGCGATATTTTCCGTTTGATCAACAAACCTGCTTTATGAAATTTGGCTCTTGGACCTATGATGGAGATCAAGTGAGAACAATTATATTAAAAACTTTTATTCAATACAAGTTAAACCATGGATTTATCAAATACATATTATGAAAAAACTTAATAATTTAATAATTGACTTTTTTTTAATTTTTCTTTTAATTTTTAAGATTGATTTGAAACACATTAATCAAAGAAATGACAAAGACAACAAGGTAGAGATTGGAATCGACTTACGGGAATATTATCCCAGTGTGGAATGGGATATTTTGGGTGTCCCAGCAGAGCGTCATGAAAAATATTATCCATGTTGTGCTGAACCGTATCCAGGTAAATCTTATATTGTTTTGCTACAACAATTCTACTCGTATTAAAGTTTTAACAAAAAAAAAACACACAAAATCTTACACAAATAAAAGTGTGGGAGCACTTCTGTTGATACTTTCTATGAATATATTTGATGTTCTGCATTTACATTGTTAAATTCCTGTTGCATTAAAATTTTTGCATTTACACTTACATATAACATATCTTTCTCTTGCGCAAAAACTAAAAATTTCTGCAAGAGAAATGTTTATTGAAATTTCGTAAGTGCGATTAAAATTTAAATAATTTTTTTTTATATAAAACAATAAACATTTAAAACAAAATTACAAAACAAAAACGATTAATAATCTTTAAATATATTCCCTTTGTGTGTTAAAATCTTAAGAAAGAACTAATACAAACAACAAATAAAATACAAATATTTTTCATTATTTTTGCAATGTGGTAAGTATCATGACATGTTGCAAGTCCTTTCAGGTGAAACGTAGAGCAAAATTAAAACTAAAAATTGAAATGCAATTATTCTTCTTTTACTTGTTTGTTCTCAGTTGCGATTGTTGTCATATGATGATAGAAATCCTATAGGATTAAGTATTTGATTGAAATATACTTATGCTTTCTAACCACAACACAAATACACAGAACCGAATACATTTTTATGTTTAAACTACATGTGTAAAAGATATAAAAGCAAACAGAGATTTAATACCACTTTATTCATGCATAAAATCTCAAATGATATAGATGATTACGCAGACACACACATATGTGTACATAAGGGTACATGTGCAAATTTATATGCTGATTTCTACATTAGGGCGTTTAATTGTTTTCTTAAATACAATTTGCATACGGGCAATTTCATCGGAAATGAAACATATTTTAGGTAGAACAGGCAGCTGTTTAAGAAAAGGATACAGCTCACTTGGGTCCGCTTAATTTGGTCCCTTTGTGTTACCTGGAGGCGCAGATAGAAAGCGTGGATATAGAAGGAAGAAGTAAATTAAAAGAAGGATAACAAAGAAAATTAAGATGAAGCAGACTTACAAGGGTCTCTGGTGGGAATTGCACCCACAACCCCCAACTTGTTAGACTCATGCACTTACTACTGATCTGCCGGAGGATCCAGAGAAAGTGGCGTAACATCATAAGAAATTATTCTTCTTTATTAGGATAAGACTTGGTTTTTTTTTTAAACATATGTTTAATTATTATTAAAAAAAAGTCTCTTCTTTCATTTGAATTGTAATTGCAAAAATGCGTTACGTTTTACTTTTTGCTGAAATTGCCCGATAATTTAACCAAATGAAAAAAGTAATAATTATGGGGTCATAAATTCTAAAAATGACAATGGAAAAAGCATCCCTTTTAATAATAATAAAAGTTTAATAATATTTCAAATTATAAAATTACACAATACGTGTCAAATCCTCTTATACCAGAGATGTTTTAGGAACGGAGCACCCTTTAAAACATTTAAGATAATTGAAATTATTTTTTTTATTTTTAAGAATAAAATCGTTGTTGTGTCTGATGTCAAATGCGTAACCAATTTATCAACAGAATTCTAAATGACTTTTCTTATTTTATATGTGCATATGTATGTTCATATGAAATGTACATTTTATGTTTTAGCTTAATATTTACCCCCTTATATTCTTAAACGCAACGCCCTAAAACAAAATGTATGGAAAAATTTTAATTTTTTTCCATACAATTGCTTGCGTTGTTATGCAATGCGTTTTACGTAATTAGGCCCTTAATTGTAAATTGTAAACAGTTTCTACGAAAGCATATACGTGTTGACGCATGTATGTACTTCTGTACTACTGTGTTGCTACATTCTTTCCTCTCATAATTTAAAAAAATAATAATAACTATTTTGTGAGTGTGTTTGTGAGGTGTGTGTTTGCGTTTGTGTTTTTGCACAAATCTTTCATGATATTTTTATTAAATTTGTCTCTACTTTAAAAATCTTTTTTTTTTATTTTGTTTTAAGATATTTTCTTTAACATAACGTTGCGACGTAAAACCCTCTTTTATACGGTCAACCTGATAATACCAACTGTGGGCATTTCATATCTATCGGTGTTGGTGTTCTATTTGCCAGCCGATTCGGGTGAGAAAATTGCTTTGTGCATCAGCATTCTTCTCTCACAGACCATGTTCTTCTTGCTTATATCCGAAATTATACCCTCTACATCATTGGCTCTGCCGCTTCTGGGGAAATATCTTCTATTCACTATGTTACTGGTAGGGCTAAGTGTTGTCATAACAATTATTATACTCAATATACACTATCGTAAGCCCAGTACCCACAGAATGGCACCATGGGTAAGATCGTTCTTTATTAAACGACTGCCAAAGCTGCTACTAATGCGAGTACCAAATGATCTTCTAAGAGACTTGGCAGCGAGTAAAGTCAATTATGGCATGAATTTTAACAAGACTAAATTTGGTAAAGCTCTAATGGATGAAATGAATATTAATTCTGGCAACTCAAGTCCAGACTCAATACGACGTATGCATGGTCGAGTGGGCAATGGTCTTAACAACACATCGGCCACAAATCGGTAAGTTTTAAACAAAAAATATTTAAATTTGTTTCAAGCAATTTATGTTTGATTTAATAACGACCAATATTTCAAATAATTTTTTCTTTTACTTTTTTTTCTATTTATTAAATACATCAGATTCAGTGGCATGATGGGTGTTTTAGGAGGTGGCCTTAGTACTTTAAGCGGGTATAATGGTTTGCCTTCTGTACTCTCTGGCCTTGATGACTCACTGAGTGATGTGGCACCACGTAAAAAGTATCCTTTCGAATTGGAAAAGGCCATACACAATGTCATGTTCATACAAAATCACATGCAACGTCAAGATGAATTTAATGCAGTAAGTATGAAATGTTTTAAATATAAATAACTTTTTTAGAAATAATAATTAAAATGAAATAAACATTCAATTTATGTATTAAGCTTTTACTACTGAAATACTCATTCAAACTACAATTGGCCAATTCACAACCTCTGTTGTATTGTTGTACATTGTAAAGCAAAAATGTTTTTTAAACCAAACATTTTTAAAAACAAATGCATTTGAAATTTTTACGATATACATTTCTACAACAATACAAGACAGGTTGTGAATTGGATAAATGTTTTTGTTTTTTGAAATGCTTTTTATTCATTTTTTTTGCTTAAACAAAACTCTAAAGAAAGAATTGGACGAAACCGCATACATACAAAGCAAGTGTGGTCAGTGTTAATGAAATGTTTGCAGTAAAACTTAAAAGAAAAACTGCAAACACAGAATTATTTTTAGTTTAATTTCTGATTTTCTGGAATTTCTCCATTAACACTGCACACATCTTCTAATTTCTTTATCTGTTGGACATGTATTTATGTACGTAAAAAATGAAATGAAAATAACTCCATTTTAATTCAAGTTTTTAAAAAATTTTAATTAAAAACACAAGAAAAGAAAACTGAAAATTAATATGAAAAGTAGTGGATTAAAGAATTAAATTGAAATTAAATATTTAAAGCATTAAAATAGAACTTCCATTTCTATTTTCCATTTATTTTTTTTAATAAAACTCGTTAATATTAGGACATCAATTGATTACACTTAAACATATGTATTTATATGTAAATGTATGTAAATATTTAAAATAAATATATGTATGAATGTACATGAGTATGTTCACCTATCTGTGTAATACTCATTTTTGATTTTGCCTAGTTTTAATGCGCTTTTAATTACTTTTGTTTTAAATGATTGATTAAATCTTTTATTAACTGTAGAAAGAGCAAAACAACTTGAAAACAAAATTAAAGTTTAAATAATTCAAATATACAGCAATATTCGCAACAGGCAATGTAGTATTTATTACAGATATTTTATTTAAAAGTTATAAGCTAAAATCAATGATTGACATCATCGATATGATGAGTGACAGGAGTTATACGATTCATCTGGCTTTAAGGAAAACATAAAGGTTGATTTATTATGACCACTAACATAAGAGTCTCTCATCTTGAGAACCGGTGGAGCATATGTTTCTACGTGTATAAAATGATTTTCAAATAGATTTTGGCACTTGTAGTAAAACTGAACATAAGTGCAAAGACAAATTTGTATTTTATTTGATACGAATGATTGTCAATAGTAAATAAGTTATCTTTTATATATGTTTATTCATCTATTACCAGCTAACTTACAAGCAAGTCAAGGTGAAAAACATGTTTTATCATGCATAAATTTTCTAATAAATCTGGCATTATATGTAAAAATGTTTATATGTATATTAGGGTCGCCCATTTTTTAAGTGAAATTTCAAAATTGTTTTGGACACCTGGACACACCCTAATTTCTTTACGAGTAATACAACTAGTATATATGCAAAGTTTGAAGATAAGATTCTAATAATAAGGCAGTACTAAAACCAATATAACATTAATTACAAAATGAAGAAAATGGGGTTACTTTTAAAAGGTTTAAATAGCTTAATACGGGTAGTAGAAAAAAAAATATTTTACAGTAGAAACTGGATTAATACAACAATATAAAAGAAAATATTTAAAAGTGATAAGTAAAGATGTCGTTTTGGTAGAAATATATAAGCGTTGAGCACTGCCTTCTGCCCCACAACACTACTACACTGTTCTTAACTAAAGTAAAAAAAAACTAAATTGTTTCCAGTTGTAAAAAGTGAATTTGAAATTATTAGGCGTCCCTAATGTATAAGTAGGTATACTTATGGGGTTTTACAAACCTGAAAGTTACGTAATAATCAACGACAATTGAAAAATTAAATGCAGCAGTACTTTAGAAGGCCTCAAAGAGACTCTTTGGTTGTCTTATGTTACTTAACAAAAGAAACATTTGTCCGTTAAATCAATACGACTAATTCTTTTGAAAGAGTGTGGCAAACTCTCTTGGAAAAGGAAAGACCCGATCCTAGACAGTCTTCCCAGTATAATAAATTAATGTTTTTAAATAAATTTTTATTAAATATAACTTTATCTTTTGTTTTGCCTTTTCTTTTTAGGAAGATCAAGATTGGGGGTTTGTGGCTATGGTTTTAGATCGATTGTTTTTGTGGATTTTTGCCATCGCTTCATTAGTTGGAACGTTTATGATTTTAGGTGAAGCACCTGCCCTTTACGATGATACCAAACCCATTGATGTGGAGCTATCAGTAATTGCTCAGCAAATATACAATTTAACTGAAAAGAAATCCTAAATGCATTAGACAGTGCATACAACAACAACAACATATGACAACCAAATGTTAACAACAACAAAATATTTCTAGTCTTAAGTTAAAACAAACACACAAAATTCTACTAACACTTACTTGCCATTAAAAATACTTTTTAAAAATCACATAAATAATAAATATTAACCAACACAAAAGAATTTAAGAAAAAAACATCAATAAAAATATGTTCCAACAAGAACAAAATAAATTGTTGGGGATCCTTTAAGCAATTTTATCATTTTACTACTAAAACTAATTCCATACTCGCTTGTAGTACTTCAACTTGCATGTGCAGAATGAGAAAAATTTCTCTTAATACATGCAACAAGAATTTAACGTATACGAATACTTAACAGCAACAACAAAACAAGCAAAGAAATTGTAACAGTAAAAAGTTGGTAAGTTTAGTTTGGTTCAGTTCAGTTTCGTATTTATGTTAAAATTTTTGCAAAATATTTCAAATTCAAGGTAACCAACCATGTTTGGAAAAGAAAAAACAAATATAAACAAAAATGAAGTTCTTTTAGATTAAATTATGAAAAATGTAAGAAAAAGAAAAATAATATTGTTGAAGGGAGTAAGTATGACATGAAAAAACTGCACTTTACTACAAACACACATTCACATATCGCTTATATGCCAGAACAACGCCCTAATTAAAAAAAAAAAAAGTAATTTCGAGTAAAACGCGTTTAAAGTTTTACATTTTCATATATTAACTACAAAAGACAAGCGGCATTTTTTAAGTTTTTTTGTTGTTCTGGCAATTAGGCGATATGATATTTACAACTGACAGATATGAAGGTATGTATGTGTGTGCTTATGTGATTTTGTTTGAATTTGTGGCACATATTTTGTGCTTTATTTTTTGGATTACAGTAAAAACTCGCTAATCCGAATTATTCGGAAGTCCGAACATCGTTTTTCATTAAATTTTGTACTTTATAATGCAGGTTACTTGCAACTTTATAATCCGGATTGCATACGAACTTTGAACAGTTACGAACTAGAGGCCAGCCCAAAACGACACTAAATAAGGCATCATCTCGAATTTTCAATTCATTTCATATACCTTACGTGTGCACACACAAAAATAAGTACTGCATTGTATTGTTCGCCATCTCTTTTGTTTACTTAACTTAACTTAAATGAAAAATATATTCACACTTAAGCACACTTAAGTTAACAACCACGGCACATCAATTCATCATGATCGCACACTTCCATTTCAATTCATCTCGAAACTTTACTGTTGGCGGGATGTTCCTGGTGTAATAGTTATAAAAAACGGGGGTTGACCTTGAATGTACATATGTATGTAATGTAATGTAATTACGCATGAGTTTTATATTGATTTGCCTGCTTGTCTATATGTTTGCTTGTGTATGTACTCACTCAACATTGTGTGTATTATTATTTGTTAACATAACAACAACATTACTCTTAAGTCTTTGTTGTTGTTGCCACACCATAGGCACAGTAATTTTTTTATCGACCACAGTGCCTAACACCACTCTTTATTCCTAACTACTCTACACTGCAGTACAAAAACTGTTTTAGCTACTCTACATTTCAGCACTTAAACCGTTTAACCGCACAATAACACAAGAATTAGAAAATTATGCGGTTCTTGAATTAGCTTGAATAGGACTTGGTGCAGGTCTCTATTACGAACCAACAGAAGTGAATGAATATTTTTTAAAGTAAAATAATTGGCTTTAGATTGTTATTTTAATGAGTTTTTAAAATTAAACATGTTTTTAATTTTTGTATAAAATGAACATATGAACATATCACAAATCAAATAAATGCTGCGTACACATGTGGTTGTTCTTTTTAAATGTAATTATTTATTTAAATGATCAATTAATATAATATATCATTTGATATGTGTTTTAAAATTAATTTCAATGTAAAACACAATATTCTTATTCGGCAATCCGGATAATTTTGTAGTCCGGAATGGGGTCAATTATCCGGATTACCAAGTTTTTACTGTATGTATTTCAATTACAACTACCATTAACAAGCTCAAAAATATAATCATCATCGTTATCGTCATTTTCACGTTCATTATAAAATACTAGTTTTTCTACTTCTTTGTTGTACAACACCAACACATTCGCATTCATCCTTATTTTTAATGTCCCTGCAGGTCTGGTTATTAGGATTCATGGTTTAAAAATATAAATCAATAAAGCATCTTCAATCATTTAATAAAAATGTTAACAATCTCACTTAAGAACACTGATCGAAAATTATATGTGTAATAAACACTTTGAGTTTCGCTTTGCATTGTCCTTAGAACTCTTTTCTGTAAAAAATGTCCCCATACTTACATACACACACAAACACACACTTATAATAAAAAAAACTGGGAGTTGTCGTCTTTGTCATCATGAGTAATGCATATCCTTTAGATGGTATGGAATATATCAGATTTCTTTGTTGTAAAAATATCTACAACTTGCATGAATGTGAATTTAAAAATACATAAATGCATATCATTTCATTATTTGGTTTGAAATATTTGCTACAAACTTTTATATTCTTGTGCATATGTGTGACTTGTTCGAGATTTTTTATTAAATTTATTAAACAAAACTTTTTGGGCATAAAAACAACCTTGACTTTGATTAAAACTAAAGTGGGTTTCAATATAAGTATGTGAATTTATTGTAAAATCGATTACAGAAATCTACTTTAAAAAAATTAATTCATTTATAAAAGGAGCAAATGACCAAAAACTAAACTTTTATTTTTTCGGCAATTAAACTGTGATGATCTTGCAATAAGAACACAACCGATGGTTAACGAAAAAAATAAAAACTTTCACAAGCTTAAAGATGTAAAGGGATCGGTATCTCCATTTTTTTTTTTTTTTTTTTTTTTTTGTTTAGTTCTTTTACGCCTTTTAGCCAGTGACGTGATGTGCGCTTTTTAAACCAATTACTTTTTGTTGTATTAATGTCTTGTACCAGCCACAGAACGAAAACGCCGATAAATTGCCACACATTTTCCCCAGGGCATGTTTACTGAAAGTTCGAGTGTGTTAGTGAAGAAATGAGAGAAAATGTGAGTGTATTAGGCTTTTCCCCTGTTTTTATTATATGTAGGCCCTATGCAAGTTTGGACAAAAGTTAAAGAACCATCTAAATTTTCTAAATTTCAAATTAAATAATTAACAGGAAATGTTGCAAAGAAAGTGAAAAAATTCAAACAAAGCAAATTTGCAGTTCAAAATTCATTTTGTATACATTTTAATGCTGCTCTAAAACTCATTTGCATCGTTTGCACCGTGTATTGTAACACTTTGTAATTATCAACGATAAAAAATTAATTTCGGGTTGAATTAAATCTTCTTCTTTTATAATCATATTAAAAAAGTCACCTTTGTCAAAACTTGTTCATTTGCTAACATTGAATGTGGGAAGGTAGATGACTTGAGTGGAGAGACCTAGTGTTCATATCCAATTAGCATTTTAAATTAAATTAATATTAAATTAAGATGTATTACTTATTTTGTCAAGGTTTTCTTTACCTTATATTTTTAAAAATTAGCTTAAACATACACAAGATGCAAACATATACCGATACATAAGTGTATAAGTATGTAGATTCCATAAATGTGTTTTCATAATCTGCATCTTATTGAAGTGAAGTGAATAAAAAAAATTTCACTATTATCGACACATTTACATCGTTTATTTACACTTTCCTTTACAAAAATTATAGTTCCTCCTCTACTATGTGATTTTTAAATATTTTAATAAAATTTCTAAGCATCTCCAGAGATCAAACGGCAGATTAAAAAGTAATATTAACTGATAGCAAAGAAAAATATATTATTGCAGATATAGAGACTAGGATTCGACAAATTTAAGTCCTACGAACACTAGATGGGCTAAAAGGCAAAATACATTTAAAATAAAATTAACATATATTTTCTTCTCTTGAATGAACGAGTATTTTGTATGGATTTGAAGGAGTTTTTGCATTTTGTTTACCTGCCTTTTTCCCTTAAGTAATCAACTTAATCTTTACTTGACCTCTTGCACGTATTCTATTACAAACTGACTATATAACAAACAAGGATACAAGAACATGCAAACCTAATGTTTAAGTAAGTAAGTCGCCTATACTAACAACAACATTGGTCATCATTTATGCAAAACAATTTTGTCGCCATCATATTGACAATGACAACAAGAGTGTTTTCAAGACATACATATGTAAGTATATACAACACCTGTAAACATATAAATATGAAGCACATGTACATATATGTGTACGTATGTATATATGTATGTGTGTTCGTACATTTATTTTGCCAAATTTCAATATGAAACCTTCACAAGACTCTTATGCTTTTTAAGTTGAACTTTATTTATTTTAGAAAAAAAAGGATCAACCTTAAAGGATTATTTGATATATTTTTTATTTAATCTCGGATAACTCATCTTATCCCTTTCTTGGGCATAGTTTCAGATTGATGGCTGATGCTTTAATTGCATCATTAAACTTCTATAAGCAAGTGCGTCATATTTAATTCAAAAATTAGGTCTGTTGCTAGGCATACAGGGCCAGCAAAGGAGCCAAATCCATTCTGCGTCAATTTTTTTTTTTTTTTTGAATTGGGCAATAAAATGCATTGTTGACATTATGAAATGCTCGCCATTAGCAACAATATTCTTAGCAATTTGGTTTTCTAAGAAATAAGGAACAAAATAAAAATGCAGCCGTCTTATAATTCGCCAAAAATAGTTTATTTCTTTCGATGATTTTTTTATATAAACTATCATGGTTGTTACATCAAACTAAAGCTAAAAAAAAGCAAGCAAGAATCAGAATTTAAAGATTTCCTGATAAATGTTTAAGGCCCAATTGAAAATATCGACAAGAAATTGCTCATAAAATAGAGTAATAGAAGATGTACAACAAAAAAAAATTCTAGCAGTCAACACAGAGGTTTTCCACGATAAAAGCTAATCCGCAAGGACATATATGCTAAAACTTGATGCCGAATAAATATGCGATCAAAAATAGAAACGTTCTATATCTGACAATCGTGCTACAGACCCAAGCAGTTTCTTATGAAAAAGCAGTTTATGATTAATACGTTCTTTGTTTCGCATTGGCACACACAATTACAAAGCACTTTGATTAGGTGGCCTTATAATACCAGGAGCACAACTCAGACGTACGACGAGTTCCGCCAATCACAACGAAAAGCAAAACCACCACTAAAAGTAATTTTTGAAATAAGCTGCTTTATTTTATATTTATTTCGAAACAAAAATAAATCAATTGTTAATAGCAATATGACAACATTGAACTGATTTGTTCGTCGTTCGCCGACGTATTAAATAGAAATAGAAATCTATTGTCGGGTTCAACGCGTAGGATGAATTTCGACTTACATTGCAAATATTTGTCTTAAAAATTAATATGTTCATCAAAATAAAAATATAAAAAAAGTTAATTTTTTTATTTAAATGGATCTTAATTATAATTATTTGAGTTAAAAACTATTCGTAGTAAGAAATACATAACAAGTTATTAAAACATTGAAACACTTTAAGATTAATTCTACCAATTTTCATTATTGTAATTTTACTTAAAACATTTTACCAAAAACACAAATATATACGAACTAAGTCCTAAGAGTAAGTTTAATTGAAAATTTGTCAAATTTCCTTTTACTCTTATTTAGAAAATTGGAAAACATTGTGGTTTCTGTGTTTAAACTTGACTTGATGCACTGACAAACATTTCAAAAAAAAATATATTTGAACACACTTTTATTTTATTCAGACATCTAAGCTTTTCTAAGGACATTTATGGTCACATACATTTACTTACATATGAGCCAAAGTATGTATAAAATAGAGATGCCACTAGGAAAATCCTGCTCTCAAAAGAATAAACATTTTTTAAACGTAACGAAATTATATAAAATTATTAATATTGTTTTTCAAAGCTTAAATCTTAATTTAAAGTAACATAATTTATTAAATTTTTGGCAACTAAAACGGTAGCAAATTGTTTGGTTTTGTTGCTGTTGTAGTTACTATTGGCATCTTTGGTTTGTATGTGTCTCTATGCAAACTTGATTTTATATTAAAGAGCTCAAGTGTTTACATGGTCAGGATATGTGGTTGTTAGCTAAAATAGTACAATTCCACAAACTTACGCTAATATTGCATTCATATGTGTATGTAGATGTTTATTATAATACCTATTTACACACATACTTACACATATACATACATACATATATCTACCAGCATATGAACATATAATATGTTTTGGTTTTAAGCAAATTTACTTAAAATTTCATTTCCTTTATATTCTACCCAAAGAGTGGTTATTCATCATGAGCAAATGTACATAGAACCTCTTCATTTATTTATTCATTCTACTTGCACATACACACACACATACTTATGTGTAGGCTTATGTGTTAATATTAGTTTGACGTAAGTATAAAGTTTAAATTATTTAAGGAAACTGTTTGCTTGATTATGTTGTATTCATTAAATATGAGCCTGTTTCTTAATTTTTTTTCTTTCGATTTTTTTCTTTGGCAGCAAACAATAACGACATTATGTCGAAACAAAAACTTTCATGAAGAATAATGATGACGACCTAACAAACATTGACGTTAAAAAGTTATTAATATTTAATTTCTTATGTCACATCCTTCGGTAACAAATATTTTAAGAAATGTTTTCAAAAAGAAACAATTTTTTTAGAAAATATATATTTATGTGGATTAAAAATACTAATAATAAAAAAACTCTTTCAATGGGACTAAATATTAAAGTGTATTTATGTGTGTATATCTAATGATTGTTGGAAATTTAAGTATACATAAGTATATAACTGTTATATTTCGTTCCTTCAACTTCCATCAGGAGCATAGAGTCGCAACAACTTGATTCCTTCCTTTAACTCGACCCAGCTTTTAAGAAACCTCGCGATTTCCTTTTGGATTTGCCTAAGCCACGTGTGCGCCAGCCTCCCTTTTCTTCGGCTTTCTGCAGGATTTCATTCAATCGCCGTAGTGGGTATATCGTCACTGGGCCTTCGAAAAGTGTACCCAATCAAATTCCTCTTAAGGATATACTGTCATCACAAATTGTTTACAAATTTACTTTTAACTAACTATCCCGGTCCGCTTCGGTAAATAAAATAATTAATATTCATACTAAGAAGTAAAATAAAACAACTACTACAAAATTTTTTATCATTTTTCTGTTTACATTTATGTATCTGTTAAATTGTGTATTTAATAGTTTAATTAATTTTTATTTCAATTATGTTTCATTTCTTTATGCTGTTATTTTGCCCGATCGTGTAAGACAGGCATTAAACTAATTTGAATACTTATTATTAGTTCACCAAAGGCGAAGATTCAATTATAAAAACTATGAAAAAAATACAAACAAACTTTCCCTCTTCTTTATTTTATTGGTATAGATTGTTATTACTTTAATTACAAATATCCTTTTCAAAGGTCCTTGTTATTAACCATTTTTAAAATGTATTTAAGGTGTTTAAAATAAAAAGTTCACACAAAATATGTTTTATACAAATTTAATTATTTTCAAAATTATTATTTATTTTAGTTTATACCGATAAGCGAGCTGTAAAGCTTCGCTTTAAAAACTGTTTTCATAAAAGACAAACAATTCTTAGAAGAAAAATAAAATCCTTAAGGAAGTTCTTTTTGAGTTTATTGCCTTCAAACTCTAAACATTTTTTTTATATTATTTTGATGGCGCTGTAATATAAATTTTTCTTATTTTCAAAAACTTCAAACATTGACTTATGCCAAAGTCATTCCCATTTCAAAATATTAATAAGAAAATTCCTTTAAAATACTTTGTGTTTATTAACTGGATTTAATAATATAATGTTCAATGTATGTGAAGTGTGTTTTTTTTTTGGGTTAAATATAACAACAACAATAAACTTGTTGCTCATGTTATTAATGATAAACTTTTCATTGAATTTCGATTAAAAAGTTTTTACAAAAACAAGTAACGCATTCCTTTGTTCTTTATTAAAAAGGAATTCAAATAGTATTTTGGTTAAAAATTTTATTTATACATCTTTCATAACCAACAACAACAGGAGAAGCGAAAAAGACTAATATTTAAGAAAGAAGAAGCACAAAAAATATTAAAAACAATTTTGTCAAATAAATGAAATTATATAAATGACAGATTTTTTTGAACATCTACTAAGGACATTTATCAACAGGACAGTTATATAAATTACACTCCAATCAGTTTTCGTTACAAACAAAATATTTAAACAAAACGAGTTACAACATTTTTACAAAACATAAATTCATCCCCACCTCCCCCTATAAACAACTTTTACATAAAAATAAACCATATTTAACTACTTTATAAAGCCACAGTACAATTTATTTAATTTATGATTTTATTTCTTATTGTTACGTTTTGTATTACTTATGAAACCGTAGCCGATTTCGAACAATAACTTTAACCATCTCACAATCTTCTTATCCATCCATTTGTTTATTGTTAAAAATCTACAACAAACAAAATGCCATTCGATTGTTGTTCTTCCTCATTTTACATCATCATCTCTGCATCTTTATTTTCTGTTTGTAACCATTCAAAGGGTATGAAACAACAAAATGTTTATTTAAGTGTAAAATTATGTTGTCGCTTCACAATTTTGGGGTAAAATAAATTTACAGAAGCATTTTGTCGGGAAGTGTAAATTTTTCAATTGATTAACAGGCCATAAGGCAAAAGAAAGAACAAAATTATTTTATAATTTCTAATAAATTTCAAATATAAAGTTTAAACATAAAATTTTTTTTAAATGGAAAACAACAAGAACAATCTAAATCTAGAAAAATTATAATTTTATATATATTTTTTGCAATAGATTTTTCCACTTAAAGCATTTAATATTAAATAATTAAATTTAAATAAATATTTAATCAAAAATCATTCTTACAAAACTTCTTTCAAATAAAATGAAATTAAAATTGTTACATTTTCCTAAGTAAAGCACATCTAATTAGTTAAACTCTAGTCAAGATGACGCATGTAACATTAAACCTTGACAACTTGACAACAAATTTGGATCAAGATCACAATTGTTTAAATATTTGTTTATTTATTTAATAACAGTTGCCCCTGACTCTTCTTTAATGACTGACTGCCACCCTCGTTTGCTTGATGATTGATGTTCTGTGTCGTTGCTGCCAGCTATGTGGAAGTTACACTTAAAGAGTTTTTGTATAAATACCTGTGTTGAGCTTAGAATTAAAGCAATTTGTATTTAAGGTTTATTTAACAAACTCTTAACAATTAGAGCTGCTAACAAAAGTAACTAACCGAATTAAGTACACAAATACACTTAAGAAATACAAATACACGTTGAACACAGGGAAGGAAGGTAGGCGTATTGCTTAAGGATTAGAATGCTAATTGTTGTTGTTGTAACTAAGAAATTAAACAAAAAAAAAGAAATTGTTTTTTCTTGACTTGATAAAAGTTCAAGTATACTTTATGTTATAATTTTTCTACTAAATTCATTTGAAGTAGTAAATTTGCACCTTTTTGTTGTTGTTGCTGAAAATTATAGCAAAACGTTGGGTGTTACAAGTGCTAAAAGCATTTAGTAGATAAGTAAGGCAAAAGATATGAATGCTATTTATATGCATTTTGTGACAGCACAATAACTAATTAACTTTAATTAAACTTTTTTAACATATTTTATCTTTCTTTTTCTTCTTCTTTTTTGTTTTAATTTCTGTTTATTTTCAGCCGACAACAGTTGGAAGAAAACAAGAACAAAAATAAATTTACAAAACTCACACTTATGCAATGAAAATGAAAAGAAAATTAAAAACAGAAACAACAACAGGAGCAACATTTTATTGTTATTTTTGTTGTCGTCATATTTTAATTACATTTGTTGGCATGACACTGCTAATTGTGAATTATGGCGTAAACACAGTGCAAATGTCACATCACAAGGAAGACTGTAACAGTAGTAGTGTTGGTGGTAATAACGTTTTGTCATCTATAAACGGCTACAATTTAAAAAGCAAAAATAAACTTGATAGTACAATACCAATGAAAGAAACTTTTGAAAAAATTTTAAATACAAAAACACCAAATACAAATTTGCTTAACATTCTTTTGCCATCTTTTCCAAAAGACTACGATAAAGGGTCGACTGTTGATGAAAGTTTCAAGAATAATTATGGTGGCATCAGTTACTTTAACCTTAAAGTGGATATGGATAATAACACCGTTAATCACACAAATTTGAATTTAGTGGCTGGAAAGTTTCAAGTTTCAAGGGAATCTCGTTTTTTTGGTTTATTTGGAACAAACTTTTCATTGTCTTACAACTTGTCATTGACTTCTGGTAGTTCAGTGGGAAATATTACTGTGGCCGCTCCCCCTCCCGCCCCCACTTACTTCTATGCACCAGCAGCTTATTATCCTTATAATTACTATGATCCTTATAGCTATTATAATCCATATGCATATAATCCATACGCTTATAATCCATATGCTGGATATGGTTATTACGGATAACTACTTATCATCTTTTTTCTAATATAAAAGGTTCTTCTGAATATCGATAACATTTAAGAAAACTGTGAAGCCAAATATGTTGACCTATCTAGGAACTTTTGTTATTATTTATTTGTTATTATAAATACTATTTGGGTTTTTATAGCTGAAATAAAATTATTATTAATAGAATTTTTAAAACGTATCTAAAGCATATGAAAACCAGGAAAATACTTCTTTTGCCTCAATAAAATTCCTTAAATTAAAGCAGATATTTTACATTGATCGTACAAACAATTAATACAAAAAATTATTTAATTATTAACTTTAACAATACATTTTTTTTTTGTTGAAGTTGCCCCGAAACTTATGATCCCCGCTTAAAAATGTGCTTACGAATATAGACTAAATATGTAAGTAGTTCCCAATCATTTAGAAAGTTCCACAAAGTCAAATTCATAATCGTTTTCTTGCATATCGTCACAGAAAATGCAAAACGCACTATTTAACATTTAAACAATTTTTAGAAGAGCCAAGAGTTTTTGTTTAAATGAAAAATATATTTGCAATTAACTCAAATATTTGTTATATTTGTAAGTTAAAAGGATCAACATATTTATTTCTCCTGAAAAAAAAGAATTTTACGGGATGACCTACATATTTTAAGGCTAGATTTGTTTAAAAGCTAATTTTAAGTTGTTTCATAGATAGGGTTTTTTACATTTTCTATGACGATATACACTTACAAATGCGTAATTACTCCCTAGAAGAAGTATTTTGTAGAAGTATTTTTTTTTAAATAATAACAAGCACTCAGGGGATGGTCCCTATACATGCATTGCATTGTGTTGGAATCAGGAAAATAGGTTATGGGAAGGAGGATAAAGGGAGTAGTGTTTGTGGATATTTGATTTAAATTTCTCGATATTTACTGTGACAGGAAAGACATCACTAGGAAGTTTATTCCACATATGAACTGTGCGACCGAATAAGGAATTCTCCCTGTAATGAGTGGTGCGATTCACTGGCCAGTCAACTACGTATGGGTGTGCTCTTCTAGAAAAACGTGTAACACGCAAAAAGTTCCGGGTTTCGGGAACAATTTTTAGAAGTAGAAGTATTAATCGGCATCTTAATATTTTAATAAATAAGAGTTTTCAACCAACCCCCTCTAGACGCCCTTAATTTTCTTTATTAATTTGTAATTTCAGTAAAAAAACTAAAAAATTTTTATTTAAAAAACAATCCCTTTTTTCAGCTTTTACAAATTAGGTAATTTATATTTGAAGTTTCGTGAGAGGTGCAAATTTAAAACTTATTTGCCTAATTGAATCATTTTGGTAGTTGAGATAATTTTTTTCAATTTTTATATTACTCTTTTATTGTTTGCACTTAAATCCTCATTTATTAGATCAACAAATTACTAAAAACAAAAGTAATAGCGTTTTATGTTAAAGAAAAATTTTAAAGTTGTTTTGCAGATCTGTAGTTCTTAATACCTGGATTATTTGTTTTTTCTTCGCAAAGTTTTTCAAATATATTTATTTAACATGCATTTCAAGATTTCACACAGTTTAATAAAAAAAACAAGACAACAAGTATTTAAAATATGTTTCCAAAACACGCTCTTATCTAAATCGTGTAATAAACATTTACGCGAAAAAAAACTTTACTACCACTGACAAAATTATCACCAGCGAACGTCGAACGAACTAAAAAATAAAGAAAAAGAACAATTTATTTTTACACATTAAAAATCCATTTAGCCAAAATAAACTGCATTAAGAAAGCAACAAATAAACTTGACTAAACGTAAGCTTTGCAGCCAAAAAACTTTATTAAAATTTTTAAAACTAAAAATTCTCTTAATTAAAAGTAACTTTTAAAACACCTTTTTAAAAAGTTTGTATTTTAAAAATCTAACATTTTCAAGCACAGACAGGAATGCATCTTCATTTATTTTACCCAAGCAAAAGACGTATTTGTAGAAAAAACCTAACTGCCTAATACAATCTTAAAAAATCTCTTTACTATTGCATGCACAATCAGGTTTATTGCAAGATTTTGTCGTTCGAGATATAAACTATAAAAAACTAGGCTCTATATTTTTAGTAAATTAAAAGGTTTCAATTCCTTAGGGATCCAAAAGCACAAATACAAATAAGTTAAGTTGTTTCACTCATTAATACTTATATTTAAATACAAGAGACAAAATTAAAATATTTACACAACTGTCCCTTCTACTATCTTCTCGAACTGCCTCCAGTGTTGTATCTTGAGCATTGAAAAAATGTTACTTCTATTTTTTCTTACTACACTTTTTTAAATCCAAGACATTTACAAGCACGCAGACTTGTCCTTATTCAATAAGTGACAAAATTACTTCATAACTGACTGCGATAACTAAGTTCTTGAGAAAATTCAAATTTTAAATACATACAAACATACTCAAGTACATACCCAAGTACATACTTATGTTAAAGTAACGTAGATGTCAATTTTAATAAAATTTGATTTTTACATAAGCATTTGCTTTTTTTTAATATTCGGCCCACCCCTGTAAACCATTTATGAATTTTGCTGCTAGCAATCTTGTAAAAACCCCCTTTTACTTTCAAAAACGTGTTCGGCATTATTTGTTAAATTAACTCAAAAGAAAAACAAACTTAAGAAAACACCTCTGCAAAACTTAATATTCAAATATTTTCACCAGCAAAACTACTTTTTAAAACAAAACTATGCTGCTGGCATTATTGATGAAACTACTTTTTTCCAGATACATTCAATAGTTTTACTTTTGTTTTGTAAAATACACTCGTGTATACCCTTGTGCCCTCTAATGAGTCAAATATACTGTAAGTGATAAAGTGTTAATAATGCTGCCTCTGCCAGGTCCTGACAAAGGTATCTAAGTGTAAGCAAAGTATTTGTAAGATTCCTCATTACTATAAAACCTATGAAATATTGACAACTTATAGAAATAAAAAAGATTTGGCTTAAAAGAAATGTAAGTTAATGAGTTTGATAGCTTTTGAATTAAGTTTTGCACAATAAGATTTGGTTAAGTTTACTTTATTTCTATTTTAATTTTTTTTTTCTATATAAAAGCAATTTTTTAACCGCAAAGCTTGGAGGATTTAAAACTCTTAACGCTTAATAAAAAGATAGAAATTACTTATCCGCACCCGCACCCACATAGATTTGTCCGTTAACTAATTTACAGTTATAAATGCAAATACACGCATACGTACAAACATACGCAATCATATAAATTCATAAATAAATGTGTGTATGTATGAGTGCTTGCATGCACAAAATAGAACGTGCTGCGAATATAACGGCAAAGTAACCATTAAATACAAGAAAAACAAAGAAACAATTTCAAATATTTTAACTGGGTTCCAATGGAAAAACAAGCTTTTACAAATGAAATGCTTTTGTCAACTTGTACGTGCTCATATTAAATGCAAATTTGTAATCTGTGTTCTTTTAGTTGCTCCACCACTTTATGATGGTTGTTTGAATTGGTGTCTACTACCTTTGTGTGATAGTGTGACATTGCGTGTGCGTGTGTGTGTGTGCATGGCTGTGTTTGTATATTATGCAGATTCATAGGGTTTTTAATGCCACAAAACTAAAATTGGCAACTTTAAGTGTATAATTAAGTTGGCAAAGAAAGCGTGACTGTTTGGACTTAGGATTTCAATTTCATAGATTGGCACTTGTTAAAACAGCAAATCAAGTCGGCCAAATCAAATGTACTTTTAAGTTAATGACATCATTTTAGACAATTTATAAAATCAACACTAACATGCATGAAATTGGCTGATATTGTTCTTCAGTTTTGATTGTTTTTTGATCAAAATTCTTTTGCTAAAAAAAATTCAAAAATTATAAAAAGCATAGCGCTATTATAGTCCTGACGTTTGCAGATTTCTTTGGATTTTATAAATGTAAATAATATCAATTTACAGTTATTTAAAGCAATAAAAAAAATTATTTTATTATTTTGGCAAAAAAAACTTTTCGAACAATAATATAATGATGTTTGGATGTTTGTTAAAAAGTACTGTTTACAGTTTCTGACATTCATAAAAAAAATTATTTGCTTTCTAAACAAATTTATATTTTCTCATTCTAATTTATCCGGCCGAACAATGAATTCTTTTTGTAATTTTAATACATTAAATTACAATCAATTCATATTGTTTGCCCAACTTTGGCGATAACATCCCTGCGGGAAATTGGTGTCAATTGGTCGGCGTACCCGTCCTGTTACAGTCACAAAACATGAATTGCTCAAAAGTTGTTGGTCGTGACTGGTTAAAAAAGCACACATCAAGTGACTGGTTAAAAAGTGTTAAAGAGTTTAGGGGAAAAAACGGAAATACTGGTCCCTACACATAACATACATGTGTTTACATATACGCACACACACGCGTAAATACAAACAAAGTAGATTGAACAGGATCTTAAACATTTATTGCAAAATTTGCTTATATAGGATTGGCCTGTAACCCGTTTTATGGTGTTAGTTTTGAACAAATTGCCCCCTCCAATGACAACGCAATGTAAAAGTGACAGGTTCTCTTCATATAAAGTGCAGGAACTAGAACCAGTCTCTATCCTAAGGGACCGTTCACGTCAGTAGTTTTGGACCAGTCTACTTCACCGTAGGGATACTTTAATTCACATTTATGTTCATGCATACGTTATTTACATACATTTATTCATACAAATGTAGTGGCAAGCACGTTCGTTTTACATATTTCTAATCTACACGAACAAATTTTTCAATTCGGCAACATTGTTGTTAAATAATGTTCAATCGTTAGAACGACAAACCGACAATTCCAAAGAGAAGAATCGCAACATTTTTTTTAACACAACAACGTTTTTATTGGTTTTTTTTTGGCAATATTTGTTAATTAAACCATTTGCGAGGGAGATTGCATAAAGTTTTTCTCGTGGAATATACACTCCCACATACACATTCAAAAACAAACTCATACATTAATGGATTAAATGCTTTTGTAGTGACAACAAATGTTGATCGTGTTAAAACAAAGATTTTCGAATTTGGCCACAAGATAAATTACTTTTTGGCAAACTCCTACGACATGATATCTTAAATGAATTTGACTGGGTGGCACACGGTTGCATCAACCACGCTATCTATGTATGTATGTGTGATACTATTTTCTCATTGTAATGCAGAAACATTTAAGTGTAATCATTAAGTTAGTCAAAGATTTATGTTGTTTGTAACACTATATTACCTCAGAGTGGAATATGGATTTCCTTTATGCCATATCTAAAGAATTTCCTCTTTTGCTAAACATAATAAAAGGCATAAATAAACTGCGATTGTCATCAAAAACCTTAAAAACAAGAATCAAAAATGTTTTAAAACTTACAAAAAAATATATTCAATATTTTGATGCTATTAAAACCACTATTTACCGCATCCATTTCCCATGAAAACATTGTACAAATACAAAATTACAAAAACAAGGCCATAAAAAAATTAAAAAGCGTGAACATTTTTAAGCAAAAGACAACATATGTTTAGGGTATATATGTACATACATACTAGAGGCCAGCTCAAGACGACACTAAATAAGGCATCATTTCGAATTTTCAATTCATTTCATATACCTTACGTGTGCACACACAACAATAAGTGCTGCGTTATATTGTTCGCCATCTCTTTTGTTTACTTAACTTAAATGAAAAAAATATTCACACTTAAGTTAACAACAACGGCACATCAATTCATCATGATCACACACTTCAATTTCAATTCATCCCGAAACTGTTGACGGGATGTTCTTGGTGTGATAGTTTTAAAAACGGGGGTTGATTTTAATATACGTATGTCATGTAATTTAATTACGTATGAATTTTATATTCAACATTGTGTGCAATACACACAGTTTTGTTGTTGTTAACCACACATCATCACAGTTCTTTTTTTATCGACCACACATCATGACAGTATATAAGTTGCGTCAACAACAGTGAATGACACCACTCTTTATTTTAACTTCACTACACTGCAACACACAAACTGTGTCAGCTACACTACATTACAGCACTTAAACAGTTTAATAACACAACAGAACAAGAATTAGAAAATCATCCGGGTCTTGAATTATCTTGAAATAGGACTTTATGCAGGTCTCTAATACATACCCACCAGTATTTCAGCAACTGTACAAAATTTAAATATTGTATTTACTATAGAGTAATTTACAAAGAAAAAAAAATAAATTTGTTAAAACAAGTTTTCTAAACAAACATTTATTTAGCACTCGTAACTTTTATAGATAAAAATCAGAAACATATTTACTAAACTTTTGAAAACTAAACGTTTTAAAATCCTGCGAAACGAATTTTAAGCCGAAATTGATGAATTGGAAAAACATCTAAAATATAAAAAAAATTATTTTATATGGAGGACAAAATTCTTAATAATTATCTAAAAAATATTTTCCAAAATAAATTGTATGAAATAGAAAAGGTTGACAAGAGAAGCCCTTTAATTGCAAAAAAGAATACAAACAAACATCCACTTCAATAAATAATTACTCATAGAAATTATGGGTCATTCTTTGTGGAAATGTTAAACAACATTGCAAAGGATCTTATGCTGATCAATTATAAATTTTTAATTTATTCCATATTGGTGTAACTCCCTGAAATCACCTTATCCTGCATATATTTTTTTAGCTAATTTTTAATTTTTT
This sequence comes from Melanophora roralis, assembly GCA_963583895.1. Taxonomy (NCBI): domain Eukaryota; kingdom Metazoa; phylum Arthropoda; class Insecta; order Diptera; family Rhinophoridae; genus Melanophora; species Melanophora roralis. The sequence goes on along the minus strand of OY757187.1, from coordinate 127,316,357 downwards.
AATTTTTTTAATATAAAACAAATTGCGATTTAAGGTAGAATCGGTAAGTCGGTCTCCGTAAACTGTTACATTTTTAATTGCGTTTTAAAATGCATTTAACTATTCAATTAGCTTTCTGATAATACATTAGATTCATATTATTTTTTAGTAAATATTTTAAGCCTTAAACTTAAAAATAACAGAATAAACGGACAATGGTTTAACGAATGCGACAAAAAAATCAAGAAGTTCATAAAAAAGATTATCCAACTGTAATAAAATAGAATAAAACTTGTTTTAAATAAACAAAAGAACGTTAATTTTATTTCACTTTCTTAATATTTTTGTTTTTTAGTTTCATTGTCTATTTGATTGAGTATGTAAAAGAGAGTGGGTTTGAGATAACAAAAACATCAAATCTAGGGGTCCATGAAGGGTGGCCAATAACATTAAGGAATATTAAATAGAAAAAAATCACGCCCATTTAAAGGTTACTAACGACTTAGTAGAAAACAATTTAAATGGAAATTAGTTTAAGCAAAAAATGGAAACCAAACTGATATACTTACTTACATCAACACCTACAGAATGATGTGAATGAATGACTAAAGTATCTTTAAGTATTGATTGTTTAACATGTTGTTGTTGCTGCTACTTTTCTCAAAAAAAAAGAAATCAACTGAAAAAGAAAAAAAAAAACTAAAAGTAATGATAATAATATCGACCTTGGGGAATTTGAAATGAAATTAAGAGATTTTTAGAAAAATACATTTAGATTTTTGTTTAAGGGCCAAGGGGAAAAGGCAGCATAGAACGTAATTTGATTTGATGGAAAAACTTAATAAAGTATAGTGTTAAGTAGAAAAACATAATGTTAAGAAATGATTGTATATAAATCAATATGATAAAAAAGTTTTTTCACTGCAATACAGCGTTTAATATAAAAATTTAAAAGCAAGTTTACGTCAACAAAAAGAATAAAAAAAATTAAATTAATAACGACCTTGATTTAAAAACTAATTTATTAATATTTTAAGCGCATAAGGGGCATATACAAGAAAAAAATTTTAACTTTAAATACAGATTTTTTTTTCAAAATCCTTTGTTAAATTAAAAATTTTAGTTAAATACCAATCGACATATAAAACTCATTTTTAAAAAACCTTAAATCTTAAGCCCTAAATAAGTAACAATTTCACTAATTTAATTTTAAATTACTTTTGTTTTATTTTAAAACAAAAGCCAAGTCAGCAAGTTCTTCCCAAGTTGCCTTAATGTAGCAAGTAGAGATAAAATTAATAAAAGCCTTTTATTTGCGCTGACTTTTAACAACTTTAGCCAAGCAAATAGACCAAAAACAAATGGAAATATATTTATTGTTATTAATGGTTCTTGTGCGTGCTTTTTTACAACCACTTACTATTTCTCTAACTGACTAACACACAAACATAGTAATAGACCATATACATATGTATGTACATGCGTTAGTAAAGTAGTTTTAATATTATGTCCAGCTTTATAATAGGGATGTAATGAAAGAAATCTCTAGGACATTATGAAAATTCTATTAAAAATGTTTCTTTTTTTCTTTTTCTTCTTCTTGTTAAAGTATATTGTTAACATATACAAATTTTTTCCCATATTATTTGATTTTTTGATTTCCTCAACTTTCGTCACCAGAAGACCTCCATTTGAAAATAATAAAATTTTTCAAAAATATTTTTTTTTAATTTATCAATTTTAATCTTTCAATAAAATATTTTTCAAATATATTAAATTTATAAAATAAAAAAGAAAAGCAAATTATCTATGAGGTATAACTCAGCACAAAATTAAAAACATTCTTAAATCTAGGTACTAAAGTAACTTTAGTATTAGTATGACTTTTCAGTATACAATCAGAATGCTTTACCTTTTTCTTTAGGAAAGTAACTCACTGTATAATTTTTTTGCGGGGAAAAAAGAACCTTTGGGACTTTCAAAGATCTGAAGTTCAATCCTTTTAAAAATTAAATCGTTTAAGAACTGAAAGAAAGTGACTTTGATTTACACAAAATATTTTGTAAAACGATGTTGGAGCGTTTTTGCACTGTAAATCCTGAGGCTGATTTTCACTTAAACAGCCACGTCAACAAGCTGAACTGCCGTTACTAGTTTCCAAGGACCCGCAACCCCCGGGTTGTAACAACATTGCCTTGCCTCAGGGTAACTGTTTATTGTGCTTTGTCCTCACATCTGATAATTTTTTTTCGAAAATTTTTGAGACCAGGCGACGAATGTCAATGGTGAACATTATCGACGCATGATTGCAAAATTTTTTTTCCAAACCTGTGACCTCATCCATCGTACTCTTTACACACGTGGTTTCAACAGGATTGCACGACTGCATATACATCCAAAGATTCGATAAATTTGCTTCGGGAAAATTTCTCCCAAGAACAAATCAGTCGCTTTAGGGACATCTCATAGCCACCGAGGTCGCCTGATCTGACTCCCATTAATTTTTTGTATGGGGTTACCTCGAAGAGAAGGTTTATAATGAAAATTCCCAATCTCTTGTGGCTTAAAAGGAAAATATTTTACCGAGAAACTAGCTCCATTGAACCAAGTATACTGCAGCGTGTGGCGCAGATCACAAGACTACGTTTTGAGCAATGTGTTCAGCTCAACGGAAGACATATTTATGACAAACTCTTTCAAAAATAAAATCTGCATTTTTATTTTACCGTTCAATGCTCTTAATTAAACTTTGTGTCACTTATTACGTTTTTTATTAAAGTTTGAAAATATAAATCTGCTACCAGACACCCTGTACAAGTATTTTAAGCAGTTCTAAAATCAACTTTAGAGCCCAAAGATAAAACTTAAAAAAATTAAATTTATAATTACACGCAAATAAAACCTAAGTATGATGTTTTGTTATTAACTTTAATGAAAGAACTTCTACACTAACACACGTTTGCATTTGCATGTATGTGTGAATGTTTAATCTTTTAAAAAAATAAAGTTTTCCGTTTTTTGCAATTTCTGACTTTCCTAACAGTTTATTTCTAAAACATCAAAAAATAAACAATATTAAACATGACCTTAAAGTAATAATTTACATTTAAAGTAATAAATGGGTTTTTAGACCTTTTAATAGCTAAAAGCTCATTTAATATCATATAATAGATTATTTAAGTCCCTTCTTGTAAGCGAGCATGGTAAGTACTTATTTAATTCCCTTTTTGTGCCGGATACGAGTTATTAGCATTTTAACTCATTACAAAGCAATGTAAGTTTTTGCTGTAACTTTGGAAGCCGTTAGTCATTTATATGAGCAAGAAGGCTTTACAAGACTTTTCCTTTCTCTTTTCCCCTTGTTTTGTTTGTAATAATATTTATTATTAAGCTTCAATTATTGTAACCAAGCCCAGAGGGCCATTTATGGCTAAGCAAAAAACTACTTCAAAATAATACAACATAAGGAAAAAATAATTGAATATAAAGAAACAATGATTAATAACTAAAAAATATAAAAAAAAACAATAATTAAATAATTATTATAACAAATGATATAATAAATAAATCTATAACTAAGCATAGTTTTTTTTTGTATCCTGATTTTACTTTGAGCAGTAGGTAATGCAAAAGTTGCAAATGAAAATAAACAAAACATTATTGAGAGAAGAATACAAGTTATAGACAAAGTCTACCAGGTTCCGCCGAAAGACTCGTGGTGAGACAGAAAAACATTTCAGTTCTCTAGGCAGGGAGTTCTATAATCTCGATAACCTTACCCTAAACGACCTCTCAAACATTGAAGTATGAAAAATAGGAAGCGTCAATTGAGGGTTTCTATTAGAATAGCCAAAATGAAAATTATCAATTAAATAATCGGGAAAACCATTTAATTCCACCTTGTAAAAAAACAACAAAACCCTAGTTGCAACATAGTTTTCAAAGGAACACCCAAGAAATCTAACTACATACGTGTTCAAATGCTGACGAGGTTTTAAACTATAAACAAATCTGACAATTCTGTTAAAAATCTTTTTAAACTTAGTAAGTTTACGACCCGTTGTACCAGAAAAACTTCTACACCTTACAAAATATGGCGCATTAACAATGCTGTGGCCAAACGTATCCTAACAAAAAGGGGAAGATGTGCGTCAAAGGAATATAACCTCCTTAACAAAAACGATATTTTTGAAGAGATGCCATTGATATGAGATTGAAAGTTTAAATGATCATCAATTATAACCCCCAAGCATTTCAACCTATCTACAAACTCAACGCGTGTTCCATTTAAAAGAATTTCCATATCACCAATACGACCACCAAAACCCATTAAGCTGGTCTTTGTTAAATTAACTGTAAATCCATTTACAGAGCACCAAGACAAAACTCTATTAACCAGATTCTGAACCACCTCCTTTAAATCCTCAACAGACTGTGACGCTGAATAACAGACAAAATTTTTTAAGTAAATTCTTTTGTTGGGGAACAAGTGTATATACATTTCAGTTTCTTTAATTTAATTAAGGATTATCTGACAAGCAAAATATATTTCTTTGCTCCTTAACAGCATCCAACCATTAAATAAATCAACATCATGTAAAGTTTTTAAAAGCAAAATTCTACTTGATTCATTCATATACATATATTTACTTTAACATGTACATATGCATAGACATATGTAAACATATGTACATGGTATGCATATGTAAACTTAAACGTCTGCTTTTACCTTTTCCTTTGATGTACACATACATCTGTAAATATTTTTAACATTAAGTGTTTTTAGTGGTTTTCATTTGGGTTTACATTTCTTTAAGCTTAATAGGCTCCCATTAAGATAACGATTATATCGTCACATTTGTTTTTTACATTTTTTTTTTTTTGCAAAAAGGAAAATTTAATTAAAAAAAAAACTCATAAACACACAAACACAGATCTGCACTAAAAACAAAATTGTTCATGTTGAGGAATTTATGTAAATTGTCATTTAGCGTTAAACGATTTGTGTGTTCTTTCTTTAAGTTAAAATGAGTCAAATAAGAAAAAAAGCATCCAACCGCAGCCAACACATGTGCCAACTTTTATCCATAATGTTAGCACAAGGAGCAAAAGGTACTTTTAGTTAACACAAGAAAATAAAAAAATAAAAGCAATATTAACTATCAAATACAAATTTCACACATACTTGTATTTGTATGTGTATGTGTGTGTGTGTATTTCATGCAATTTTAACTACCAACACTCTACTCCTCTGTCATTTGCATTAGGTGAGAGCGTCCTTTAATGGAAGTAGAAGCCCTTTTGGTAAGAGTTTCACGAAAATAAATTAAAATAAAGTTTTAACATCATCAGCAGGCAAAAAGTTTTTGCTCATTATGTCCCTTAGTTTACCTTGGAAAAACTTTTACATATACAACTACATAGAAGTTAACTTCAAAGTGTGTGTTTGTGCAAGTCTGGTTGTTTACAAATGTATTTGTTGAAGGTTTTAAGACAAACATTTATTATCTAACGGATAGAAGAAGAATAGGATATAAGAAACCATTTCCCTTAAACGTTTGGCAATTCCAAGTAATAAGAGGCAACACTATTTCATCTAAATCGCTTATACCTCATTTTTACTTCATGCATTCTTGTGTAGTTTTTTCAAGCTTACAGTGGCTCCCAAAAGATAGTTTGTTTTTATTTGTAATATCCCAGATAGCATTTGGAAGATTGTTTTTCGAAAAATCACCTTTCTGAGTCTTTTAAGAGTACTTTTGGTGATCAAAAACTGATTAATCACTTACACGATCAAAAAAGGACTAGAAAATGATTCGCGCTACTGAGTGAAATGAGTCTAATTTTAAATACAATAACAAATTGTATAGCAATCGCAAATTAACCTTCCATACGTTTTAAATGTGACTACATTTTTCGTCATTTATTATCATTTTCCGCTCACCTTTACGATTGAAAAATGCTTAATCAAAAACAGATCATGCAGGCGCTTAAGAAGTGATTAAAATTATGTATTTTATGATCATATTTTGCGCAGATAGAGGATTGAATACTGCTTGTTAAGTAAATGTCAAACACTTAAATATTTGTTCATTTAAAAAGTAACATCGTGGTATAAAATTCGTTTTGCTGTGAAAGTGAAATTAAAGGATTATTATAAAAGACGTCAGGTAGAAAACTTGGAAGAGGAAGAAGAACTTAAGCAGCCATATGGGGTAAAACAAGAACACGGAGCAATTTTAATTACCTTCTTTTTTATAGTATTTTTATGTATTTATGTATTTATAGTATTTTTATGTATTTTGAAAATGACAATAATAAAAAATAATAAAATAAATAATAAAATAGAAATATGTGTGATAATGACTTACAAAAGACTCGAAAGCGACTAAAGTTATGACTAAAAGAAGACTCAAAAGAGAGTCACAAACGAACTAAAGTTAGACTTATATATGATCAGAAAACACTTCAAATACTACTTAAAAAGGAGTCGAAAATGACTTTGAACTGATATCAAAAAAGACTCATAAAAGACTTATCAAGAAGAGTCACGGGAAGTTAACTTTTTCTACCGACAAAAGTATCTTTTATGCTCAGAAAATGCGCGCATATTTTGCCTTTTTAATCGCGCAGTGGAGTCAAAAAAGACTCAAATTTGATTAAAAAATGAAAAAATTGCTGGATGGGATGTGACGACATAACTTAGTTTAGTTTTATTTTTAATTTTTGTATTATTATATTTTTCTTTTATTTAAATAAATGTTACAATGAATTAAGAATAAACTCACAACCTCTTGTAAGTGTTATAAGTCGAAGGAATCCTTAAAATGTTTTCAGTGTTTTATAAAGTATTTGTTGGTACAATACTCTAATACCTTTTTTCCATGTCTTTCTAATAAATGAAGTCAAAACAAAACTTATACGTTAAATATCATCTTTACACATGGACTTCAATTTTATATTAATATTTACAAAAATTTAATTATTAACTAAAAACAAATGCCAAGATTAGAAGGAATAAAGAGATTTGTATTAATATTTTGCTGCTCACTGTAACCAAATTCCACGAAACGTCAAAACTGTGATGATATGCACCTGATAAGTACTAAAAGTGGTTAAATTGTCGCAAAACTTTCAGATAAATTTCCTGTATTTATAAACACGCACACACAAACATATGCACAAGCACATTATTTAACCACACACACACACACACACACACACACACACACACACACACACACATACACAAGCACAATATTGAACCACACTACACAAGAAGTTTTAACTTTAGCGACAGGTTTTATGTTTCATAAGTATTTTAGTTGTAATTGTCACTATTTATTGTACAAACATGTGTTTAACCTACAAAACAAATTCAAAACATGTTGTGCGATTTGTTAAATGTCTCAAACTTCTTTCACACACAAAAGAATTTTAGTTTCATAATTAAGACTTATATAATAGATATTTTTAATAGAATGAAAGTATGTAATGCAAAGAATAATAATAGAAAAACAAGTAAGAGCGCTAAATTTGGCTGTACCAAATCGTATATACCCTATACCTAATTTTTTAAAAATTTGTATGACAACCCCCTTAGGGGGGTGGAAATAGGGGGTTTGGTATATTCTAAGAAAATGTTGTCAAGGAAAAATTAGTTAGGGTCAGTCTTAAATTAAGCTTATCCACGTGCACCTTGTAAGCTATAGGGGGAATTTTTTACAATTTCCTAAGCTTTGTATGGAATCCTCTTTAGGCGATGAAGGTAGGGGGTAAGTATGTTTTAGGAATATGTTTGGAAGGGGAAACTAATGGGGTTTGGTCGTACACTTTATTTCTTTAATGCCGACTCTGGGGAATCTATGGGCGTTTTTACATAATTTTTTAAAATTTTGTATAGCAACCCTGTTAGGTGCTGGAGACAGGATGTAAGTATGGTTCACAAAAATGTTTGTAAAGAAAAATTAATGGAAGTCAGTGTTACATTGCACCCGTGTAGAAGCAGCTCTGGGGCATTTGTAGAGGTTTTTATGTACAAATTTTAGAAAAACAAATAGAGGTGGTCGTGATTGCTGGCTTATATATCTGTTAGTCATCAAGCGTTTGTACTGAGTTTTAATAGCAAAATTTTTGTAATTTTACATGATATTTTGATACCACAAACAGATACGAGAAATGTCAAGGGGGTTTACACACTTGATTTGAATAGATAAACGGACAGACGGGCATCGCTAAATCGACTTTCCTATCTAAAAGGATAAAGAAAATATATACTTTATGGGGTCGCAGATGGATATTAAAGAAATAACAAATTGAATGAGAAACTTTATCACTAAAGTTAAGGATATAAAAAAAGTAAATAATTTATTTTCAATAAAAAATTTTTAGCACCAAAACAATATTTTACCAAACATTGTCACATTGGTTCTTATCACAATGTGCATAAAATAATGTGAAACCTTTAGAATTTTTATAAAATATAAATAAAATATTAATATTAAATCAATTGCAAAAACAAATATACTCCCTAAAAATTTAAGTTAAACTTAAAAACAAAGTGGCATAACTATTCCAGCTGATTTTTCTATTTTTATATTTTTGCGTTTTATATGTCAAAAACTTTAACGTTTGAATTTGTTGTACATATATGTATGTACATATGCCTTAAGTAATTTTCAACTTTGTAATTTTCATTTAAAAGTTTTTGGCAGCATGAACTTTTATCGACTAACAAAATCACCTGCACTTGTTGCATTTTTTTACCGACTTTGTGAATGAAAGCAGTCTTTAAGAAAACTGTTTTCTCTAATTCGGCAAAAAAAAGATCAGACAGTATTTAATTTTGTGATCAAAAAATAAAATTTATTTTTAAATATCTTTTAATTTGGGTTTTTCGAAAATTTTCTTTCACCAAATTTTTTCAAATAAATATTAAATTGTTTTCTACAGACATACATACATATTTATACATATATAGAAACACTTTTGTTTGTGTTTTTTTAAATTTTAAAAAGATTAAGCTCATGGACTCAGACCATTCACTTTAATTGTTTTTCTTTTGTTGCAATAAAATTGTAATTAATTCAATTTCTAATAAATTTTCATTAACGCTTTTCCTGCTTAAATTGTTTTGCTCTATTCAAGTTTGTATTCGAAACTGTTGTTATTATTGTTTTTATTGTAAATTGAAATTGTAGTTTTTATTTCAGTTGCAGTTGCAGGAGTAGTTTTAATAAAGACATGGAAATGTTACTTCAACAATACAATTAAAATCTTCATACATTTTCTTTAATTTAGTTTAGTGAGTGCACACGAAACTGCTGTAAATGTCTGTATCATCTTCTAAATGAAAAATATTTATAAGTTTAGAATCTTTTACAAGTAAGTTACAAAACAACTAAACATAAGAATTAAATGGTGCTTCAAGGAGAAAAAGGAAGTCTTTTTTAACAAATTGAACTCTCGTTGGTTTAAATTTTATTGTTTCTGTTGTCGCTATATTTATCACAATAAGAAAAAAGTGCTTAAGTCGAACTTTTTGTTTTGCAAAAGAGTAATTTAAATTTTTCAAGATATTTTAAGTAATGTTAAGCAATTTTGTATGAAAACAACAACTTCTCTTTGGTCATCTACTACCAAAAAAAATATTTTATTAATTATTTAATCATTTCAAAAATTAAATTTAAAAAACTTTTTTTAAGTCAAAAAATCTTCAGTGTTTTATCCAAAACTGATAATGGGTCAATGGCTTATTTATATGTTTATTAAAAATAAAAAACAAAAAATTATTGAAACTTTGCTTATTATTTTCAAATATAGAGACTAGAAACACAAACTCAAATTTTGATTAAGTTAACTTAAGTACTTATTCTGTTTCACCACAGATATAAACATGGGTTTACGTCGCATTCACATAAAAATAAATGGATTAAACTTACCTTTAGAATAAAGCGATCCCATATTAGAAACATCTGGTCTATTTATTTATTTAACCAAACGAAAGATACGAAAAATTAAGTTAAATTAACTTTAATAATAATAATAATGTAGAAGCTCGAAAGGTATGTGTGATTGTACGTACACACACACACTAATGCTGTGAATCTCATTTGCAGCACTTGATGCATTTGCAAAATTATTTTTTATTTTTGTTATTTTTTTTTCAGCAACCATTATTGTGCTACACTAACCTTCAATTCAACATTCATAAGATATTTCTTGTATATCAAGTGCTGCACTTCAACTAATACTCCTGCAATACAATTAAACAAACTTAATTCTAATTTAAATTTCTAAGCATCACTTGCCAAATTTTCAACTGTTTTCGGCTCTTTGTTTTTTTTCTTAGTTTTTTCTCTATAATATGCTTAAGAAAGAATTTATCAAGTTTAATTTTTGCATATTTAAAGATATAAAGGTCACTCCCTTGCTTGGGCTTTTGTTGTTGTTTATTCGCTATGGCGATAATAACTTTTATATTAAAAATTCAAACGTTTTTATTTCTTGAATTAAAAATACTTTTTATTAAATGTAATTCTTCCTTTTGACTTTAAGAAAATAATCGTCTTAATTAAAGGAATATTTTTTTTGTTTTATTGTTTCTTGTATTATTGATTAACGAGACCGTTAAAAATACACTTAATACCCTTAAGTGATATTTAAGTTTGGATTAATGTGAATATCGTTACCTTAATATCTAAAGATCCTAACACGTTGTTTTAAAGCCCAGATTTTCGTTAATTAAGCCAAAAATAAGAGCAAAAGAAAAAATATATAAAATTAAATTTGTGCAAATGTGACAACTTTTATGAAGTTAAGTGGTATAAGAAAACAAGTAATATCAGAGTAAGAGCTTAAGATGTGATTAATTTAAAATTTTAAAACTAATCAATTACTACTACTTAAATACTTAATTTTTTTTCTTCTGCATTTCCTACATTGTTGCCTTATTTTTTAATTAAAAGTTAAGAATTATAACACAACATTAGTTCTCTACAATTTCTAAATAAAACAATATAAGCTCTCATCTAAAAATTAAGTATCTTTCTAAATTATTTATTAATTTTTAAAAAATGTTTAATTCTTCACGTTTTAAATGCGTTGTTAACATTTTCACAAAGTATTTACGATACGTATACGTTATATTTTTAATTATTTTTATGCACAACCGAAATTAAAATCGCTCATACGTCCTTTTTTACTTTTCATAAGAACTATCCAAAACACATTTTATTTTAAATAATGGCATTGAAAAAAATAAATAAAAATATTTTAAAAAGTTTGGTTTATTTGTTCTTATTCACGAAGTGATAAGAATGTCTGTTTACCTTTTCATGAATATTTATAACTGAGTTAAGAGCATGATGTTACAGTCAAACAATCATTTACGAATTTTGATGATAAAATTGAACTCCACTCGGCTACTGTCGATAAAATTTGTTTTTTATTAACATTTTTTCAATAATTAGCAATTAAAATTAATTTTCTTCCTATACATATATATATTGTTAAGGCAACTTAGCTTTATCGCTATATAAGACTCGGCACAGCCAAATATATCGCTCTTAATTGATTTTAAGATGAACTAAGATGAATAAGTATTAAAAGAAATTAAGAAGAAGTAATTATGTATTTTAACGAACATATGTATATACATATGAACATATATACATATGTATGTTCTGGTAAGGTTTAAGAGAAAGTTGTTTATTAAATATAATATTACAATGCATAAACAGATAACAAACTAAATAAAAAAAAAATTATAACAAAGAAAACTTTAAAACAAAAAAAATATCTAAAAGAGAATCCTTTTCTAATTCTTCCGTTCTTGTATATAATTTTCAAGGAACTAAATTAATTTTAGTTTTATAATTTGCAATGCACCCACACAGTTTTAGATATTACAGACACAACTACAAATTCATTTAAAGACACAGAAGATGTGATCCAATTGACAGCAAAGCCTTGAACATTTAACTGCTGAGAAAAGCACACTGCAGTAAATAATTTTATGGCCACCTTTACAAAGTTAGGACATTCCTATTCCTTCATAATAACAATTAATTTATCAGAGTTAGAAGTAAATATTCCATAAAATAACTATGAAGTCATGCTGTCATATGTTTAAAATAGATGTTGGGGGAAATTCATAAAAAAATCTTGATTTAAAAAAAGTTTGTACACCTTTTTCAAAATTAAATTTTGTTTATGAATAGGACGTATACGATTTTGGGTGGAAAACCCTTTTTTAAAGCGGTTCGTAATTTTAGAAATGTTATTATGTCTTACTGGTTTGTTTTTTCTAAAACTAACATTTTTTCATTTAAAATAACATTTTTTAAATAAATCAATATTTTTAAAAATAAGGCAATAAAGCTTTACCACTACCGAAATATATCATGGCTAACAACATCGACATACTAATTAAAAAAATAGTGCCATAGTTTTTTCTTAGTGAACTATTTGTTTGAAACGTGAAAGCAAACGCAAATTAAATTTTTTTATCTCACTGTTTCCAAGAAACTGAAACATGCATTGTTCTTATGCAAATATGCACAAATAATTTAGATATGCACACATGCATTAACATACATACATTTATAGGTATTAATGTATATGTTGATGGTATAAAATAGAAAGGGCGTAACTCGATTTAAAAATAGCGTTTTTATTTATTCTTGCAACGAATGTCAGGTTTATCATAAAATTTTTTTTTCTTATAAAAAATAAATTTTTTGTCCCTTTTTATTAAAAATTGCATTTAATCTTTTTTAAATGCAAAGTTTTACAAATTCAAAAAATCGAGTTACGCCCTTTTTATAATAAGCCAAAGGTATGCACTAAATGTGAACACATACACATGTATTTATTTGTACAAAATGTAAAAGTCTCTGGAAAACGATTTTTGTAAATAAAAGAACATAAGTATTCTTAACATCTATTCTTCATTTTTTTATATTTTGTTCATATTTTTATCATAAATTTATTTTTAATTTAAAATGAATTTCTGTTAAAATTTTATTGTTTTCTATTTTCCTGATTTTGCCTCATATCCTGCCGACTAAGAAAATATAACATTTTTTTTTTGTATGTTTTGAAGCTTTAATATTTTAAAGTTTCAACTTTTATTGCTAAATTTTTATTTGTTATTTTCTTTATATGGATTACAACTATTAATCTTTAATAAATATATTTAATATACTTAAAAGTAGAATTAATCAATATTAAAAATTTTAAAAAACATACAATTTCCTTTTTTGCAAAAAGTCTATGGTTGTTAATCAAATTGTTATTTTGTTCAAATGCCTTTTGTGAAGTTTCAATTTCTTAAGTATTTTATTGCTTTTCATTTTATGGTTTATATTTGTATTTTTTTTTTCTAATAATTAAATTAGTATTCTTCTCCGCATAATGTCTATTTAGGGGGCTTTAAAATTTAATCAAAAACTAACTACTCCCACAGTGCTCGTCATTTTAAACCAAAATACGTCACACATATGAAAGCATCATTGTTTTTGCCATCAGGGCGTGCCACAAATGTTGTTATAATTCTTATCGCCATTTTCATCTCTTTGGCAGCGTAAGTGTAATGAAATGCTTGGGTGTTGAAGTGGGGTTTTGTTGTTTTTAAATTTAATTAACAATTTGACGCACAATATCTGGCGGCAACATAAAATTATTTTTTCTTAATGGTATTTCACTTAACTGACGGTCGATTGGCAAGCGTGTATCATAAAGAGAGGGTGACTGGCAGATAATGGCAAATGTACCAAAGACGCACGACAGCGTAAAAGTCCATAAAAAGAAACGATCCAAAACCATTGAAACAAACTTCCAATCTTCTATGATCTAAAGGAAAACCAAAGAGTAAAAACACTTAATTGAAACAAGTATTAAACCAATTTAGAGATTTACAACGAGTTCTATACATTTTACTAATACAAATATATGTTTATGTTGTTATGTAATGTATATATATAAACATACATATAGATATATATGTATGTATATGTATGTATGTGTCTGAATAAGTTTAAATATATTTTCAAGTTTATAAGTATGCATGTTTGTGCTGTAAATGTTCTTAAAAAAAAAAGAAAAAAGAAACAAAGAAAAAAGTTAAAACAAATTTTTAATTAGTCCTAATGCAAACCACTGAAAACTCATCATTTTCTGTGTCACTAATTATCCAGCCTACTCCGCCTGTCTGCCCCCTTCCCTTTATAAAAAAAAGGAAAAAAAATTAATATCAACTGCCAAACGGCTTTATGGCTGCCTTTTTTTGGCTTGAAATCACCAAAAAGGCAAAACCTAGAAAAAATAAACAAAACAAAAGAGAATTCGAGAGAAATCTTTGGGTAAACCCCAAAAGCCGCAAAGATTTGTTTTATGATAAAAACAAATGTATTAGAACATTTTTATTTAAAAAGGAAATGTATTTTAAAATACAAAGGAAATACAAAAAATTTAATTTGAGCTGAATCGTATATACGCGAATACCACAAGTTAATTTGCTTTGCATACTCTTCTAAAAATTTGTATTTAATCTAATAAAATTTGTCTTAGTATTCATAAAAGTAAGGGAATCTTACAAGTTAAATAAGAGAATTTTATTAATCTCAACCACATTATCAAATTTAAATCATAATTTTGTTTATAACTCAAAAGCCTTTTTTTAAATATTAAAATATAAATAATTCTTAAAAACAATATATGGTTTATAAGTACAAAAATATCAAAAATCAAACCTCGTTATCCTTGTCCGCATCCTTGATATGCTGTGCAATAAATCTGACGGCTCGTAATGCTTGCAGTACTTCTGGCGTTAAGCGGCGTGGTATAACATTATCAGAATCTGCCAAATATATTTAAAATAACATTTATTTACAAAAAATTATTTATTTAATTGAACTTGATAAAACATATAGTTTGTTCATTTACGTAAAAAAAATTGTTTCTGTTAATTTCTGCTAGTGAAAATTAAGTTTGACATAGATAAGGTTTTTTTGATAATGATCGGTCCATTTATCGACACAGTCCCCGTACAAATTTCCTTCAGGAATAAGCTTTTTAAAATAAACTACCCCACGATATCTCCACAAAATTGTTCATATATTTATCAATTTATGTCACCAAATTTACAATACAGTTCTGTAATAAAGAATTCATAATTCACCCTGGATCCCATAAAAGTTTATCTTTCGGAAAGTCCCATTCATTCTAATTAACAGCAAATCAATGATGCTTTTTGTCTAAATATATATTTAGACATACACACTACATACATATAAAGTAATATGGTCGAATCTGACTAACTATTATCTACTGGTTAATTTTTCCCTTCTACAAGTTAAATAAACTTACACCTAAACATACATATGCACTTACCTATTGATGGTTGTACACCATTATCGTATACAACATCCTGGTTATCCTTAAAATCACATGGATAATCGCTTATGCTATCCCTTGGAAAAGAAAAAAAAATCAAATAAAAATCAGATTCTTAGGATGATAGTTGAAAATTCATTTAACGAAAACCGATTTATTACCGAACATCTATTTCATTTGTATAAGCGTTATACTCAGGATAGTTTGCAAAATCCGGCATATCAACGGGTGATCGCTGCATAAACATAATTTTTGGCATAAAAGTAATGAAGACTGTACGCACCCATGGAGACATTTTGTGCGTTGAGGGAGATCTTAATATGGTTTTTAGAAAATTCAATTTAAATACAATTAAATAAATAATAAAAACTTTAAATAGAAGTACATATTAAAATAAAAGTAAAAACCCAGTTGGCCAAAACATCAAAACGGCTTTAAGGAAGGTTGTAAATCTATAGCCAATCATTGAGTATATATTGAAGGCAGTTCAAACAAATATTTGACGAAATGTTTATATAAATAGGCGAAAACTCAATTCATATTTAATTTTATAAAATAAGAAATAAATAATAATAAAAGAAATTTGTTAACGACAATAAAGTCAAAGACGATTTGGCTAACTGGAAATTGCAATGGATCTTTGGTCATTTGTTTAACTTACCGAAAATGTATGTTTAGGACACACACAGTAGTCCAAACTGACAACGATACCAGTATCATTGTAAATAGTAGATACTTTCCAAGTAATGGGACTGCCAGTGATGTTGGCGGTATAATTTCAGCCAAGAGTAAAAAAAACACAGTCAAAGACACAAGTATGGAAATACATAAAGTAACCTGTCAACGATATGTATGTATGTAAATCGATACGATAGATGTTTGCCAATCGAACTCAATCACATCGTATTGCGTTGCATTTGCATTTAATATTACAAGAATAAATTAAGAAAGTTAGGACGTCGTTGTATTATGTACATATGAAAATGTATGTATGTGTACTATTTATTTATTTCTTTTTCTCTTTTCGATGATTTGAACACACACACAAACAAATGTTATCATCTAATCAAACAGTAACAATTTAAACATTTAACACCAAAACAAAATGAAAAGCACAAAATTACACACTCACAAATGATCTTTTGTATGAACATATACATATGTATGTATATGCATGTATGTTTATATTTACATACATACAAATACATGTTAATATGTATTTTAATTTTTTGGTAGAAATTGTACATAAAAACAAACCAGCAAACAAACAAACATCCCATATATTAGAGGCGATGAATAACTTTGCGTTTTTATAATTTTTACAGCCAAATACTATTAATCGTTGCAAAGTTACATAAATCACTTTATATGTAAAAGTGATACCTTAATTATCTTTATGAAAGGTTTGATATGTTGTATGAAACTTTAAAAAGTAAGAATTTAAAATTTCTAAATCGGATGAAAACTATTTATATCCAGACAGATATGTTACAGGAAATTACAGGAAATGGGCAGTGCTTAAGTGACGGTGACCACTAATTATCATTACTAAGCAGCATAAGTAAAATCATTGCATGATCTAATCATAACTTATTTATATACTAAAACATTGTTTAAACGTGACTGAATTTTAATTGTTAAAGTAAAGGTGTAAAAGTAAAATCTTTTCTCGTGTGTTTGACAATTTTATTATACAATTTAACTTTGAGTTCATATTATTTAAATACGTTCATTAAATATTTTATTTGTTTTAATTTTTTTTTTTCTTATGATTTAAAAATACATGCAAGGGATCATGGTCAAATAACTCATCAAATTGTAGAAAGAATATAGTTTTAGACTCTCTTAAATTTTTTTCTTCTTTCGTATATGGACTTTAACACTTTCCCGGTCAACAAAAAAAAATTCCAACCGTTAGTGTGCAAAGAAATAAATTTAATTTCAAAGTTAAACTGAATGACTTTTTTAATTTGCCCATGAGTTTGCTGCTAGTTTGTATGGAATACTGTTGAGTCATTTTTATACCCTTCACACAGTGATAATAGCATGAATCAGTTAGTCATTCCATTTGTAATTTCTACAACCCCATAAAGTATATGAATTCTGGGTCCCTATAGATAGGAAAGTCGAGTAAGCCATCTATTAAAGTCAAGTTTCCGAAGCGATATAAGGTCGGACGAAAATATTTTGAGCAAAACGCTATTTAAAATCAGCAAGATCGGTTAACTACTGACCGGAAATAAGCAAAAACTTTAAATGAATAATTTTTTGGAACAAAATTTAAAAAGTATAGCCTTCGCATATATACCTTAAAGGGAGCCACCTGAATTAGGGAAAAATTTTTTTTGGAAAGTAGCAGGTCAAGTGGTATTGCCCCTACAATTGCACAAATTTTCCTTCCGCCTTATCTTAGAAACTATAACATCTATCGACTTTAAGCCTGGTACAAAATAGTCCCAGTACTAAACGTATATTTTGAAAACAAATTAGCGCCGCCTGCAGTAGCGCCCCTACAAATGAACAATATATATAACACTTTTAATATGCTTTATTTCAAACTTTCTGCAACGCATATTTAATATGATTTTTTATTTAAAGGGAAAAATTTATTGAATAGGCTCGCACAAGCGTCCAAAAGTTGTGAAGCTTTCAATTTAAAAAAAGAGGATCACTTTTGACTTCAAGGCCGCAACAACTTAGTTTTATTGTAACATTCGCAGTTAGAAAACAACTTGGCTAGATTAAATGACTGGGTATTTCAAAATACCAATGTAAAGGGTATAAACAATATTTGGCACAATCGAATAAAGCTGTCCTACTTGTATTCATTGTAATTTAACATATTTTCTAAGTCATTTATACATTCAATATAAGTTAATTTTAATTTTAATCCTCTAACAATCAAGGATATATGACAGTGTCATATAACGTTCACTTACTGTGAACCTTTAAGTTTACTTGTGGTACATTGTGAACTTCCTTAATGTAAAACTTTTTTAAAATTCTTGTATGTAGCAACAAGGAAAAAAGTGTTGCCAATTAAGTAAGTTTGTGCATTGTTTATGTTTATTTAAATTGTTGAAATGTAAAGTTGCTGTTTTTTTCTAATATTTTTGCTTGTAATTCTTCTAGGAATAACAATACAGTTGCATTTTAACTGAACAATAAGCAATAATAAAGAGAAGCGTTTAACTAAAAAGTGGCTCAGAATACTTTAATTCTTATTAACGTTTTCAAAACATTATCTAACATTCATACATACACGAATTGTTACAAAATTTTAATTTTTTTGTTCGTTTTTTTTTTTTTTTTTTTTGCATAAAATACATACACAACACAACTACATACATAATCGATATGAATATTGATTCCATGAAACGTAAAATATACTTATTTTATGATGATTGATATTGATTTACAAATTACATTCGATGATATTTACGTTATGAGATTTCACTACTCGTGAATTGGATAAAACATTTCGATCATTGCAGAAATACATTTATATAAACAATAGTGGAGTTTAAACCGAATTCGAAATCACCAAAATCGTAAAAGGTTATAGTTTTTTGTTAATCGATAAATGTTGACTTTTCAAATTTTAGTTTTCGTACTTTTTCATAACAAATGCGATGTAAACTTCACTAATTTTATTATTATTTAATTACTTACTTGAATACTTATGTATATACATATATAAATAAGCATATAAGCACTTATGTTAATTCTAAAAATAATTTTCAGTTTTCTTTATATTTAACGAAATTCTTTTAAATTGTGAAAACAAACCTCCAAAGCAAAAAATAACAAAATTTACAAAAATAAATATTTATAAAATGAAATTCAAGATGAAGACTTTTAAACCAATATGTGGTACAGAAATAATAATGTTTAAAAGTTCATTTATACGTGACTTAACCATAGCCACAGAAAACAGCTGTTCAAACCAAACTTATGGGCAACACTGCATTTGATTATAGGTGACTAACCATTACGCCATAACCATAACCATAGAAACCAATTGAGTTTTGGTTTTTATGACAACGGTTATGTTTATGGCGTTATGAAAAGTCACATATAATTGAACCTTAAATCTAAAAATCTTAAGTAACATAACATGCAAACATTAATAAAAATTAATTTTTTTTTATAATTTCTTTATACCTTATTTTGTAAATAACAGAACAGAATTACAGAAATAAGTCATAATCTGCGTTGTATCGTTGTAGAAATTGCATGTGTGTGTACATCGTATAAAATTAATGTGCTGTTTTTGGAAGCCGAGTAGTGATCGTCTTGTGACGAATTATGTGTCTTTTTTACAATTTTTTTGTTTACAATAACAAAATACATATAATTCGTCCCAAGACGATCACTACTCGGCTTCCAAAAACAGCACATTCCTTTGATTTTTGTTTTCAACAATATTTGTTTAAAATATAATATGAGTATAGAACAATACAAGAGAGGCTGTAAACCAATGTTTTGTAAATATAATTAGGGGATTCACAATGTGTTCTATTTGTCCTATTGTCATAAAAATTTGACAATGCTTTAACAACCTTTACCAACTATTGGACACTCGGCGCAAGTATAAATGGAGTTGTTGTGATAATTTAATAAGTATATTAAGCGACGTGGCACTTTTAAAGAACTATTTTTGTATGAAAGACAACAAAACCATTGTGAAATTTTAAAACAGTATGACAATAGGACATAATAAGACACCTTGTGAATCCCCTAAATATTTTTTTGTTTGCATAGCTGTAACTGAATCAAGGTTAACAGTAAAAATTGTAACCAAAAAACTTTATATTAAATTAGAGCTGATGATAATTGATTTATAAACCTTATATCTCTACAAAAAGCGAAATACAAAATCAACATAAAATATAAACAAACAATAACGACACTAAAACCGAACAGAACAGAACAGAATTGAACGAACCTTTAAATTTTAAGCGGAACAATCTTACCTTTTCACCTGAATCGCTTGGTAAGTAAAATACCAATACCGTTAAGAATGTTAGCGCCACACAGGGTATAATTAAATTGACGGTATAAAATAAAGTCTTGCGGCGCATTGTCAATTTAAATGTTATATCTGTGTAAAATAACAACAATAACAAAGGTAAATAGTACAAAAATAAAGGTATTATCAATAACAATTACCCGAAAAAGGTTCTAAGGTGTCAGGATAGTATTCTTCATTTTTAGTGGCAGGAACTTCTAAAATATCCCATTCGACAGATAAATAAAATTCGCTTAAATCAATTCCAATTTGTACCAGATTACTACCAGGAACCTTTAATTAAAAAAAAAACAACTTTTTTGTAGTAATTAATACTCAAACACATACATACATAAAAAAATAGAATAAAAACGCTTTTTAACAGGGTACACAGCCCAAAAAAAATTCTTCAAATATTATTTTTGCCATCACTTTCCACAATGTTTGTAACCTTTTGGGTTTTTTCATAAGTTTGTGTTTTCACATGTTTTCACTCATACCTGATCTAAATGTTTCAAATCCACTTGTGCCCCATTGTATGTCCATGAACCAAATTTCATAAAACAAATTTGTTCATCGTATGGAAAATATTCGACATTCATTTCACAAGACGACTTGTAAATTGCTGGTGGCTCCCAAAACACTTCGCCTGTATATTTCAAAGTCGCTTTTGTCATTACGGTTACCTGTAGTTGGTTGAAAATAAAAATACTTTACAAAACTGTTGTTGGAAAAAATAGTTTGTTATTATATATTCCTCTACTTTATTTTGCGTACCATCATCTGAAAAGTAATTCGTTGTTCTTTAAAAAAAAAATAATCAAATGCGTTAATTTCATTGTGACAATATCACAATTTTACTTAAAATTTTAATTTAATTTCGAACATTTAAAATGTTTAACTTGATAAACTATGCTTCTGAAATATTGTATTTTTAAAATTTTATTCATATACAGACACTACCACAGCAAAAAATTATAAAAAAACGAATCAAGTTTGGAAAAAATAATTTTTAAGGAATTAACTTTTCAATTGGAATACCAACTAAATTTAATTTAAAAGGCATGAGACTCAAATTTAGTAATTTATTCCTTTTTATTTTTCAGAAAGAGTAACTCAGGTCATTTAAAACTCTTGCCAAATAAAAAAGTCCAATTTATTTATACATATTTGGATTATTTTCATTCTTTTTCGAAGGTAAATTAATAGATTTAAAAAATAGTAAAATAATGTTTTATTAACCATTTAGGACCGTTTAACATGGAACTGACGTTAATAACGTTCGCCACGTAAGATTTTCTTTCTACTAAACCATACCTCATAGTTACCATCCCAGTTGTTGTATAAGACTATATCTGGTACCCAAATGTTTTCTGATGGGACATACAGTTGTTCAACCCCGCCATATTCTTCGGGATCCCAACGCAATTTGTAATCAAACCAACGCTAAAAACAATCAAGAGAACATACATACGTTAAACATCTTTTGGGAGAAAATATTTTACTTTTCCTGCCTATTGTGTTACACCATTTCCAGGTGCATTTGAAAATTTGTATTTCACAAAACACAATAAGAAATACTTTAAATAAAAAGGAAAATTCTGAAATGCAATTAGAAAGTTTTGACATACAATTGAAAATGGTGTAAATAGTGTTTTCTGATTTGAAATGATTTAGAAAACTCCGGTGAAATAAGTGCTTTATCAACATAAGTAGTACCTGTTTGACCCATAAATTAGTTGTCATAACTTGATTTCTCAAATTGACTTCGATTAATTGTGACAATTTAAGGCCCAGCCATACAGTAAGTGTTTCCGTGTTGTTAACTACTGGTCGAATAAGACGATTATAGTTGCTTAAAAGGTCATCATATAGACGTTTAGTATCAGGATTTGCTTCAAAACTCAATGGAGCTAAAAAAAAAAACAAAAAAACACGATAAAAAAATTTATTTTGAAAACCTGTTGCCCGCTAGTTGATTGTAAACAAATGCTTTTTGTAAACAACTAATTCACAAATTTTCCTGTTTATTCTCATTCCGAATTGCTGCTTCTTTTTCTAAGGAAAGTCATGCGCACTCAAAGGGTGTTTTAACAAACGATACACATAACATTTATTAAACTATGGCGTACAGACATACACACATACATCACATACAAATGTATATGAATTTCATATTATTTTAAATATGATTTTAATAAAAAGTATTTAAAAACTTACGCATTGAATATGTGTGTGAAACTAAAAGAAAAACTAATAAAAACGGCAATTTTGACATCTTCTTTACAAACAATTCAAGTTTTTACATAATTTTTTTCACAAATTCTTTCTTCAACTCTCCGAAGATGATGTTGTTCTACCAAATAAAAGATTAAAACTACTGACTAAATCAATAAGGGCAGGATGCTGTGTTTAATTTTAGAGGGTTAAACATAAAGTTGTCAACACTTATTTGAAAGAATTTATTCATTTCATACCACAACACTAAAAACCGTTAAATTTTTAAAGTTGTATTAAAACATATCGTCACTTTGTTTTGAATATAAATAAATAAAATACATTTAAATTAAGCTTTTCTTACATAATTAAAGTTTTAAAGGAGTTTGAATATATTTTTAAATTAAATGTCGATATATGTAGAAACACATGTTAGTACTCATAAAGTTAAAAACCATAACCAAGGTGGTCAAACACCCCCTTGGCAATAACAATAAAATCGGTTGCTTGGCAACCGGTTTCCTTTTTCAAACATATCAAATCAATAGGCAGAAAAATTTATAAAAAAATAATAAATATTGTTTGATAATCGTTAAATAAAAGATTTAAGATAAAAATGTCTTTTAATTTTACATACAATTATCCTCAGGTGGCGAGAGAATCTGGATTTAAATTAAGGAATTATAAAGACGGACCATTAGACTGGCGTTTAATAGGTAACCAAAGCCAAGTTACTTGTAATTGTATATTGAAATATTTACTTTATTGCAGGTTCATTGGAAATAGAAAGGATCTTAAGAGATCAAAGTTTAGAGCAAATCGATTCTGTTTTAAATCATTTATCTGAAGCGCCTTTAGGATCGATCTTAGAGTCAAATATATTAGACAGCGGAATTGCAAAGTTTTTTATGCTTTCACAATTTTCAGTGCAATACCTTTTGTTTTGCCGCAAGTTCTTGGAAGAAACTGTCAGGGATTTAAGGGAGTCGCATGGTGTTTCCCAAATGGAACTTGCAACTTTAAAAACATCACTGGATGAGGCAAACAATGAAATACTGCAATTAAATAAGAAAATGACACAGATTGAAGCCATACATGAAGTTATATATCCATGTCATTTATGTACTAAAAATTTCGTTAGCAATGACGCCCTTAATCTGCACATTTCCCGAAAACATAGCGGAATCATTGCAAAACAAGAAAATAAATCCGAATCGGCACGTTCTCTTTTGTTAAAAGAGCGTGAAAATGATGTGACTCTTATAAATACAATTAAACTGGAACTGGAGATTAAGCAGCTGAAAGAGAGATTAAATAATGCGGAAAGAGAAATCAGAGAAAAAACTATAAATTCAAATAGTAAAAATCCAACACAATATGTAGCGGCAGCCGTTGAAAAATCTAAACAAATTACGGTACATAGCGTTGGAATACAAAGCAATTTGTCTGAGTTAAAGGAACGGGATGAAAATAGCGAAGATGACCAAAGTATCTCCTCGCATAGTCGACAGCAACTATGTACGCTAGAAATCAGATTGCAAGAGTTTGAAAAATGGAAGAAAGAACAACAATGTCAAAACTCAGAATTTCTAAATGACATAAATAACAAATTGAAAGACCTAACTGAAGCCCTGGAATTAGCCAGAACTCTAAAACAAGATGAACATAATGAAGACGAGCAAAAACCAACATCATTTGAAAATTTAGAACTTTTGCTTCTTAAAAAAGTGAATGATATAAATAAAGAAAGTACTGCAAGGCTGGAGCAAGTTCTTAGTAAAATGGAATTAAACTATAAAGGCAAACTGGATCAATTAGAAAATGAACTATTTAGGTTGAGCAAACAATCTTTATTACAAAAACAAGACCAACAATCTAATGGAGGGTTTATAAAAGCTGGAAATCATTGTACAGAAAGTGTAACAGAAAACTCAAATGATGACGAAACATTTAAAATAATTAAAAATCATGATCAAAAAAGACACAACAGCACCCCGATTAACACTGATTCCAAAAATGTAAAACAACCACCCAAGGAATCCTCAGCATCTGAAAGTAACCAAACTTTCGTTAAGTACGACAATGCAATTCCGCAAGAAAGAGGTAAGTTTTACATTTAAATATTAATAAATTAATATTAAAAATAATATTTAAAATATATATAAATTAATAAAAGAATCTAATGATGGCAACAAAACCATGACCAGAAGTTTTTCTGAAGATAGTAACACTGATGTTTCCGACAGCGTTTTAGACGAAGAAAGCTTCCGAAAAGCTAATAGTTCTTTGCAAAAATATAAATCTAAAAATAAAAGCAATAAAATGGACAAAAAACTTGACCAAAAGTAAGTATCAACTTAAAACTTATAACAAATTTTAAAATTTGTAGCTGATTTGTATTTACTTATGTATTTAAGAGAAATTCAAGGATACGCCTGCTTTCCACTTGCTTGATTTTTTTTTTTTTTTTTGCTTTTCCTTATAATGTGATGAACCTTTTTAAAAATATTGATGCCCAAATTTACTCGAATAATAATTAGCTTTGATCGTCAATTGACAGGAATGTTGTAGGAAATATTTTTTTATTCATTTGCAAAATCATATTAGGTATGTTCATTTACAGAAAATTATCACTAATTTTCGATAATTATTACTAGTAAGTGTTCACGTACACAAAAAATTAGCAGCTAGAGAGCCAAAAAAGAGCGTAATAAGTTTAGAAACAAAAATGTTTCTGATAATTTTTACTAGTAAAAATTTTATTATCAGATATTATTCAAACATTCTTTCTGTCATTATGCTTTGAAAAAAAATTAAAGTTTTAAATTTTTATAAGTTTACAACAAGGCATATCCATACAAGGTAGCCGCAATAAAAAATTAAGAGAGTCGTTCTCTTACTCTTAATTTTTTTTACATGGAGTTTGACACTAAACTCGAAAAATTTTTCAATTTTGGTGTCAAACTTCATATAAAAAAAATTAAGAGTAAGAGAACGACTCTCTTAATTTTTTTAATGCGACCACCTTATATGAATATGCCTTGGTTTACAATAACAAAATACATTTGCTTGCAAGTTTTGACTGTAAAAGTGTTCATTTACTTTTAAATATTTTTGAGAGCAATTTTCAAAATATTTCTTTTTACTCTCTCGTTGCTAGTAATTATTGGAAAGTTATTGAACACAACTATTGTTTTTCTGTGCGTCGCATTAACATATAATGCTGCAATTCATCCGTTTGAAAACTTTTGCAAAATTTTCGCATCGATTTGTTAGGGCATAGTTTTGCATATAACAGCATATTTTGTCATATACATATTACCTTAAGAGTATCTTTTTTTGTAAGGCCCGTTTTAAAACATGTTTTGAATTTTTTTTATTTAATTTGGAAAAAACCTAATAAAAAAATCTTTCGAGTGTTTATTGCCACCTTTTCATAGCTTTTGTTTTAAATTTTTTTAATTATTTTAAAGTGAACTCATTTTGGTTTGTTTTGATTTGACCGCATATTTTCTACAGGAAACTCTAAAAAAAATTTTCAATAGAAATCATAGATCTAAATCATATCCTATACTGCGAAAGTCCACATATGGATTTGAATGGACACTAATGGAAACTTTAATTGTTACTGAAAAAACCTCAAAATATTTTCTATTATTTAAAATATAAAAAAATAATGGGAAAACCATAGTAACTTACCTCAAGTACCATTTAAGAATTTAAAATCGGTAAAAAATTATCAGGTTACAAAAGATTTAATGTAACAATCGCAAAAAGATACACTTCACAGTGGGGAAGAATCGATATTTTCGGAAATAATTTAGAAATTTTTCAACGGCTTGTCCGATTGACATAAAATTTTACATGGGCATAGTAGAGGAATATTCGCCTTAGCTTTGGGTTGGCGCAATAAAGTCTCAAAAGGGGACATGAGAAATTCGTAATAATTTTTTTTTGTATATATCGAATTTTTTATTTATTTGCATTTTTAAAACCCGCAACCCTTGGTCCAGTTTTTTTGAAATGTCGGATCTAATACATAACCGATTTTCCTAAAATTGTTTCTGTTAGCCAAGAAAAAATTTTAAGCGTAATGAACAAAACTATGACAATGCTTTACCAAATTATAAAATATAAAATTTAAAATCTGACAATTACAAAAAAGTTGAATTTTCGGCTATATTTCCCCGAAAATGTGCCTTAAATCTCTTTTGATTAGAAAAATTTACCCACCTTAATGTACATGCGCATATAATAGTGCCCTTCACATAGTGATAAGGGTATTCTTTATTATCCATTTCCGACCACATAAAGCATATATGTATATTCTGGATCCTTATAGATAGGGAATCGATATAGCCATGTCCGTCTGTCCGTCTGTTAAAATCAAGTTTTCGAAGTCAAATAAAGTAATACGGACCAGTTGTTTATGTCAAACTATTAGAAATATCCTGAAGATAATCGCTGTTTAAAATCAGCAAGATAGATTATATACCGACCGAGATATAGGCAAAACGGTGTGATTGCCTCAGTTTTTTTAGAACAAAATCCATACAAAAATTGTAACAAATAAAAACTGTCAAATCTGTTAAACATGTATGTTTATACGTATGTATGTAGATAGGCATAATACATAATCAAAAAGTTTATTGTATGCTTGGACGTACATAGGTATGTATTGTTATATGGATGTAGGTACATACCCTGCCGTCAAATGAGTAGCTAACTACAAAAAAACTAGCTTTAAGTTAGCTTCTATAGACTAACTTAAAGCCAACTACTACGCAATGCAAAATTTGCATTAACCAAAATGTATTCAAACACTGCGCAGTATTTTTTTTAAATACGATTAGATTGCTTTAACAAATCAAGCAGAAGAAAACTTGTTCTTTCAATATATTATTTTACATTTAAAAACAAAGTGTCTCGGTGGCCTAGAGGTAACGCACTTGTACTGCAGTGCAGAAATCCCTGGTTCGAATCTCAGCGTCGGTAAATACAAAAAATGAAATTTTTAAATTGTAAATATTAATTACTAAAAAAATTTAAATAAAATATAAAGTTCTTCTTCTTTAATAAAGCTCCCTACATGTCAAAAAAATGACATTTAGGTTTAGAAATAATCCCGCTTACGGCTTAAATCAATCAATCTTTTTTGGCTTAAATCAAGTACGGTTCCGAACTTAAATCAATCCTTTTTTGGCTCAATTGTGGATAAAAGTAAGAAATTCGTAACTTATAGTTAATTAAAAAAACCAACTTAAAGCTAACTTAAAGTAGTAAGTTTATAGCTAGCTACAAAAAGTTAACTTTAAGTTAACAGCTAGGTAACTAACTTCAAGTTAATTAAAAGTAATGCAGAATCGGACAATTGACTACTTCATAGGACATCGCAATGTTAAAATAGTTAGTTAATTCCATATAAAAGTAATGCAAGTGTCAACCACCACTACTTAAGAAATAGTTAGCTTCAAGTGAATTTTAAGTTAATTGAATATCCGACAGGGTATGTATGCATATACATACAATACAAACATCCATATAAAAAACATTTTTATAATAATATTTGTAAGTACGAATTAACTCGACTGGATCAGATGGCTGGCCATATAAAAAGACCAATGTGAAGGGTATATAAGATTCGGAACAGCCGAATATAGCGATTTTACTTGTTTTAGTTCATATCTGAACTTGTTTATGATCTGAACTCTATGTATTCATTTGGTATACCCTTGTACAATATTTTTGAATATGTGTAATGGGGTCTCGTTATTTCATAGGTTACAAAACAATGAGGTCTTTACAACAAAAATGTGATCTTTTAGTAAAGTCGTTAGTAATAAAATTTGTAGGTAATACTAAAATAGAATAAAATAGACTTGTTTTAAATAGCTTAAAATTTTTATTTAGATTTTAGGTAATTTTTGTAAGCACATTTGTAAGCGGGAAACGTGAATTTCTAGACAACTCAAACAAAATAACTAGTATTTCTTTAACTCCCATATCACATGCTAACTTACTAAGTAAGAAAAGTTTTTGTTTTGTATTGTTTTTCCAATGCCTTTTCGAATCGAATGCCGAAATTTTTTCCTTGCCTAAGGTTTTATTAGATTTGTGACATTTTTCTTTCTATTTACCAACAGACATTGTTACAGGTATTGCTTTCAAGTGCCACGATTTTGCTCCCAGGTTTGTTTACTCGGCTTTGGATGTGCATAATTATATGAACTCGTTTAAGGGAACACAGAAAATTTAGTTTGTTTTGAAACGAAACAAGTATATGTACTCAAATTTCCGGTTTTAATCTTAGTGCAGAACAAACTGGCCCTTGTCGTCGCTTTTCTCTATTTATATGAATATAAATAACATTCACGGTTCATATATATTTTTTTTCTTTTTTTTTTTAAGAAAAAAACTACCTCCATCAAAAAACATGACAAAAAAAGATGCAAAAAAACTTATAAATCAACGTCTCTTAGCCTTAGGTGTAGATATGGCATCCAAATCTTTATCTTCAAGCATGAAAAAACGAATATCAGCTGAACTAAATGAAAATCGAAATAAATTAAAGCAGGTAAATACAAACTTTATTAAATCTGTATATGTACATATATATAAACATATTTTCAAAAACTTTATTAATGCGTTTAGAAACATTCGAACTTTTATGTCACCAGAAATAAAATAAAAAAATTTGTTGACAAGTTGTGTTCAACTAAAATGCCAGAAAACGCTAAAGCCCTACTAGAGGCTACAAATCCTATCAGCCTCAAAAATCAAGAACATAATGACAGCTCTTCAACAGACGAAGAAAGTCAAAATGGTGATAAAATTATAAAAGCTACAAAAGCCTTAAGCGTAAAGAATTGTAAAACAAATACTGAAAGCTTTAAGCAAAGATTAGAGCGCGTATTAGCGTCCCCAATAATGAAACCCGAAGAACACATTATTAAAGCAATTGTACACGAACAGAAAACAGTGCAAAAACCAGTGCCATTACCACGTAAACGAGTGATGTTTAATCGACCCGAGAAGCAAGAAAGTTGTTCATTAGAGGTAACTGATAGCGATGAACCTTGATCGCTAGCTGGTTTAAAATTTAAATCCAATTTTTTTCTGGTATTTATTTATTTAATAAAGATATTTTAAAATTCAAATTTCTGATTTATTTATTTTGGCTTAAGTTTATTATTTATTTTTCCATTTTTATTAGAAGAAATATATATTTTTCGTTAATGTTGAAAGAAACTTTTATTTCTACCGATATTAGCCGAGTTCGGTAAGAAATAAAAATAAGTTGTTTTAAATTTAAAAATATTTAACAGGATTAGTTTATTTGAATGTATTTTTGTAAGTTTATTATATTTACAACTCCTTAAAAGGACCAAGTTAAAAATTGATTATAATTCAAATTAGCTGAACCTGGTTTTTCTGGATTAAGTCGGCAATTAACTGATATGGAATAATATGTTGAGAACCAGCAGCCAAATCAACTTCTTCATCATCCACACCGACGACAACTGCAGGAACTAAAAATAAAAGATCGTTTATATTTTCACATTTAACATATTTTTTTTTTTTAATTTTTTCCTTTCCAAAAAATTAATAAAAAAAATATCCATAAACTTTAAAATTTTGAAACAGTAAACAGTGAAAATTATATATTGGTACGTTTTAAGTACTTTTTGCAATTTATGAGCCAATAGAGAAAACCCATTAATAAAATTGGGACCAGATTAAGGTCAAAAGTAAGCAAAGTGAACAAAGGGTACTTTTTTACATCTTTTGTACTGTTGAATTTATGACTTTATATAAATAAAATAAAAACTTTTTAATTGGCCCAGACATATTTGGTACTATATTTGCATTGTTTGAGACTAGATCTTGAAATATGAAATTAAAAACTATTAACCAACATTGAGATCGGAAGTAAGCTGTGAGAAATACTATTTTAAAAATTTTTTGTATTTTTTTTGTTAGTTTTTAATTTAATTTAATTTAGGTGATCAAAAAGTATTTCTCACAATTTTTCCATATTTTGGCATAAGTCTATATACATAGAATTAACAACCTTTGACCCACATTGGAGTCGAAATTCAATTAAAAGGTCAAAAAAAAGCTTTTCATATTATTGGTACTTTTTTTTCATTTTTTAAAGCTTCGGTTCCAGGAACATGAAATTAAAGGCTATTTACCCAGATTGATATGTATAACAATTTTGTATTTAGCAAATTGGAAAAAGGTAATTTATGTTTTTTGACGACGTTGACGCAAGTGTGTGCTTTAAACAAAAAAAATAAATTTGAAATTTTTCTTGAGAAAAATAATTATTCTTGATAAATACAGGTAATCTTGCAGAAGGCGATATATTCAAGAACATTATCAGTTTTTTAATGGAGATTTTATTATTTTAGCGCTTACCGGACACATTTGCCTTTATAAAAACATGGCTCATCAGATTTGGTCGTACAACTCTTTGATCTGTTTCCGATCTTTGCATATTTGGCATGTATTGCAAAGCAACTTGCTGAAAATATTCCTCAAAACTTTCGTAGTAATCCTGAGCAAATTTCGTTTCTTCTGGCGATAAGCGTTTCTCGTCTGGTTCTCTTTTTAATTCTTCATTTAGAATATGCCTATTATATGTTTCAATTTTTTGTAGTCGGCACCTTAAGTAACTTGTTATAATATAACGAATGCGCTCCAATTCCATTTGATGTACTACATAGCGAAAATCGTTTTTATCTAAATCTTTCATGTTCTCTTCCATGTAAGATACTTGACCCACCATCAGTTCCAGCATATCGCTTTGATGAGGCAAGATGTCGGGTGCACACATTTCGTTAGTCCATGCCATTTCTAAAAATTCTAAAACTTTTTGTGCAGTTATTTCTTCTCCCTCATCATTGTCTTCATTAAAATCTCTTATTACCGGATCAAGAGTAGAAACATTTAATTCATTACCCAAAATATTTCCTACTTTTGTTGAGCAATTTTCTTCAGACATTTAGAAAAGAAACAGCAGCATTCGTTTTAAACGAAATTAAGCGCGACTGGGCCTATAAAACCAAAATAAACATAAGCTTCTTCTTATAACTTTAAGCATTTACTTGAATTAAGGACAAATCCAGGGCTGCCATCTTTAGTTGAACACTAGTCCATGGTACAATTACCGTACCAAGCACCAGGCTGAAAAAACCATATTTTTATTGTGTTTTTAACGATTTCTCACAGTGTTTCTAAGGGCCTTTTTAATAATCAAAAAAAAAAAATTTCTGGACTTTTTTGTAGTTATATATGGGCAAAAATTATTCTTTTACTCTTTTGCGAAAAATAATTTTCTAAATAAAAAAAGTCCTGAATGTATAGTATAGTATGCTTATATTTGTTTTATTTCAACAAAAATCAACCGGTCTGAATAAAATTGTAATATTTTTGAAACTTCGAATGCAAAAAGAAATGAAACCATGAACATAACTTCACACTTTGCAACATAATTCTAAAAATAAACTTTATCTTTCACAATCGTGTTTGTTATACGACGGCAACTCTGGTTCTTGTACAGTTTCATATACTCAGATTTGTTCATAAGCAACCGTTGAACCAATCATGTGAGTTAAACTCACCCAATGAATAAATTCACAATGAATCAATTTATGCGTTGACCAAACGAAGCTGATTTTATTCAAGGCAGATTTTTGCTCAAATCGCTTAAAATTTTAGCATCAGATTAAATCAAGAGAAAATGTGATAATGCTATTTTCTAATATACACTGAGTTTCAACAACTTTGCGGATGAGTGCAGGAAAAAATGATTTAATGTCCTTAAGATGTGATATTTTAGCTAATAAACCACGCATTTATGCGATTTTTGAGTTATGAAGGTTTTTGGGACACAGCTCCAGTTGCTAAAAATTTTGCTAATATAATAACATATTATATATTAATTCTTTTTATTTAAACAAATAAATATTTTTTCTAAAAGCACATGAAGTATGCTCAAATTTACAATTTAATTTACTTATTTATCATTTTTCGTTCAAAAGTTACAGCAGAAATAGTAAAATACGACCATTTTTTCAAAAATTTTTTTAAACTTTTTTTAAATACAGGTTTTTTATGTATTTATTAATATCCATCAAAAAAAATTAATCAAATTTTAATATGACGACTGTTATGAGTTATTCGCCATTTCTATTTCAATCACCCCAATGTGCAACGTGCGATTTTAAGAAATTGTTGTTGTAGTAACGAGGTCACCTTTTCAACACACCGTAATTCATGATACAATATCATGCCGTAATTCTTATCAAAAACAAAACAATTTTTTAAACATGAGTTTAGAAGAACATAAGAAATATTATTACATTATTGTAGAAAAAATCTTTAATAACTGGCAGAATCTACGTTTAGCCGTTGAAAATGGAATGGGAGGCAGGAATGGACAAAAAGTAAGCTTTATTAAAAACCGTGCACCTCTTTATGAAAATGTATTCACAAATATATTTTTAGGTGGCTATAGATATTATGAACTATACTTATGAATATTGTATTGGTAACGAAAACATTACTCAAGGTGAACTTCAAGAAGTTATTGAAGATTTAATGGATCAAGAATTTAACACGATTTGCGAAGATGGATCAGTGCCTGAAATGTGCAATTATTTGCTACGTTACAAAAAAATGAGCCTACAGGGTCAATACGCAGATATTGAAAAAGAGCTTAGCAAATTGCCGCAAGGAAAGGAATGGCTGAGACCTGATGTCAAAATTACGTATACAGATATTGCCGGGGACTCTTCTTCAGAGGATCACAGCGATTCGGAAGACGATGCAGACATGATGGATGTTGAAATTGACATTGATGAACCTTGCGGCAGTAAAGTAATTAAATCAAAACCACATGAAAAAAGCGAGGATTTTGTTGAGCCAGAGAATGGCTGGACTACAGTGCGAACCAAAAGAAAATAAAGTCAAAAGGAAGTTTTATTTAAATAAATTTTTATTAACTTCTGCAAGATCTATGAAACGAAGTGTGTCAATCTGTTCAGTCTCCATTAACACGTGATGGTTTCCTAAACAGCTTTTGCAATTTTTAATAAAATTATCACTATTTTTTAAAATGTTTGGGCTAATTTCTTGTTTCAGGTCGCTCCAAGATTGAATGTATTTTATGGGTTTTCCTCTTAATAGCAATTGCACATCAGCAACAGTGGCTATCTCATCGATGTCAGGTGTAAGAGACATATTTATAGCCGGATAAATGAAAAAAATAAAAAATGCTAGACCAACCAGCACTAACATTGGTATAACAACAGCAAAATATTTATCTGGCAAATATGTTAAACCCCATTCTCTAGTCGGCAGCAGGGCCCATAGCAAATAAAATACAGAAATAGTTATAACTAGCAAATAAAATGCGTACCCATATAAAGCTCTATGTGGAGTGGGAGCCGGAGTATGCTCCGGCATTTTGTGCAAGTTCTAAATCGAACAACTTAATTGTATCTTTACACAGTAGTAGACTTTCGAAGAATGATGTTATCGCAGTTCTTAAATTCTTTGTTTGATCCGCAGTAATATATACTTCAATAGAGTTGCTTTCTAAACGCAGTTCCTTGTATACAAAATTGCGCTTAGGTTCTTTATCTACGCTTAAAACACGATATGCAATTTCAGCGTGTCGTCTTGAATCAAAAGGAATTTTTAAGGTTCTGCAAAAAAAACTTATTTTTATTAAACAACAAAAATATTCCAAACTACTTACGCTTCAGAATTATTAAGGGCGACTTTTTCTTCCATTTCGCTTTGCATTATAACCATGATACTAATAATTTATTTATTTGTATCATGTTTATAACATTAAAGTAATGTACGATGATACAACTAATCAGGTAATCGGTTCTTTGTATCATGATACATGGTATATTAAACAAGGTAGGAGTAACTGATCAGCTGACTTTTAATTCCGCCATATGTTTTCCAACTTACCTTGGCAAATTTTTTATGTTCTATAATGGTTGTGTATAGTGTGTATGTGTGAACGCAACATTTTTGACAGCCAAGCTGGAATCGAACAACAACAAAATGCATGCTTAAATTTTACAGGAAGTTGTTGTTTTAGGGATGAGGTCATCTTCTTATTCCACCATGCTTATTAATATCATGTAAAAAACTCTCCATATGAATTTGATAAGTTAACTACATATAATATACCTTTGTACCTAGAAGCCATATACCGGAAATAAAAGTCAGCTGATTAGGTGCTCCTACCTTGTTTAATTATCGACATCACTGACCACAATAAGGCGTATATATATAAATTACAGACTCTAGATAAGTTCAACAGAACTACTAGGGAGTCTCTGCCAAAAGTAAACTTGGCAGTACAACCTTTAGCCACTTCATTACGCCGATGGCTTTATAAAAAAAGGCGTAACTCAAATTTGTAGTAACCTTAAATTTGTATAATTTTGCACAAGATATATTGAACTGTCATCTACATCAAAATGAATTTTTATTTACTTTAACAGGCATTACTGCATCTGAATGCTCACAAACTCACATTAAAAATTTTTCGCCTATTATGGTTTGCAACTCACCTCAGTTGAGTTGTAATTGTGAAAATATTATCTTTTTTCAACTTAATGTTAGTTTGGTTGACAAAAATATGAAAAAATTACAGCTCATCACTAGCAGTTGTTTCGTTTGGTTGTAATTTCAAATTTTACATTACAACTGAAATAAAGTTAAGTTGTGAACCATAAAAGGGGCCTTTATTTAATTTTTAATAAAAAAATGTTCCACCAAGGCGATTTAAAATTATAATATATGTATATTAATTTGCCATACTTTTCAATTTCATTTAAAATCTGTCGACTCTTTTAAGCTAGTTTTACTTTACATGAATGAGCGTTGTAGATTTACTCTTCATCTTCTTTCCGATGCGATTTTTTCTTATCATTTCTGCTAGAGGACGATAAAGAAGACGATGCACCGGCTTTACTAGAACGCTCACGTTCTTTATCTCGAGATTTAGAACGCCGGCGAGATTTTTCACGGCTTCTAGATCGTTCTCGTCTGGAACTAAAATGTAATATCCAATAAATATACAATTTAATCTGAATATTTAGCAATTTAAAAAATTACCGTTCACGTTCCCTATCTCTTTCACGTTCTCTATCTCGATCTCTTCTTCTGCGCTCGCGCTCTTCATCAGAACGTTCGTTATCCTATTTTTATTTAAAATAAACGCGCTGACTTTAAAGTGAAATTTATAGCAACTATGTACTTACATCAACTTTATCTTTATCACTCCTGTCTCTGTCGCGTTCTCTATCCCGTTCGCGTTCGCGATCTCTTTCCTTATCACGATCTTTTTCTCTATCTTTATCGCGCTCTCTTTCACGCGACTTTGACCTCCTTCGAGATTTTTCACGACTTCGCGAACGCTCGCGTCTAACTCTAATTTAATAAGAGGTAATTTATAAATTTGTTTAATATACAAAACATTTGAATACCTTTCTCGATCTCTGTCTCTTTCTCTTTCGCGGTCCCAATCTCTTTCTCGACGTCTCCTTTCACGTTCATCGTCTATGCGGTCAGGAGGAGCATTCGGGCCCATCATTCGAGGAGGTCCCATTGGAATATGCATGGGCGGTCCACCAGGTCCCCCTGGACCCATCATCATTCCCATCGGAGGACCCATTCCTATGTTTGGTGGTGGCATGCCGCCCATCATTGGTGGCTGAGGGTGTCTTATTGGTGGCGGCCCACCCATCTGAGGAGGTGGCCCACCCATTGGAGTTGGCAGTATACCTGGTGGAGCGGACATTTGTTGAGGCGGTGCGGAGTTCGGTCCCGGAGTAAGTTCTTTGATACCGCTGGGAACCCAATTTGGGTTGTCTCCTCCCCACTGCGAATCCTGTGTTGGTTCATATCCATAATCAAATGGTTCGGGTTCATGAAAGAACGATTCTTCACCAGGTCCGGGTCCAACAAAATTAGGGGGCATTTGACCAGATCTTGAATATTCCCGGCACTCAGCCGTCATTACCTGGATTGCGTTTTCTTTTGTTCCAGGTTGACTTACAGGGCGTGGACCTCTAGGTGTAGACGCAAACCTATGGAGAATACCTTGGTGAGGCCCGTGATGCATACCAGATGGTGGTATTATAGCTGGAGGAGGCATTTGTATTGGCTCTCCTAATTGCCCAACATGCATTTGACCAGGTGCAAGCATGCCGGGAGGCGGACCTGTGAGCGAAATTCCTTCATTCTGTCTTTCCAGTTGCGGATTTAGGTTCTGAGTTAAACTGGCTAATCCTACACCACTCTCGGCCACACGAAATCTTTTTTGGCGTTCACAATATGATCTCCATGTTTCTTCGTTGAATCCATAATTAAAATAATCTGTGATATCAGCACCTGGCTTACGCCATGGTTTATCTTCTAAGGAGTCTATACTAAACTCGTGGGCCGCGACACCATTAATTGTACCAACACCTTCAAAATCTTCAATAGAAAATTTTCCAACTTGATTTGTCTTGGATTTTTCTTGGCTACCGGCACCAGCCAATAAATTCGATCGCTTATTTATGTTATAAGTACTAGGTGCAGCCTTAATGTCGCCTATTACAACATTGATGTCATCATCAGAATCATCGTCCTCATCATCTTCATCTTCCTCGTTTATACCGTTGTCCTTTTTTTTTTCTTCCTTATTATCACCATCGGTTGTATCCGCGATTGTAGCTGATGCTGTGGCTTCTTCGTCTTCTTCCATTTCATGAGCCGGATCTTCGAAATCTGCCAACTCCTCGCCAGGTAAACCATCATCCTTGTCTTTCAAGTTGCTAATACCATCACCTTGAGTTACAGCTGCTAAGGCTTCATTTTCTGCCTTTAACAATTCTTGCGAGTTTGCTTTTCCCATACCGGCATCATCACAGGTGCTTTCAGCGTCTAGACGCTCTTCCTCATTTGTGGTAGAGTCGGGGTTTGAAGTACCATAGAGCCAACTATCTTCATTTGTATCATCTGCCATTTTCATTCAATCAACTCTACTTTTTACTATTTTAAGCCCTAAGCAACTATTTGTAAGCAAATAATTGCAAATACTCATTAAATATCTTACAGAGTTAATTTGTATGCATGATACAAAATCTCTACAAGGTATAGTCACTACGACGACAACTACACAAACACGATACCAAATTTATGAAGTTGTTGTAAAATTTTATTAAGTTGTAAAAACATCCTCGTTTGTGTCAAAAATGTACGGTTTTGACAGTTTTAACGAGTGAGCACATTTCAACAAAAAACAGTCCGCTGTTGAATCGACACTACCTTGTAATGTAACTGTACCATATGGTAATTATTTCATGCATTGTGATATGCATGGTACAATTACCTTACAAGGTAGTATCTATTCAACAGCTGACTTTTTTTTGCTCGAGTTTTTTCACTCTCTAAATCTGTCAAATAGTACGTTTTTTGACATAAACGACAATGCTTTTACAACAACTTCATAAATTTGGTATCGAGTTTGTTGTAGTTGTTGCCGTAGTGCTAGTACCTTGTAAGGTAATTGTACCATGGTGATATGTTTTGTTGTCAAAGTGTGCACATAGTGGAATAATAAGATGACCTGGTGCCTACACCAACAAGTTTAAATTTTTATGAGTGTCAAAACACAATTTGAAATTTTTATTTTTAGTATTACATTACATCTGGGAAATTATAATAAGTCGCTAATTCTAAAAGTTGTTAAACTGGTACAAAGTGTATGGCAATACAAAAACAAGCATTTAATCCGGTAGATTTAAAAACTTAAATTTAAAACGCAGACGTTAATTGATTTGAAAATAGAAAACGTTCTATTTTCAACTGAGGTTAGACGCAAAAAAAATGTCTTGATTTTAATAAAAACTGCACTCTGTGTTAAAAACTCGTTTGCATAAAAAAGTACTTACTTACATAACACAGCTGTAAAAAGTGGTACTTTGTTACACTGCAATATAATTGGGGGTAAGATATGTTACACTCTTGCCAGTTATTTGTGCAACATGTTCAGAAAGGAAAACGAAAACTGTTTTCACTCTTGCATGTATTTTTAGAATGGAACATAAACCTGCTCGAATGGTAGCATTAATGTAACATTTTTGCCAGAAAGGAAAACACCATTAATCTATTTCAATGATTTTATACGCTTAAAACGCTTAACACTTTACAAACACAAGGTTAACATAATTGGCAATAACTAAAAAAAAGTTGATAAAAATCTGTAAATTTTTGTTTTTATACTAAAGAAAGGAACAACTATGTAAAATTTAATGTAATTAATTAAACTCAGTATAAAAAAACTGCATTTTTTTTATTTGGATCTTACATTTACATAAATTCGTCCCGTCAAGACATACAGTTATATAACATAAAAAATTTGGCGGAAAAAAGTCACCTGATCAATGTACCTTGCACACATTAGGTGTGTTCCAAGTAACTTTTGGCATGTTTGTGCTTATGAGAGTAAAAACAGAATTGACTTTCTCCAACTATTAAACTTACGCAAATCTTCTGGAACAGAAGATATTGTTATTGATGTTGCTTACTTTTTAATTTTTAACTCAATTAGGCAATTTAAGTCGTTAAAAGTCATTACCAAAACATCTGTATAACAGGTAACACACACTTCCTTTATTAATCTATAAAAGCAAACTCTTTTTTTATATAAAATTATCGAAACACAACACAAATTTAATTTGGCTCTTTCAAATTTTTTTCTTTTCTTTATTTTTTTTTTTTAATAAATTTTTAGCACTTTTTTAATTTGTCTGAATCGAAATTTTTATACATGTAAATAAAAAAAGCTGCTAATAATTTTCATGCACAAAGTTTTTCTATTATAAAACAGAAGAATTTTGCCAAGCTAAGCTAGAAAAAATATTGCGGAAAAAACTCTGTTGATCACTTGCTCCTACCATGTTTAATGTAATGTGTGCAGTAATGACGTATATGTATGGATGTAGTATGTATGTATGTAAGATTGTATGTATGAATGTATGTATTATGTATGTATGAATGCATGTACAAATGTATATATGTATTTTTTGTTTTGTGTTCTGCTTGACTGCGGGGTTTTTTTAAAAGCATAAGCAAATGAAGTAAAATAACTGACAATTTTTCAACACTGTTTAATACATATACATATATCGCACACCGAATGAAAAAAAGCCATAACTTAGAAGTAATCCGAATCATCTATTCCAAGGTATGTATATTAAACCTTATTCCACCATGATTTGTGCCTTCTTAATCCAGTTTCCGCATATAAACTCTAGCAGACATAAAACTTCCGTTTACATTTTTGCGCCAATGCAAGTTATGCACATGCATACATACAAAAGTATTTACATGTATATGAGGGAAAACAAGAATCTTCGAAGAACAGTCTGATTTAAATAATTTTATTATCAGGAGACTTTAACCAAATTAAATTTTTTAAGTTTAAATTATAAATAGACAAGGCTACCTCGAATTTCCTTCTTTTAGCTAATAGGTATGCACTTTGTTTAGGAGGTATCCCTTCTCGGAGATATACATACATACATACATTGCACCTATCAACTTTTTGTCTAACTTCAGATATTGCTCTCTGTAAGTCACATTGACAAAAAACGCCTAAAAATACAGGGGAAGTCTCCACAAATTAATTCCTACGCCACTTTGCGGCGTTAATAAATCGGTCTAGGGCAGCCTAATACTA
Source organism: Melanophora roralis (assembly GCA_963583895.1). NCBI lineage: Eukaryota > Metazoa > Arthropoda > Insecta > Diptera > Rhinophoridae > Melanophora > Melanophora roralis. The sequence continues at coordinate 127,275,990 of OY757187.1, read as the reverse complement.
TCTACCTCAAAAAAAATTTTTAGCACCCCAGAATTTTAAAAACTTACTTAAGAAAAGGAAGGAGGATGTAGAACCCACCTAAATTGTCTACCTACGTCGGTGTTTATATATTAAAAGAAAACAGTAGAAAGAATATTTTTTAAAGTCATGTATGTACCTATATTTTTTGCAAAAATACAATATAAGCACCTTGAAACGACGATATATTTGTATACATACGTAATCATATACATATATTAACGTACTCATATTTGTAATACAATATTCAAACCATGGCGGAATAAGAACATACCGTGATTCAAACATATAGGATCGTTTTAAAAAATATATTTATTGTATGTACATATACATGCATATATGAATTCATAAACAGTTCACACACATACATACATATGTTTTAAATTTAAAGATAAGCATGTGTTATTTATTGATCATTGAACTTTTAAAATTAAATTCGATTGCTTTCTAAAAAGAAACCTAAGCAGACCAAAGTTTAACTATTAATAGATATTTTTATTATTAATTTTTATCAATGTTAATAACATGTTAAACCCTATATCCTTATACATATATACATATGTATATTAAAAAAATAGGTATGTGTCACATAATTATGCTAAAACGGCCAACCCGATTTTCATAAAATTTGGAAGATAAATACTCATAAGCCTGATGTATGCAATAGAATATAGCTTTTTAGAAAAAAAGGCGGTGCCGTGCCCACAACACTTACAATCCATCTGTTCTTTTACTGAAAAAAATTAAATTAGTACCTTTACCGTTTTTTTTTTGTTAAATTTATAGGTATAGAGTATATTTTAGAGAATAATTTTAAGTGTACAACAAAAACTATAATATGTGAAGATTTTGACACGATGGTTGGAGCTGCTTGCCTTTTGTGTATGCCTTTATGTCTTAACTCTAGATAATAGTTGTGTTCAATAACTTTCCAGTAATTACTAGCAACGAGAGAGTAAAGAGAAATATATTCAAAATTGCGCTCAAAAATATTTAAAAGTAAATGAACACGTTTACAGTCAAACCTTGCAAGCAAATGTATTTTGTTATTGTAAACTTATAAAAATTTTAAACTTAAATTTTTTTTCAAAGCATAATGACAGAAAGACTGTTTGAATAATTTCTGCTAGTAAAATTTTTACTAGCAGAAATTATCAGAAACATTTTTGTTGGTAAACATATTACGCTCTTTTTTGGCTCTCTAGCTGCTAATTTTTTGTGTACGTGAACACTTACTAGTAATAATTATCGAAAATTAGTGATAATTTTCTGTAAATGAACACACCTAATATATTAAGGTTGAGTCTAGTGGCCAATGTAACTTGTCAAATCACTCTCGGTGATAAAGTGTCGAGTTAGTTGCCTGTTTATGACTAATGATGTAAGTTTAAACTTTTTACTGTTTTTGTTGTGCTGTTTACACCATTTCTTTTAAATACGCAACTTACTAGACACTTTTATCATTAAAAGTAAAAAGCAATCAGTGACGTGCCGTGAGGTTTTTGTCAAGGTGTTCTCTCCTACTTTTGAACTTTTATATAACGTCTATACTCGGTTTTTCCAGGACCACGACAAGGACGTGATAGACAAAGGTCCCATTTTATTTAATTAATATTTTTTTGTTTTGAGTTTTTTTGTTTTTTGTATTTTTTTTTGTTTTAAGTTTTTTTGATTTTTTATATATTTTTTTTAATTTATGTGCTGTTTCTACAAGCCAATTGAGTAATTGTCTTAGACAATTTATGTGTATTTTGTTATTGTAACACAAACAAAATACACATAAATCGTCCAAGACAATCACTCAATTGGCTTGTAGAAACAGCACATTAATTTATTTTTATTTATTTTTTTGGGTTTTATTTTTTTTTTATAATATTTTTACTTATATGTAAGTTCAATACGCCGAGTTTTTTTTACAAAAGTTTCGATTACTTCATCATAAAAAGAATTTTTTGTTTTTAGGCTTTTAAGAAATTGTTTTTCAATTGAAATAATTGCCAATTCAGACAATCTTTCTTCATGCATTTGGTTTCGTGAATAAGTCTTAATTCTTTTAAGAGCGGAAAAGGATCTTTCTACGGAACTGGTTGATGCAGGAATTGTTAGTATTAATGTGCTCAAATTGAAAATTTCAGAAAAGGTGTCTCTTAAATCTAAATATATTAAGGTTCCAGGAATATCTTTAATAAATATTTCACGGAACTGTAAATGCGAATAATATACAACTAATTCATTTTTGAGTTTAATAAAATCAAAAAACAATCCGTAGGATTTCTGAAGACTTTCGAAAGCTTCATGGGGAAATGCACTTTGGTAATCAATATATCTCTTTGAATTTAATAGCTCCATAAATTTCATATTTTCAAAAGATCTAAACCTGGTATCCATTTGAGTGAATAAAGTATCAATTACTTTATTAAATAAGGACTTGTATCGTAATTGGAAACCATCTGAACTTTCACCCCGCTTGAAAATTGCACAAGCACAGCTTTTTGTCCGACTAAAAAGGTCATCAAACTTTGACTTGTACTCCAATATTTTTTCTTTAGTTATTTTTATGTGTTCAAAACAATATTGAATATCTAATGATTTCGTTTGAAGAATATTAAATAGAATGTCAGTAGATGCAAATATGTCATGAAACGTTTCCAACATGAAAACTGTGTTGAAAGTGCTTAAAAACTGAAGAAATCCTCTAGCTTGAATCGCATCCGCGCCCCAAGTGTCTGGATCATCTATTATCTCCTCAAATAATAATATGAGATCAAGACGGTATGCAAAAACTATATTAACAAGTCGAGATGAATAATTCCATCTCGTGGTAGCAATAGTAGGAAGTCTCCGTTTTAGAACCTGATCAAAAAATTGAGATCTCTTAGTTGAGTGGGAGAAATATGCTGACAATCCGTTCAAAGTGGTAAAAAATATGTTCACTTCTTGAATATAGCTTACTGATTGTGAAAGGACTAGATTTAAAACATGTGCATTGCAGTGTATAAACATAGCACTTGGGAACACCTCTCTAACCTTAGCCTGAGTACCATTTAAATCACTTGACATAACAGGTGCACCATCGTAAGTCTGAGCTATTAGTTTTGCTCCCCAATTCTTACTTTTTATTAAGTCAATAAGCTTTTCAGAAATGGCTTTGGCTGTACGACCATCACTTACATCCAAATACTTATAAAATCTCTCCCTCACAATACCTTTGCAATCAACGTATCTAAAAACGAACGACAATTGGGACTTTTTATTTATATCTGTTGTTTCATCTAACATTGCAGAAACAAACGTAGCTTTGTTAATCTCTATATCAATATTATTTAAAACTACAGTACCAATTGCATTAATCAAGTCATTCTGAATGTGGTTAGAAGTGCCCTTGAAATATTGTGATGAAGATAAATGACGATCTAGTTTGCTGTCATATTTGGCAATTAGGTGCAGTAATTCAATATAATTCCCTCTATTTTCTGATTTCTCAGTTTCATCGTTGGCTCTAAAAGCTAGCTCTTGTGTACCTAAAAAGCATACAGTATCTACAAGTCGTTGAATTACTTGACGGTTTTCTGAAACTTGTTCATTATGTCTTGAAACTGAAATTCGTTTTTGTTCATCAAGTAAAAAATCAACGCGCACATCTCCAAATGTTTTTAAGGATATGCTGTTATTAATATGTGCTTGACTCATTTGATGTTTTGTCATTGCCGATGTTAAATGATTTAAGTCATTATAACCTGCAGTCCAAACACCCTTTTCGCTATTTTTGGCAAAAAGCAAACAGTTCCAACAAAATAACTTATTTATAACGGGACAACCGCATAGCCAAGATTTTTCTTTATAACTAGACACAAAAAAGTGCCTAGTAAAAGTCCGGTTTTTTGAATTAACTGTGCAAGTGAGATTTGGCAAAGGTGGTGTTGGTCTACCTTTTGAAATAAAATTGGATTTTTCTTCAGTTTTTAATTGCGAAAAGGGTTTGTTTAATAAACTCTCAATTACGCAATTACATTCCATTTTAAAATTAACGTCTGCTCTTCGTCAATGTTATTCATAAAATGAAGAATTTATGACTTAAACAACACAAGTTGAAGTTCCTCACACTCACATAACTTCATACACACCATTGTTGCCACCTTTGGCTAAATTAAAAAGTTTTTTTTACTAACACTAAAAATTGGGCATACATAAGAACTTGTATTATTTGTTGTGCAAACGTTTTATGAACTGGGGGTTTTTGTTGTAAATTTAAACATAATTATGTTAAAAAAAACACATGCCTGTATTTATAATAATTATTGTAGGTTTATTAAGGGTTTATTTGGCAATTATTCCATATATATCATTCAAATACCCCTCTAATAGAACTGCAATAGTTATTATGAATACAGCCGATAGACTTGAGCTATTTTTAAATATATTTTTTTTATGTTCTTTATCATTAAAATTGGGTATTTTTCACTTTTGGAAAGTGTAACCTAAGCTGTGGGCTGGCAACAATGATTCACACATTTACTTATTCTTTGCAACACACAACTCAAACATAAAGTTTGAAATAAGAAACAATCAAGCAGGTGCTCACTTACTTAGCGCACCCTCGCTGCATATAAATTGTGGTACTTTTTTTTTTTAATTTTTTGCTTTTCCTTGTTAAATGAGTGCGCTTAAGTTTGAAGAACAACTGAAATACCCGCGGCTTTATTTTCTGTTGTGTTTTCAAAAAAAAAAGAAAAGTTTCAAACCTACAGCAACCAAGCCACTTCGTGCTGGTTAAATTGGCGAACGCTTTACTTGTATAGGTGATCTAAATTTTTTTCATGAAGTGTTTTGTTTCTTTAGTAAATTGGTGCTCTTATATTTGAAGAACAACTAGTAGATTTTAATTGTGTGTTGTTTTCTTTTTATGTTTGCTATCAAACATTTTGCTTTTTTATTATTGTTATTGTCCATATGCAAGATGAAAATAAAATGTTGGTTCAATATACATACATATGTATGTATGTGTGTATACACTTATTTCACTTCCACTTATTTATGTATATATAAATTGTAAAGCCAATAATAAAGAATTCTTAATATTTAATAATTACAAAAAAACCTAAATAGACGTAAATATTTTAGGCTGTGCAGAGAACACCTGAGCACATTAGAAGGAACGTCACTGAAAGCAATATTGTAAATTTTACAGCAACTTTAAAAAGTTGATATCGTGTTTGTTGTTGTTGTTGCCGTACGACCTCTACCTTCAAATGGCTTTGTACCACGGATTCAGTTTTTTTCTACAAAAAAGCTTGCAGCTATTCATTTTTGCCAAAAAAACGCGAAAAGTTTTAGTTGCTACTACGTGTGCACATAAACTTTATGTAATATTTTCTAAATAAATTTTGTTATAAACTAATATCATAAATAAATGAAGGCAAAAATAAATAAAGGCCATGTCAGAAGAACCTTTGGTTCGCTTTGACATATAAGATGGATGGATTGTCCATACTTATATAAAACATGTCACATTAAGTACTTTCAACGCAGCGCGAAGTGTAAAGTTAAGCAACTCTCAACTTTTGGCGCACTTTGACAAATAAATTCATAATTTTTTTATATATTTTTTGATACACAAGCAATGCATACAAGTTGTCAGAGTTTTTTCAGGTGTCAAAAAAGATATGCAAAAGTAGAAAACTTTGACAACCCAGCCTTGATTTATGCATGAAAAAAGTAGATCGGCTGTGCTCGTAACTCCACCTGGTCAAGATAATTTCACCATGGTGCTACCTTTTCAAAACTCTCAGCGGTTGCCCTGCTAGAGTGTTTGTTGTATTGTTATCACGGCTGCCAGATTTCATGATTTTGTTTCTTAAAAGTGAAATTTTTCTTGGTATTCAATATAATAAGGCTTAAGGTCTTTTACAAGGAGAATTCATAGAGAAGGTGGTCTCGACAGATCAGCTGACTGTTTTTTGCTCGTGCAATTTTCCTCACAATATATCAAAAGTTTATCTATGCGCTTCTTCTTGATTTAAAAAAAATACGCGTCGGTTAGATTTGTGAACTAAAAATTTAAAAAAGTGTTTTAATTAACATACAGTAAAACCAAATGATGTGTTCTTGTGCTTTGTGCAAAACAGAACAGTGTAAAATTAGTTTTATTCACGTTTTTCTTCTGCAAATAATTTGTTTTTTTTTTAATGATGCCATATACAAATAGTTTGTGTTTTTTTTAATGATGCCATATTTGTGATTGACATTATAGGTACGAATTTTTCGCCTTGCGTTCACCTTGTTTGAATTCGCCTTGGGTCTTTTACAATTTCTCTGTTAGACATCACAGAAACATAAAAATATATTGTTGCCTTAATATAGAAAGGCCCTAAATCGTATTTTCTTAAGTCGAAATTTATTTTGATAAGCAGACCCTTTATCGAAATAAACAAAAATCTGAGCTTATGAAAAATACGAGTTAGAGCCTTTCTATATTAAGGCAACAATATATTTTTATTTGGAAAGAATGAAAAGCAGAAGCAAAAACAAAAGTGTTTTCTCTTTATTGCGTCATGTTTGCGTTAAATTTTTTTCACTGTCACGAAATCTGAGATGTACATTGAAAGAAACAACGTTAAGGTATTGATTTATGTATTTTGAAATAAAATTAGTTCTATGATTAGGATTTATTTCATAAAAGTCCAAAAAAGTGATTTAACTTCCAGTGAAATAAGTCCCAAAAAATTAAATAACCCCCAATTAAAAAAGTAATGGTGGTTATTCTGCATTTCGATTACGATCCCGCATGCAAATACGAATACATATATCAGAATGAAATAAAAAAATTTATTTTTCCAATTTATATATTAAGAAACACAAAAATTTTTTACAAAATGGCAAAAAATCCAAAACATATGGGCATTTCCATGAATATGTCAACCACGGCTGGAAAAATAAAAGTCATCGCAACTTTTTTTTAAATATACCAAAGAGAAATAAAACACTTAAATTTTATTATGTAAAAGTATTAATAGCTAATTATAATTTTAAAAGAGCAAAAATAGCAGATTAAACTGGTAATCTCTTTGATCAATTTCCAGAAATTGAAATTAACTATTTTGTCTTAACTAGTGGCTAAATTTAGGTAATTGTAATATTCCAATTATGCTTTAAAAATAATGTTACAACATCAGTGGCCAAGTTCAATAATGAAATTAAAAATTTAGAATTCGAATAGCGGTATTTTTTATATATTGCTTTGAATGATATTCTAATGTCACGTACGTAATGCAAAAACGTTATTTGTCGTCATCATTTGAATTCGACCGGTCGCAAGTATTTAAAAATAAAAGTTCAAAGCAAGATAAATCTCGCAAACAAATATTGATCGATTTTTTTTTTAAATTTGATGCAATAAAAATTTTATAGTCTTTCAAAGTTTGTAGCATACGATATTGTAAGTAACACAATTCAATTTAATACTTTCAAAATCCTTTATAATTATAAATATTTTATAAAGATGGGTAAAAATAGCTATGAGACTACAAAGAAATGGAGGGAGGACTTGAAGAAAAACGAAGAACAAATAAAGAAATACCGGAAAAAGGAGGCTGAAAGACAGCATATCTATCGCAGATGCAGCCAAAAAAGACAAAAAAAATAGTTATCGACGAATTAACACACAATAAGTTTGATGTTTACTATTTTATTACAAAAACTATGCTTGAAATAAGCGAACAATATGAAGATATATCGTCTATATACATATTTTCTGATTGGAGTAGCGCTCAATTTAAAAACAAATTCATTTTAAAACGTAATCCCTTTTTTGTAAACAAATTTAGCTGCCAACATTTAGAATGGAACTTCTTTGCCACATCACATGGTAAAAGTGCAGTTGATGGAGTAGGTGGTACTGTTAAAAGAACGGTCTGGCGAATTGTAAAAGCAAAAAAATAATCTTGCCAGATGCTTTCTCATTTTATGAATGTGCTCATAAATATGTGCAAGGAGTTAATTTGTTTTATGTTGCTACCGAAGAGATTGAAGGGTTTTCTGCTCATATCCATGAAAAATGGCAAAATGTCCATCCCATCCCAAAATAAGAAAACTTCATTCGTTTACTTATCATGAAAGTCAGTATATAAATGTGTCTCGAACAGCGTATTCAGTAAGAGAAAAAATTAAAATTTAATAATTAAGTGCCAGCGCCCAAGTACATAGTGTATAGTAAGAAATGAAAATAACCTTTTATTGTTTTTATTGCTATTATCACCGAATAAACATTTTTTAATTCTTTTTAAATTTGTTATGTATACATATATTAAAAAAACCTATTTTTTCAGATTTTTTCAGACAAATACTATAAGAGAAAAATCTGTCACATACGGTATGTCACGAACGATATTAAGATTTGTTCGTAACAAAATCATCTAAAAATCTTTTTGTATATAAAAATTAGGGATTATCAAGGAAAAATATTTGGCTTGGTGAAAGAACTTAAAGAAAGGAAAAAAACTTTTACAATTCGCAGATTTTCGTATATATGTGCATGCACCTCGACATCACTTCCGTTTTTTGTCACGTACGATATGCGCCTTTTTCGCCCGATATTTTGGCCGGCAAGGTTTTCAAAGTCATGATTTTTTTTCAGATTATAGTACCCTCTAAATGTAACATATTGACGAAACAATTTTTCAGTTACCACTATTTTTGCAAAATCTACACCACTTTGTAGGCGTACAAATGTCACGTACGATGACATGGAAATGCCCATATTAAGAAAAACTTTTTTATGATCAAACCATACCGCAGTCAAGAAGCTTGACGGAGAAAAATTTCGATTCGAATCCAAATGCAAAATAGGTGTGAATATACTAATAATGAAATAAGCCCCAATAGAAATGAAATAACTCCCAACGAAATTGAAATAACTCCCAATTAAAATGTGAAGAATGTAAAAAAGTTTCGTATCCATAAACAAAATTTCGCTATTGTGAAATTATTCTCCAAGCAAACAGAGTTAATGACAGCTGGACGCAGAGAATGTAAATAATGAAATAAGTCCCAACGCATTGAGAGTTATTTCATAATGAAAAAACTTCCAATTTATGTGGAAAAAATTGGGAGTTATAGAAATTTTTTCGTTGAGAGCAAGGCACATTGTTGAATGTGCCTTGGTTGAGAGTTGTTTTAAAGCATAGGTTGTCAAAAATTCATTTTTAGTGCACAATTGTGCTACAAAAACAATAAAAACAAACTCACACCGACGCTTGTTCTCTTTTATTTCAGTTTGATTTCAGTCGTTAATTGAGTGTTAACGAGTGCACATGGGCGGATGCTTACTGTTTTTTTTTCAGCTTTGTTGTTTTTTCAGCTTTGATTTAATTTCAAAATAAACCAGCAAACAAAATAGTATAATGGAAGACAAAAATTTTTGTTTTGTCATTAAAAATGCTTTTGGTAACATGCGATGCATTTTATGTTATCAAACATTTAAAACAAAGAAAACATTTTCAATTAAAAGGCATTATGACCTTTTTCACAAAGAAATAAATAAATTAAAGGAGGAAAAGAGGAAAATGTTTTATATTAAGCAAAAAAACCTTTATATTAAAAAAATTAAAGAATGTTAATAAGAAATTGTTACAAAATCTTGAATTTGGAAAACTTAATTTATAATACCTAAATACACTTAATGTTTTAAGTTTTAACTGTAAATTGAACTCGCCCAATGGAATATGTGTGAAAAAAAATTGTCTAATTCTGTAATAACTGAGGCATATTTTTTATTTAATTTTAATAACTTTTTTTAAGTTCATTTCCATTTTGCTTTAAAAAGTAAAATTCATCACATTTGCAATGCTTAGTTTTTTGTTTGCTGGGCAATTTTCTCTTATCCAATACAGACGCATTTCATTAAATGAGAATTTTGACAACCCCTGTTTTAAAGTACCGATTTTGAAAACATTTTGGTCGGGTAGAAAACTTTTTAGTGGCAACGTTGCATATTTAATAAAAGAGAAAAGTTCTTATATAAAAACGCGGCTTTTATTTTTTTTTATTCATTCATTTGTGCTCCTCGTGAAGTGCGTTTGGTTTTGTTTTTGCTGTTTCCATAAGTTTACAAAAACAATAAATATTTTAAAATGGCCTGCTGGGAAGGAAAAAAATACAAATTGGACAAAAGCGAAAACTTTGATGAATACATGAAGGAGTTAGGTGAGTTTAAACTGCCTATAGTATTTCCGATGTCATAAATAATGATTAAGCAACGTTATTGCTTAAATGTAAAAGAAAAAGTTTTTACAGCAAAGCTGCATGGAAATCGCTTTGCCAAGTTTTTCACTAAAATTTAGTGGTATTTTATTTGAGTTTATGTTTTATCGGTTTAAAAATGATAAGAAAAACATTTAGGGTTTTTTTTGCTTAATTCTTGGACTTTCGGTAAAAGTTCTTATAAGATAAAGCTGCGTTTCTACCGGCTTTGTCAACTTTTTTTTACTGAAAACGTGCTGTTCACTTGGTTAAAAGCACTGAAAACTTAAATACCATTTTTTTAAAAGTAAAAACGCGCTAAATTAAATGCGATAAAATAACAATCGAGGACCATGTGGAATTTGATTCGAGTCGAAATTAAAATAAATGTTCTAATTGGAATTCCTTTGTTTAAAGCACTGGCAACTCGATCAATCCAGTAAAATTCGATTCGAATGCCGTAATTTTCCTTCAGTATGCAAGTAAAATTTAATGCCTAGAATCATATTTTGTTCAAAAATTTCCACATACTTATGTAGCTATACCTATGTATGTACGTACAGTGGTCTTCCAAAAGTATGTATTTTCGTTTCCACGAATTTCCAATAGTACGAAAGGCAGTTTGTGTCTATTGGTATTTCTGTAGTACGAATAAAAGAATTTTATACGAATAACTGTATTTTTTGAAATAATAGGTGTGTTCATTTACAAAAAGCTTTAATAATTTTCGATAATTATTGCTAGTAAGTGTTCACGTACACAAAAAATTAGCAACTAGAGATTCAAAAAAGAGCGTAATATGTTAAAAACAAAAATGTTTCTGATAATTTCTACTACAAAGTTTTTATTTGCATTGAAAAATGCAGATCAACAAAGTTATATCATTAATATATTATATTTGTTTGTTAATAATTGGTATTTCTTTCAAGTAACATGTTTTATAACGTGACTGAATTTTAATCAATTAAAAATAAATTTGTCGTAATTTTTATTTTATGTAGTTTAGTCCATATCTAACTAATATCATGTTCACACATAGACCTCAATTGCGTATTTAGCAAATTTATGCAACTAAAGCCTTAATTGCACTAAATTAACAATACAAGATTTCAATTAGTAAATTGAGCAATTAGTAGTAATTGCTTCACTAAAAGTGCTTTCACATGAAACAAAATTTCAATTAATAAATTGAGCAATTTGTAGTAAAATGCTTTACTAAAAGGGCTTTCACATAATATTTATTTTACTTAGCCGCTTTTGCAATCCACATGTAGGTAATTGCGTCGTATGTCTGTAAAAATTGTCATTTTACAGATGGTTTATCATTTTTGCTTTCACACTTACGTATGTAATTACATCTGACATAACCTCCAAACCAAAATAAACATCTTACTTTGTTATTCTGATGACATGCTTTTTCAGATGAAAATAGAACATGCTCTAATTACAAATTTGTCATATGACTTACATATGTATTTTACACATGCAATGTTAAAACGCGTTCACACGGCATATATAAATTTCGCACTGCAAAATTTGACAAGTCGTGTGTAAAATACATAATGTGTGAAAGCACTTTAAGCCACATCGTCGTGTGGTCTTTTATTTTCTTCATGGCACATAAGAACGATTGATAATATTTCGCAAAAAGATAATAATAAAGCATTTTTTGAAATTTTTTTTTCTTAATGAAATAGTGACACCCAGAGCGAGGGACAGACATGCTTAATCGACTCAGGAAGTCATTTTAATTCGACCGCTATAGTTGAAAGTCGTTTTTAGAATATTAACATTAAAAAGTGTACTGATTTTGACCCAGAAATAAATTGTCTCCCTAATTATACATACATATACATATAATAAATTTCTGGTTAAATTTTTATATCAATAGCACTAAATCAAGGTGTATCTATACAAGGTTGTGGAATAGCGTCAGCTGGTTATTGTTTACTTTTCTTTGCGACAACAGCTAAATGTCAAAAGCTGCATACCTTTGTTTGCTTGTTTGTATTTTTATTTTTTGACATAAAGGTGTTTGTCCCCGAATTTGCTACTTGTGGTGCATAGATGCACCTTTCTAAAAAAAAAAGCATTTTGCTGCTGTAGTTTGGACTTGAGAGAAAAACTTTTGTAATTTATTGAACAATTTTCAATATTGCTTTTTGCTTATGTTGGCAAACAAATGTTAAGTTTATCGTAAATTAAATTTTTTTTATATGCAAAATTTGAAGTAAAATCAAAAAAGCCCTAACTTACAAAAAATTTAATCGCCTTGCTGATTAATTGTAATGTGACATGTTAAATACATGTTCCTTAAAGTTTTGCACTTCTAAAATAAAAAACAACAACTTTTTTATTAACTAAACTCTAAAAGTCCTAAGTACAAGTGCGGAAATTCGTAAACCAACATTTGTTTAACATAAGAGAACATACATACATATATGGACAATTCAAACATTAAATCATAACAATCGGCTAATATTGGAACTAGCTAATTTTTAATAAAAAATTCAGTTCATAGCTATCACAATTTCAATAATGAACTTAAATCCGAACAAAAAAAATTTTAAAAGAAGTTTAAATAAATTTATGTAATTATAATCATGATTTTTAAGTAGCTTTTATAAATTTGTGTGTTTAAAGAACTTTGACTTTAAGATTTTTTTGATTAAAATAATCTATTGAACCTGCATAATTATGTTGATTTATATGATAGTGTTTGATTGTATTGATTCTTAATAAGTTCATTCGTTTACTTTCCCAGTAAAGTCCAGTAACTTAGCAAATACTGAGTAATTTTACCAAATTTCTCTCACTTAAAATTTTTTAAGTAAAAAGTACGCGAACGGAAAATTTTAACAAAAAGTTTACCTACTCAAAACAGCTGATAGATTAAAATATATTGCAATTATTTGATTACTCAAAAAATGCATTAAATTTTTTTAGGCAAAAACAAGCTGACTTTTGTGAGTGGGGTTAACATGGTTTTGGGGTTAAAGTCTATTACGATCACCACCACAAACAATGGGCTTGCTCCCTTTGGCAAATTTTTTTTTCAGAAATGCTACCTTTATTTTGAGCACACGAATATATGGACACCCAGTCAGACAGATATGCTTAAATTGGCTAAGGAAGTGATTCTGAGTCTGTCGGTATAATTTAAGTTGAGTCTCAGAATATTTCTTTGTACGTTACCTGGAGCAATACATACTGCTAGGGAAAGATTTAGCGTTAATAAAAAAAACACGAATATTTAATTTTGGGTTATAATTGACTTAAAAAAAAGTAAATATTAAGAAGAAAAAGCCGCAACAAAATTGATTTGAATATTCTAAAATGTGTTCGAAACTAAACATCCGTATAGGTCGGGACCGTGTCATGGAAGTAGCTTTTAACAGAATTGCGTAATACTCTTTCCTTTCTCAAACACAAGTTGGGGTGAAAAAATCCTGGCTTTTTTTTTAACATTTTAAACAAACTTATATCTTCTTCATCTTTGCTTTCAGATGACGATTCTATTAGATACAATACTGCATATTGCAAGCATGGCTAGGTTACATTTACTCTTTCCCCTAAACTTAAAGTACTAGCTATATTTCTAAGCTGTTCCATTGTTTCGCCTGTGAACATTAAATTACTTTTTATACCATTTAATTTTTTTCGTTATTCAATTTGTTAGCTGTTTGTTATTTCATTTTTTTGTTTACATCAGAAAACATATGTTTTATTTTACTAGTAATTTTTACTAGTAAAATTTTGTCCAGTAAAAATGTTTAAATACTCAGTAAGACAACTGTCACTTTGCGCTCTCAATTTGTGTTCTCATTTACTGGATTTTGTGTAAACGAACGCAATCCAGTAAAAATATACAAAAATTTTTAAAAACTTTGAGTAAACGAATGAACTTAATTTCTGCAAACTATTATAAGATTACGGGCTAATATCGAAAATTGTACATATGTATTTTTAAAATTTAAATTAACATTTAATGTATTGAAAAGTTGCCAAAATAAAAAACAGCTAAAAAAGCAAAAAAAGAGAAAAAATATATCTTTTCTGATAATAACACTTTACACTTTAATTAATTTGTATTTATAAATATGTACCTTTATACTCAAAAATAAAAAAAAAATATTTAATTAAAGAATAAACATTTTTAAATGAGTTCAAAAGTATTAAAACATTTGATAAAAAATGGTAAAAAACTAGTTATTTAGTTGACTAACTAACGCCTTTTTTGATTTCTGAAGAAATAATTTCCTGAAGGCGTAAGTTTCACATCTCTGTAAGTATGTAATACTTATTAAAAAAAATTTCTACAGATGTTAACTTAAGCTAAACTTGACGTACGTATACTTTTAGTGAAAAAAACCATACATTTAGTATTGCAAAACTGAACAGTTTTTTTATTTTAGTATGTATTGCAGGAATTTTATAAAAACGACGTGTCTCTGTATGCATGCCCATTAAAAATGCTAAAACTGCATTTTTATACCATTCACATACATAAGTGATAAGGGTATATATAAGTTTGTCATTCCGTCTGTAATCTGCGAACCCATAAAGTAGATATTTCCTCCCAAACATAAACTGCCGTACAAAATCCTGAATTTAAGTTTAATTTTAAGTTTTTCTCTTCTTTTGTAAAAATAAAAATATATATGTAAAATAAAAATATGTATGTAAATTAAATTACAGGGACTAAAAAAATAATTACATATTTTCGACCTTTCAAAAAAAAAAACAGGCACAAAGAATCATTGGAAAATCAAGTGAAGTACGCTATCTTATTGGTATTAAAATTTGTTTGTTTTTTGAAAGTCAAGTACTTTTTAAATTGCTGATTTTTTTTTTTTTTTGCAAGAGATATCACTTGCATGTTTAATACATTTTGACAGAAACAACTAGTATTTTCAATTGAAAAAATCAAAACCATAACGATATTAATTATTATTATTAATTTTTTAATGTAATTTTGAAAATATTAGTTATTTCAGAAAAAAAAAAATAAAAACCAAAAATATTATATATTTTTGTTAAAAACAAAAAAAATAAATAAATAAAATTAAAATCAAAAAATTATTATGTGTTAAGATTTATGCTTTTAGCATAACTTTGACAGTCCCTGCTTACAAATATACATTTGTACATACACATTCATGTGCGCAAATTTTTTTTTTCCAATTTTTTGCAGTCAATTAAATTTCTTTACTCAAAATTTTTTATAAAAACTTAATTTAATTAGGTTTCAAATGGTTTTCCCACCTTAATTGGGGCCATATGTATGCACACAAATGTCTTTATACCAGTAGGTCTCTAGACAAATGAGTATGAATGGTATAAGTTGCTATCGTCTGCAAAATATTAAAAAAATTATAACCGAAAAACAACAAAAGCGAAACAGAAAAAACACAAACACATAAACGTAAGAGTCTCAAATTATTGGGAAGCGACATCACAGATCCAGTATGATCATAAAGTTTTAAAATTTGTGTTCATGATGTCGCAATTTTTAATTTTATATATCTTGGTTAGTATAATGTCACCTAATTTTAGTTTTTCTAGGTTCGATTCCAATTCGAGGCGAAAATAATTTGTTTTAATAAGAGATATGTATGTTTTCTATTTTTAAAAGAAAGGACGCAGTCAGATCGTTTCCTTAGTTATACCAACAGAAATGAAAAAATAAATAAAGAAGATACCGTTTTAAGTCATATTTATCAAGCAAAAACAAATGTTTGTACATACATACATATATGTATGTATGTATATGTAAAACAGCATACATTTTATATTGATTATACTTCAATTTTGAGGTACCTTAGCATAAGTTTGTAGGTAGCTTATAGTTGGTTTATAAAAGTTACCTTTAAGTAAGTTATTTCTGCAGTCGACTATTCAATTGTCTGTAGGGAAACTTAACATTGTGCATTCGTCCAACGTAAAGTATCGAAAAAGATCGTGTGGTCTTTGTATGTACTTATGTATGTTATAAGCATGTTTATAAGTCTTTACTTTTTTATTGCAAAGTCAGCTTAAATGATGGACAAGATCAAACTTAATTTATTTAATAAATTGTCCGCAAACCAACTTTCATTGATTCATGTAACTTTATATGTATGAGTAAACCCGACCGAATGTGCGGGTTCGGGTTTGGAGTTTGTTAAAATGTGGTGTTTGGCCCATGTTCCGAGTCTGACGTTTTCATCGAGTTTTACCAAACACTGACCAAACTCTTATTTTATGTACGCAACTAAGAAACAAACTTATTTTATATGACAAATTTATTGAAAAAAATAAATTATATTTATATTAGTTTTTAAGTGTTTTATGTCAACACGTTTTTACAAGTTTTCTTTAACTATGTAGTTGTTGCACGTCTTGAGACAAATTCATGCATAGACAAACTCAGTATAAAATTCTACTCGATCGATCGAGTTGTCAATGCTTTTAATATAGGAGTTCCAATAAGAATTTTTATATTTGAACTCGAATCGAATGCCGTAATATGCCCCCTGGGGCCAAACCGTCGCATTCGATTCGAATCGAAATTTTAAAATTCTTATTAGAATTCCTATACTTAAAGCATTGACAACTCGATCGATCGAGTGAAATTTCGATTCGAATCGAATGCGACGATTTGGCCCCTGGATTTTTTTTATTTGGATTTTGACATTAACCTAGACAAATTAATAAATAATAAATAAATTGAAATATAGAAAAAGTGGAAACATACAGTAGGTATATATGTATGTACATATAAATACATATATGTATATGTATATAGGTTAGGTATAGGTATACATACATATATAAAGTGAACAACAAATACTTTATATTACAACACAAAGTTTTCGTAAAAAACTATTGCTAGTTTACTACTCAACTCAAAAAATGATTTTATTTTTTTGTTTGATTTACAAAATCATCAAAAAATTACAACTCGTTAATAGCAGTTTAGTTTGGTTGTGATCATTACACAAAATTTTACATTACAACTAAAATAGAGTTTAGTTGTAAACCATAATACGGGTGGGTCAAAGTGTCGATTGGGGCTTTATTAAAAAAAAAATATTTAGTACTGCATTTATGCATATTTATACTTTTGTTTTTATTCTATTAAAGTTTTAAAGTAAAGTAAAAGTATGTTAGTATGTTGATTAAATAATTTTTGTTTGAATTAAATAGATAAATAGCTTGAATTAATTAAAGCTATATTTACACCACCTGAGTTCTTGAGTCGAGTATCAAAAAAATAAGTTTAAATTTTTATATGAGTTTCAAAAAACAATGACCTTTTAATTTTTACTATTATTATATTACGTCTAAGGAATTAGTTTAAGTCGGCTAATTACAAAAGTTGTTAAATTAGTATAAAGGATATGACAATACAACAAGTATTTTATCCGGTAACATTTAAAAACTTACAGTTTAAACTCAGACGTTGAATAGTTTAAAAATAGAATACGTTCTATTTTCAACTGAGGTTAGACAAAAATATTAACAAATGAAAACAGACGTTACTGCACTTCATAAATGAGTTTTAGTTGTGAAACTCAGATCATAACTTAGGTGGTGTAAAAATTGCTTAAAGAATTTTAACGAGTTCGGTTTGCGTTCGGCCAGCTGAACAAAAAAAACTTGACCGAAGCACGTTCGGTCGGGCTTTACTAAATAAATTAATTTTGAACACACACATGTGTACATCTGTATGTATGTATGTACATGTTTTAATAGCTATTTAAATGCATGCATACATATTCATTCATACATTTGTATACACATTTATGTATGTTAGTATGTTGTTCAATTATAATATAATAATTTATTTCTTTAATAAAAAAAAAATAAAAAGAAAGAAATGTTCGTGAAACATCTTGAGGTTAATTTGCAGCCAGAATGAAGAATAAAAGCCAAAAATGTCAATGAAAAACTGACACTTAACTAATAAACAATTTAATTATTTTGTCAATTATGCTTTACAGTTTTGATTGCAGCAGCACAGCAATACATACTTTCTTAATATTTTTTTATCTCTCCTGTAAAATTAAAAACACAGATAATTGGCCCTTTTGCATTTACTATACTATATTCTTTCTGCTTAATAATTTTAAAACATTCCTCGCACTTTTTATCTATCTTTCTTTTTTTTATGGATCTTGCAGTGGACCCAGGAGATATCCGGGTGCAGATAAATGAGAAGCTATTTTTGTATTTATCACCTTTTGAACCTAAACTAACTTTAAAAAAAATATACACACATTTACACAAATGCTGCGTACATAGTTTAAAATAAATGCTATTATTCTACACATTAATAAAAAAATAAATACTTAAGTCATTTATAATAATCATATATACATTTTCTTAATTTTTTTCATTCATAAATAGGTGTTGGCTTGGTCCTCCGCAAGATGGGCAACTCTATCTCCCCAACTGTTGAGTTAAAGAAAGAAGGTGATGTTTACACATTTACCACCTCTTCAACTTTTAAGACTTCAAATATCACCTTCAAATTGGGTGAAGAGTTTGACGAAGAAACTTTGGATGGTCGTAAAGTTAAGTCTATCTGTACTTTGGATGGCAACAAATTGGTACAAGAACAAAAAGGTGACAAACCCTCAACCATTGTACGTGAATTTACAGATTCAGAATTAACTACCGTAAGTAAAACGAACTAAGACATTGTAAATTAAATCACTTGTACGTAAATAATTTCCTGTATTTTCTTACAGACTCTTACCATTGGCGATATTAAATCTGTCCGTATTTACAAGGCCATCTAAATTCCAAACACTGCGATTTTTTTATGTAAACTTTTAACTAAATCCTATTATGAAATGTTTAAATATTATATATTTAGCTTAATGACTGAGTTTTTATCTACTACTCCGTAGGTATATAATGGATCTATTATATAAGCAAATAGCACAATATAGTTGTTTGGTAAATACCAATATTTCCTTTACTAATATTCATATATAAATATGTATGCACATAAGTGTGCATTTAAAGTCTTTAAAAGCCAAAAATGTAACATGTTATATTGACAAAAAATAATAAATGAATTAAAAAAATATTGCATTGAAAAAATTTTAAAACAAGTTTTGTGTTTTTATATTTCAAAAATAAAAATTAGCAATAATTTTAAAATAAAACATACCCTGCAGAAAGAGGACATACTAATCATTAGCAAATTCATTAATGTACATAGCTGAACGCGCAGTAGTTAAATTTCTGATGAAACGTCAATAAATTTAACATGTGATTGTCGTAGGACGAAAGTGATTCAAGAAAAGTATGTACGTTACGTAAATTCGTCCACTGAAACACATTTAGAACGAATAAAACAGCTGTGATATAGTAACCATATATCTTAAAAAATATATTAATTTAAAAAAAAATTAAAAAATATCAATATAACATTAAAAATAGATTAAGTGTATTATATGCTACAAATTAAAAGTGAAAATAATTCTTAAAGTATAAAGTAATATTATTTAATTACAAAATAAAAAAAATTAAATGGAAAATGGTCACTCTGTGCCAAATTGTTCGTCGTCCTTCGGCGTAAGAAATAGAAATAAACCTATTGCAGAGTTCGTTCTTTACGCATGACGAATTTTAGTCAACGCACTGTTTGACGAATATCGTCGTTCGTCCCAGTTGTGTTTACAGCATAACTCCATTTAAAACCATATATTTATTCATCAGTTCAAAGGCTCTTAAATTATGTCAAAATTAAATATTTTTACGGTCATGTTAAGATGATCTTAAAACTTTGGGGAAAAAATTGGTGAGTCGTTTTAAAAAAGTCTCGCCGCAGCGAATATTACATACAATTCAATTAAAAGCAATAAGGACTGCCCTACATTTTAAATTAGATCATTCAAACAGTAATTTTAAGAAAAAATTGAATATTTGAAAAGTCAGGGGGCAATTCGTCTTATTCGTTTCGAATCGAAATGAAAAAATTCTTATTAGAATTTATATACTTAAAGCGTTGACAACTCAATCGATCGAGTGAAATTTCGATTCAAATGCCACGATTTGGCCCAAGCTTTAAGCAAAACTGGGGCCAAATCGTCGCATTCGAAATTTAAAATTTCGATTCGAGTCGAATGCGACGATTTGGCCCCTGATTAAATTTATTTTAATTTGTAATACACCAAATGAACAGCAATAAACACTTAGAAAACTATTATCTGTTGTAAAAGAATTTAACGTTTCACCTAAAATTTAAACGGAACAAAAAGATAATCAAGAAAGTCCATAAAATTTTCTTAAGAATTTTTTGGCCTTCGAAATTTTAAATTGACAGAATTTTTTTTAGCTTATTTGTGGATTTTTGATGTTTGCTATAGTATTTTCAACATAAATATGTACATATTATTAGAATGCATAAGTAGAAAAAATAAACTAAAAGGGGCATTATTGTCTTGCTATGAAAGTCGACCGATTATCGTTTCATTGTATAACTTTAATCAGTTCGCATTCTATAAAGTGAAATAGATAGCCCAATTGATCGTTAATGCTGCCAGATTGCAAACTTTTCCCACTTAAAAGAAAAACAAAAACTCTCATCAAGTTCATTGGGACAAATTCAAATTTTTAAATGTGCTTTGTCTTGGACAGTATAATGTAGTTGTTGTTGGTTGTACACCAAAGATAAGTAAAATATAAACACATAAATATTAGGCTGTATTTAAAGTCATATCTGTATATTTATTTATGTTGGTGCTAAAATTTTCTAATAATTCACTTTGAGGTGTTGATTGCGTATAAAGCTTTTGCAATATCTCTTTGCCGTTATCAAGTTTACTCATCATCACAAATTAATCTGCATCAAAGAATTTGTTCACTTTTCAAAAAAATTGAGTCTGCGATTTGTTCGTTTGAGTTCGCTGTGCAGTGCAGTTTATTTTTCGTATTTTTTTTTTCTTTAACAGTTAAAAAATAAAAAATTAATTTGTAAAATGGCCTGCTGGGAAGGAAGGAAATATAAATTGAACAAAAGCGAAAATTTTGATGCCTACATGAAGGAATTGGGTAAGTTTAAACCGTATCTGTTCTTTTCAGTTAATACGGTTATATGAAATTAGCTTTTCGTGGATAAGTATTATTAAGTTGAGCAAGTTTTAATCCAACAGTTTGTGCCTTTTATCCTTCCTCACCTTCATACTTACTTACATATGTGTTTGGGATATACGCATGTAGGCACAGATATATGTACATACATACTTAAATGAATATTTTAATCTTTTTTATTTGACCGTTTTTGTTTCTTGAAAACTCTTAAAAGCGTCAAACCATTTGTACGTTACATTTCTTTAAACAAATACCTATTGGGTAAATGTGTCTTTTAGCTTAGGTGAGAGTTAATTCTTTTTCGTGCTTTAAATTCCAGAAAATATAATTAAATTAAAATTTTCGATTATTGATTTTGGCGCTTTATTCATGTTCCTTCCTAGATTTTTTTTTAATTAAAATTGCAGTTCGTTGTAAAAGTGGTTTGTTTCGTTCTTTAGAAATTCTCAAAACTATCTTGTTGCATATTTTTCTAGCGGAGCCCGCTGATTTATGCATACCCAGTTGGTTTTGTTTTTGTAAGTTTAACTTTTTAATAATTGTTAAGATCTGAATTGCTGAAATATTTATAGTTTGCCATATTCCAAAAACTAATATGTATCTACATACATATGTATTGAAATTTAAAACAACTTATTTAAATTGTTATTCAAAACAACAACAGGTTTGCTAACTCGATTTAAACGAGTAAAATTGTGACGATATAGTTTAGGGAAACCAGCAGTGCGATTCAGTAACTAATTTAACGATGTTGAGTATATATTCAGAATTGCATATCGTTGAAGATTTAAAACGGTTCAACTTGTTTTGTTCATTTAATCAGCCACAGCACTTTTTTTGTATTTTCCCAAAATTCAGTTAACGTGTAATGAGCGAGTTTTGCATCTCATTATTAATAATTGATTTCTTTGCGATAGGTGTGTGGAAGGCTAAGGAAAGGTGGGGTTGTAGTGTTATCCTTGTCTTAAACTAGTACATTGTCGTATTTTGCAATTAAAGTTATATACATACATGCATGCATACAGACAATTAATATGTTATTTAATAGATGTTGGGTTTCTTATCAAAGTTTTGGCAATATTGTACCATTGTGACCTTCGGATGTGGTTCATAAGAACATGAATGTATGAAAAACACAAATAAACATTCGATAAGAATTTTCTAGTTCTATACCTAAGATGATAATGATAACTGCCTGGTTCGCTCCTTTTATCACGATTTTTTTGAACTTGAACATTCAAGGCTTTATATCACTCACATTACACATATGTATACATACATACATACATATACTACATATGTATGTAGTTGCAAAGAGACTGTTGCAAAAGTGAGAGGTTTCTACCAGTCAAAAAAAATTGAACTAAACTACATAGTTGGCCTCCTATGACCATCAAATATTAAAGTTGATAGTTCGATGTATGAAAAATGGCCAGAAATGCATTTAGTCATAAGTCAAAAGCATCTAGTATATTGGTTCCTACCAGAGAAGGCAGAAAAAAGCAAAACCATTGCTGCTTATAGCAAAATAAACAGTAAAAATGCCAAAAAAAAGGAAAATAAAGTTTTTAATGTATAAAAATAAACACAATTTCCAAATGTAATTTTTTTTTTCATTTTTGAAACAGGAAAAACATAATAAGGGGATTCACAAGGTGCCCTATTATGTCATATTGTTATAAAATTTCAAAATGTTTTTTATTTTTGTCTTTTATACAAAAATAGTTCTTTAAAAGTACAACGTCGTTTTACATACTTATTATATTGTCACAACAACTCCACTTACACCTGCGCCGAGTGTCCAACAGTTGGTAAAGGTTGTTAAACCATTGTCAAAATTTTATGACAATAGGACAAATAGAACACCTTGTGAATCTCCTAAATATTTTCAAAGCAAAGTACTTATGTAGTTGTCATTAAATGTTAACATAGTTTTAAAAAACGTTAAAATTGTAATACATTTAGAAATCCGTATTTTTTAATGTAACATGTTCGTTAAAAGTATTAAAAAATTGCAAAATTAAAAAATAGCTAAAAATTTAAAGCAGCAAAACAAAGACAAAGTAGCGAGAAAATGGCAAAAGAGCAATAATCGCATTCTTATCTTCTCTTGTTTCCACATTCTAGTTGCTTTATATGTAGCGTATGTATGCAAGTGCACATGTACTTAAGAGTATATTTTTGCATATTTTTCGTAAACATCGAAATATACAGTTACATACATACATATGTGTGTCAATATTATTCACTAAGCAGGGCCTAGAAAAAAGTAGGTAGTTTGTTTCTATTTTGATCCTACAACAAATACTGGAAAAAAATATATAATCAACAATTTATTTAAGTATTTTAGATATCTCTATTGTGTTTCACAATTATCCATTATTTTTTTTAAAAGATAAATTTGATCGCCACATTAAGTTAAGATAGATGTTTTGTGAGAAAACTATGTGATGTTCGAATTTATATAAACTAAAACCTGAGACAAATAGATTAAACTTTTCTTTTGAAACGCATATTTAATATAAAAAAAAACTAAAAAAACTGCTAGAAAAAGCAATACCCTTGAAAAAAAAACTGAAAGATTACTTAGGGCCTTATTTCGTTGAGCGCAACGCATAAAAACAAAAAAAACAAACAAAAAATTTTAACATTTTCAATAAAATTTATTTTAGTTTCAAGCGTTGCGTTTTACAAAATCCCCCTTATTTTGTAAATGCAATAATTACATAGTGTATACCTATATGAATGTTTATTAAAACTAGGTATTGGCATGCTTCTACGCAAGATGGGAAATTCTATTTCCCCAATTGTGGAGTTGAAGAAAGATGGCGAAGTTTACACGCTTACCACTACGTATAGTTTTAAGTCTTCCAGTATGTCCTTCAAATTAGGTGAAAAATTCGATGAAGAAACCTTGGACGGACGAACATTCAAATCTGTGTGCACTTTGGATGGCAACAAATTGATACAAGAACAAAAGGGTGATAAGCTCTCAACTATTGTACGTGAATTCTCTGATTCGGAATTAATTACCGTAAGTTAAACATTGACATAATAAATTAAAGTACCCATAAATCAATAACTTATCTTTTCTTATAGACTTTTACTATTGGCGATGTCAAATCTGCTCGTGTATACAAGGCTGTCTAAATTCCCTTTATTTTGTATTTACTATTTGTATTTATTTGTTTATCAAAACTTGTTACTTTAATATGTTTAGAATATATTGAGAATTTTCTGAAAATGATTGCCTCAGTAATTCATGTACCATTTTGTTAGTTTGATATACTTAGTTTTCTGTAATATTTGTTTATTATGGCATATCAAATTATAAATATCTAGCAATAATATTTCTGTTCTAACGTATGTATGTATGTATGTATGTACATATGTGAAAATATTTACATATAAATTTTTTTATTTGTTTTAATTTTGGGTATTACTTTTTAACCTGACACCAACTATTATTGCTTGAGTTTTGTTCATAAAAAATAATCTAAATTTACCTTAACCCATGAGAGTTCGTTTCGCAGTCTGGGTATAAATATCCTTCAGCTGTAGGATTTTGTACAATATGAAAAATGAAATGAATGAATGGAAAAATTGGCCTCAAAAAAAGTAAGACATTTTCAAGGACCACAAAAGTGAAAATGAAAAATGGCCCAAAACAATTTAAAAATACAAATTAAATGAAAAATGGCCTCAAAGCTAAATTTTTAAATACATAGTGCTACGTTTTAACATAAATGAAGCAAGGTTTGGGAAGGTGTCAAAAAACTTCGTGTCTAAAACAAAAAAGCTAAAGCTTCGCGTCGAAAAGTATTTTGGTACCAGCCTTCAGCCAGGGACAAAGGATTTAAACTCTACTGAACTCGAACCGGCGGTTTTGCTGTAGTCTTTGGCAGGCCTTTTTTGCTGGGCTACAATAGATATTTTGAACCTAATTAATTGTCTAATCATATGTATATTCATCATTAAATCAATTAATATTTATTCATTCACTTTGTAATTGTATATAACAGCTTTACGTTAAAAATCCAACATTTGACATTTACAAAGGAACGGTGGGAGTAACACTTCCGCTGCTTTATGGCAACCAACATGCGCATTTAAAAAAAAAATTGTAAATACATAAATCAAAAGCTCTGCTGTTTAAAAAATTCTTGTTGTCTTGTCATAACTAAAGAAATACCGGCAAAGTTAAACAAAGCATTAAAGGTGACAGTTTCCTCCTTTTGCAAATTTTTGATTATTAAAAACATAATTTATAATTTTATTTGTTTAAATACTTTTGTATGTAAATGCATTTTTTATTCTTTACATGTGAAGCGAATTTATTTCTTTGTTATTTAATTTTAAGTGCAAGAATCAAAAACGTAATTTATATTACTGCCTAAGAGTATGCTATTGATTTTTCTGGCAATTAAAATTAAATTTGTATATATGTGCCTTTATAATACATATAAGTTGTGTATGTAGTATAAAAACTAAAAAGTGCAGGTGTAATAAACAAAATCTTAATGTAGGTAGTACATACACATACACATATGAACATCGAGGTATATTTCAACTTTATTAAACTTCCCTGCAGACAAAGCAACTATTCCTGTATGAACCATTCCATAAAATGGTAGAACTATTCCAAAAGCAACCCAATTATGAACATGTAAAAAACATAGCACATTTAATATCATGATGTGCTAGTGCCGGACCATTTAACCCATCTTTGTTACATCGAAAGAGTTTCAAAACTACTATATAGTCACTGTTAGAAATTTATTGTAAACCTTTTCTTTTTTATTCTATTAAAACAACGTCCTATGTTATTAAATAGAGTATGTTTATTATTATTTAAATTAATTATAAAGTTATATTTGTAAAACGAAATGTATTGCGACCGTGCAATGATGAAATACGAGTGATAAGATTACAGGTTGTTTGACAATGACATGATACATGACTAAATTAAATAGGGCCATTTTGTCCTGCAAAAAACATGTGCTGGTGTTCGTGTTTTAACAACGATCACAAATTGAGTTGTAGTTGTTGTAAAACTAATCCTTTATTGCATAAAAAAAGAGTAGTCTTTAAACTACTCCGATCTAATCACATCATATTGTTGAATGGGCTATGTTTTCTACATACGATTGGGTTACTTTTGAAGTAGTCCCACTTTTTTGGACTAGTCCATACACGCATATATGGACAAGTCGCGGTGCCTACATGCCTGCGTATCGTAAAAGTAAAAAAAGATAGAAGAAATAAGCTTTTTTATATTAAGCCATGGATAAATGTACATACATATGTACAAAAAAAATTAACATACTCACATTTGTAGATAATACCGATTAACCGACAGTTTTGTTAAAAAAATTAAAATTATTTTATACACATCTGTCAAATAAGCCCCTAATAAATCAATTTAAATTTATGCAAATGAATATGAGCGTAAGATTTTATTTTGAAATTGCAAGCATACATACAAGATAATTATAAACTACTTTTTGTCTTATGTACTTTCTAGTTCTTTTCCATTTTGGCTTCTTATCTGATTTTTTGGGATTAAAAAAAAAATGAACAAAAAAACAGAACACCGTATTCAGAATCCTTTTTTTCAAAGGCCAGGGGCAGATGACAGAGTAGCTGCTGCAGCAACTGGAAGTGGAAAAGGCCTTAAAGGCATTGTAGCTGGCGGTATAACTGGAGGCATTGAGATTTGTATAACATATCCCACCGAATATATAAAAACCCAACTACAGCTGGATGAAAAAGGTAAGCGAACGTGACAGAATTTAACAATACACGTCAAACAAATAATTTCCTTTTACGAATCGCTCTATTAAGGTGATCGCAAAAGATATAGCGGCGTATTTGACTGTGCAAAAAAGACAATACAACAAAGAGGTTTTTTTGGACTTTACAGGGGCCTTAGTGTTTTAGTTTATGGAAGCATACCTAAGTCGGCCACAAGGTATGTAAATGGCTGTATAGAAAATAATAGACAGACACAACTTAAAATCAACCAAACTTGAACATAAAACTTTTTTTAAATGTAAACTCAATTTGGTTGTAAAATTAAAATCATTTTTTTAAAGGCAGTGAATGATTGGTTTAGTGTGCGATAATATTAATTTTGTTTTTTACAATAATATCCACACCACTTTCGTGGCAGGGGTATTATGAAGATGTTTGTTACGCCCAAAATAATGGTGTGAGACCCACCTTCAAGTATACCGATCGACTCAAAGTTACTTTTGCATTTTTGTTGCATATTTCATTTGATTTTTTTCTTTAAATTAAGATTTGGAGCTTTTGAAACTCTAAAAGGCATCATGATGGACACAAATGGTCAATTAAGTGTTAGTGGAAAGTTGTTATCCGGTTTGGGTGCCGGAGTTTGTGAAGCAATTGTTGCTGTTACACCAATGGAAACGATAAAAGTAAAATTTGTACATGATCAACGAAGTGCTGTGCCAAAATTTAAAGGATTCTTTAATGGCGTTCGTACAATTGTGCAAACTGAAGGTAAATATATTTTACAGGCAAAAAAAGTACGAGTTTTTTTAGTATTTTTACTTTTTAGGAATTAGC
Organism: Melanophora roralis; assembly: GCA_963583895.1. Lineage (NCBI taxonomy): Eukaryota > Metazoa > Arthropoda > Insecta > Diptera > Rhinophoridae > Melanophora > Melanophora roralis. Next base: position 127,248,057 of record OY757187.1, on the reverse strand, counting down.
GGAATATATAAAGGCTTAACAGCCACTATCCTTAAACAAGGTTCCAATCAAGCTATACGTTTCTTTGTCATGGAAACGCTAAGAGATTTGTACAAAGGTAATGATCCCGAAAAAAAAGTTCCTAAAATTATTGTGGGAGCCTTTGGTGCCATAGCTGGTGCTGCATCTGTATTTGGCAACACTCCGTTGGATGTAGTTAAAACTCGAATGCAAGGACTTGAAGCTGCTAAATACCGAAACACGGCAGATTGTGCCCTTCAGATATTGCGAAATGAAGGTATTTTTGCCTTCTACAAGGGTACTGTTCCGCGACTTGGACGAGTTTGTTTAGATGTTGGAATAACATTTATGATCTACGATTCTTTTATGGCTTTGTTTATGGGCTTAAAATAATAAAAAACTATCCCTCCAATTATAATAAATACTAACTACTTTATACTAGCTCTATAATCTACTCTAGTTGCTGTGAAACTTTTAAGATGATTAAGAGATACTTTGAATTTATGTACTATGTATTTGTGTTTAAATGTTTTTAAAAAAAGTTTTTATTCCACTTAAGTGTGAAAAAGCATTATTGCTTAGATAAATAATAGATTTAAAGTATTTTTTTTTTATATACAAATAAAATCTATTAAGTCACATACATATAATACAGATTGCAAATAAATTTACTAACGCTTGTGTATTGCTGTAATGAGTGAATTGTGTGATGTCATAAATAAAGCTGTTATCATAGTGATATTGGTTTAAGTTAAAAAGCTTTTAAGCTTGTCATGGTATTTAAAAAAAATTTCAAAGCAAAAACGCATTCACATGTAAACAGTTTTTGTTATTTTACTCCCATATTCATAATAATTAAAGTAGGCTTATTAAGGGCTTAATTAACTAATGAATATGGCATAATTGTCAAATAAGCCTACTATGTATGTATAATTATTAATACGAGCGTTGAACTTTACGTTATATTCAAAAGCGAAAAATATTTGCCCAAGGAGTCATGGAAATTTAAAAAATCTTTTATACTCTTATTTGGATAAAGATCTCTCAATAATTATTTAAGATCAATGTATTTTGCCCAGTTTATTGGAAGGATTGATTGGTTAGTGGGCCGGTCGACTTGTTGAGTATTGTTTTGTTTATTTTAAGAGAGTGGTAAGTTGTATTGTACGATATGCTTAAGCTTAATAAATACAGGTAAGTTGTATCTTTTAAGAAAACTTTTATATGCTCATATGCCTTTGTATGTATGAACAAAAGTACATAAATGTATTTGTACATACACATGGGTATATCCATGAACATGTCAACCTTGACTGGAAAAAACAAAATAAAACCGCCGAAAGCTTTTTAAAATATGCCAAAGAGCAAAATAACACTCAAATTCAACTATATAGAGGTATTTTTAGGTTTTTAAAAATTTAGGAGATCAAAAATAGTAGCTTAAACTGTCACATAGTACGTGGGGCAAAAATATTATATGACCAGTCGCAAGTATATTAAAGTTTAAAGCAAGCAAATATTGTGTGGAACTTTTTTAAATTTGATTTAAAAACAATTTTATAATCTTATGAACTTTGGCACGTTAGATTTTGTAAGTAATATAATTATAACCATATTAATAAGATACATACATATTACCAGAAAAAAAGCTTCTGAAAGGCAGCGTGTTTGTGAAAGAGAGAATTTTCAAACAAATAGAACACACAAAAAATCGCCACTCTGTAGGCGTTTATATCTTAAACACGATGACACGGAAATGCCCATATGTATGTGTGCTCTTAAATAAATAAATGTTTATAAACATACAACCAACGCATATCGATACAAGGTGGCCGCAATAGTGAACGGACATTTTGACTCTTAATTTTTTCTATTTTTTATATAAAGTTTGACGCATCATTAAATAATAATTTAAATTTTAGTGTCAAACTCCATATAAAAAAAGCAAAGAGTAAGAGAATGACTCTCCTAATTTTTTTTCTTGCAATCACCTTGTATCGATACGCCTTGTTGTTATTGTTGCTTGTTTCGTCGACTGTCCAAAGATGAGTAATAATAAAACAGTATGAGTTGGAAATTGGAATTGGCTTAGCGATCATAGTAGTTGCTTGATTGGCACCGTATCATACGTGTGTTTCTCGTTTTTTTTTGTTTTTCTGTGGACAAATAAATAGTTGGTTGACTGGCTGAAAGAATAAAAAAAAAATTAATGAACGCGTTTTTTTTAAGCCGATCACCAAGCTCTCTCCAAAGAAGAAAAGCAAATTTGTGTAATTAATATGTTTCTATTCCAACCTACTTTAAAAAATTTCTAACTGTTTGTTAATTAATTTCTATAAACATTTTTGCAATTTTGTGTTTATGTACCTACAAAATTGAAAAATAAATAAATAAAAATGATGACGTCGTTCAGAAAAGTTCAAGAAATCATAAAAGATTTTTTTTAAATTATTTATCATCTTAAAAAAAAAACGCTGTCTCATCCATTAATTGGACTGATATCTACAAAGTTATTTACTTCTTTAAGTGTAGTTTAATAATTCAATTACATTACATAATTAATATGATTAATATGATTAATATTTGTTTTTAAGTGTTATAATGCAGTTTTCCAATATTGCATAACAAAATTTTTTTTTTAAACTAAAGTTGTTCTTAAATTCTTGCACACATAGTTAAAAAAAAGTTTACTCAATATGAGCAAGTCTTTTAAAAAATTATTTACTTTGAAAAGTCATTATCAGCTTTAATACATATATGCGCACGTACATACATATGTATGTATGTATGCATTTGAAATACATATGTATGTATGCATTTGAAGTATAGATTATTTGAGAGTGGTTTGGTAATAAATACACACACATATATATCGTTACCTTAATATAGAAAGGTCCTAACTCGTATTTTTTATAAGCCCAGATTTTCGTTTATTTTAATAAATTGTCTGCTGCCAAAAAAATCGAATTAAAAAATACGAGTAAGGAAGGACCTTTTATAAATAGATAGCGATATGTAAGTAAGAAAGTACCCATTTAACAAACACAAATTATTTCATTTTAAACTCTTTAATTGGAAATTATGTGCTATTTTAATATTGAAAATACGAAAATGCAAAGTGAGTTGCGTATTTATTATAAATGACGTAAATTTACACTTTTTACAACTTACTAGGCATTTTATCATCAAAAGTAAAAAGCGCTAATGTTTCTAAAATAGTAATAATTTATTATAATATGAAACAAAAGAGATCGATTTTCATCATATAAAAAATCTCATATAAATATTTTCGAATCTCAGGCTTTTTTTGCATTCCAATTCGAATTTAAAATCACTTAAAGTTTAAAAAGCATACTTTTTTGAGGTTCTGCAAAAGTAGCGATTATTTTTGCATATGAATATTCGGAACAAAACGAACTTGAAACGTAAAAAGTAGACAGTTAAGCAATATGTATTTCGATCACAAAAATCGTCTATTAAGTTTTTTAGGCTTTTTTTTCGTATGGTAAACAATTTCCCTGCTTTCGAGAATTCTAACACTCGCAACCGTTTTGAAATTCTTGCGAGAGCTAAGGGTCTTTGAAAAGTTGATTTTAACAGGCTAACACGGTTCATTCGACTTTTCTATTAACAACTATCAGGGTATTAGTGTACCCTGATTGTTTTTACTCAAACGATTAATCGACTGAAAGTTGTTCGATCGATTGTTGTTTTAATGGCAACGATAGTATGTATGCACGTAACGCACACTAATTTAAAGCAAATCACAACTCAAAATTCATCAGAAATAGTTTAGTTTTCTTAAGCTAATTCCCAATAGAGTTGGGTTCGAATTGATACTTTGTTCGTTTTTGCCAACAACCTTATTCATTCAATCCATATAAATTACATTTTAGTTCATGGAAAAATACAAACAAGGCTGTAACCCTGGTATTGGTAAAAAAACCAAATTATTAATTTTTGAAAAAAATAATTTAAAAAATAAATTTAAAATTTTTTAATTTTCCAAAACAACATTTTAAAAGGAGTTTGAATTGCTACTACTGTATGTACATACATATATAAGTATATTTGTATGTACATACATATGTGTATGTATGTATATGAATATGTTAGTACTTATCAGGGGCCGCAAATTATACTTATTTCCTATTCAAAGAAAAGAAGCACCAATATTTGTTATTTTTTTTATTGATATAAAAATAAAAAGATTATTATTATCAAACATACCTAAATGCATACATACATACACATTCATACATATGAACGTATTTTTGTTATTAGAAAACTACCCTGCAGCAAAAGTTAAAACTAGTAACGAGTTGGAATAGTTATGTACTAGTTGCAACCAGGACTGTTGTTAAAGTAAAAAGTTTGTGCCAGTCAAAAATGTAAAATTAAAAAAAATATTTTACACATCGACTGCGCTAAGTAGCAATAAGTGCAACAAAAAAAACTAGTATTTTAACTAGTATATAACTATATGAAACTAAACTAGTTGGGCTCCTATGACAACCTAATGTTAAAAACGATAGTTCGATGTATAAAAAAAGGTCAGATATGCAACTAGTTTGAAGTCAAAAGCAACAAGTATATACATACATATGTATGTATGTAACACAAACTAGTTACTTTATCTGTAGGGTATTTAAAAATGTTCTATAATAATGCAATTTTAAAGCAAAAAACTTATAAGATTTTATTTTATCAGGATATGTGTGTTTGTATGTACATCAGAGACTGGCTTACTCAGAATAAAATTTGCTCATGATTTAATCATGATACGAAAACCTATTCAGTTTGGCTATTTTGTTCAAGCGTATCACATGACATAAACCAATGCATGATTTAAAATCATTTCATTCAATCTGTTGTTGTTGGATTTTTGATTTTATTCAACGTTCAAAAAAATCAACATAAATTCAATCGTATCAGCATCAGTGAGTGAAACTGAACAAAAAATTCTAGCGTTTAAGGGATGTTGCTTTTAATGAGAATAACAGACAAAAAAATGGCGCCATGCTCATGGTTTAGCGTTAGGTCACGTAGTCGTTTCTCTTTAACATTGCCAGTAGTGTATAACGAAGGCTTGCCATTTTTCTTGTCATATTTCTTGTTTGGCACTAAAGGTTTCAAAAACAGTGCTAAGTGTTAGTAAAAACTTCTCTTTTGGCTTAAAATGATTGAATACTTGTGTTAAAATTGTCAAAAATTAAATGCTTATACTTTTTAATATTAAATTGATTCACCATTATGCATAATTAACGTCAAGTTAATAGTATTTTAAACGTTTATGCATATAAAAACACTTATTTTTTTGTGTAAAATTTTAATTAGCTAAAGTAATGTGATTTAATTGTTTTACAAATATGTTTTTAAACAATTAAACATTTTGTAATATCAACTTAGAGCAACACTGATAAAGCTTTGACAAAAGTACAAAAAAAAAACGGGCGGGCAAATTACGGCATTCAATTCGAGTCGAAATTCTACTCGATCGATCGAGTTGTCACTGCTTAATTTTTATTTTATATGCATAGCTTTGGTTTGTTTTTAAAATTAACAGAAAGCGTTCCCGTCGATGACTTTAAAAATTTTAAAAAATCATAAAATACGTAGAAACTTTAAAAGAGAATTAATAATTATTAAATAAAAAAATTCATTATGTAAATCTGAAAATAGTTTAAAAAAGTTTATAATTTCCCCTTTCTGAACTTACAGTTTTCAATTCGAAATGAGTAAAAAAATTATAACTACTTATTTTAGCTGTTATTTGTATAAAAAAGTATCCTAAAAATTTGCTAAATATATATGTGTCGTTCAAAACTTATACAACGGCAACTCTGCTTCTTGCACAGTTTTGTTTACTCTGATTTATTCACTAGCAACCGTTTATTTGTTAAATTCAATCATGTGAGTAAAACTCACACAATGAATAAATTCACAATTAATAAATTCATGCTTTGACCAAACGAAGCTGATTTTATTCATGGCAGATTTTTATTCAACTCATTCAAATCACTTAAAATTTTAGCATCAGATTAAATCAAGAGAAAATGTGATTTTGCTATTCTCTGATGTACATATGTACATATATGTGCATAAACACAGGTAGTATTGATTATGAACTTGTCTTGTTATTTGGATAAAGTTATAGATGTTATAAAACTTATCGTATATTAATATTAAGAAAGTTGTGAGAAAAGAGGTCCAATATTTTTGACAGATGCATTGCACTCGGCTAATACGGAAATACTTGATTTTTAATAAAAATTTCTATTCTTTGCTATCACAAATTTAATAATGAACTTAAAGCCGGGTAAATAGAAACTATTAAAAGATGTAGAGAAAAGTTCAAATAAATAACTCAAATGAATTAGGTTTTTTCTTGCCGTTCATATAAAGTGCAAGGTTGAGTACATACTTAGATGTTTTCGTGTGTATTTCCAGTGTTTTGCAATATTAAATTTAAGTAGTACAAACATGTACTTACAAAAGAAATTAGTGTACTAAGAATGGGACTTTGCCGATCTGTTACGTTTTATTTAAAAGAAACTGGTAGTTGTAACGTTTTACAACTGCTCTAAAAACTTAGATATTTTGAAACTGATTTTCAAAACTGTCTACGGTTACCATTGTTTAAATGTTTGCATTTCTACTATAGACCAAAGTCAGTATTTGGTAAACTTTATTTCGATTTCAAATATTTCTAACAGTTTTTTTAAGCAATAACATTTGTGCTTATATAAAAAAACTCGTTTAAATTGAATTTTATTTAAGGACAACTTTTTACAATTATTTACAATAGGTGTGTTCATTTACAGAAAATTATCAATAATTTTCGATAATTATTACTAGTAAGTGTTCACGTACACAAAAAATTAGCAGCTAGAGAGCCAAAAAAGAGCGTAATATGTTTAGAAACAAAAATGTTTCTGATAATTTTTACTAGTAAAAATTTTACTATCAGAAATTATTCAAAAGGTCTTTCCGTCCTTATGCTTTCAAAAACAAATTTAAATTTAAAATTTTTATAAGTTTACAATAACAAAATATGTTTTGACTGTAAAAGTGTTAATTTACTTTTAAATATTTTTGAGAGCAATTTTGAAAATATTTCTTTTTACTCTCTCGTTGCTTGTAATTACTGGAAAGTTATTGAACACAACTAATATTACTGTTTTCTTTTTTAATAAAAAATTTTGACTTTCTGTCTCCTTCAAAAACTTGGGAATGAAGTACATACACACATGCATATGCACATGTTTAGGTGAAATGGTTTTATATAATTTTTTTTATAACTTTCAGGTCTCAGTACTTGCAGTTATTTTAAGCGAGTGCACCGAATAGTTTAATACCATTAAGGAAACCTATACAAACAAAACTAATACTCACACACATACATACATATAGAATACACTAAAATGGATCGTCCTATTGGTGCTTTTGTAAATCCTTTTGGTCAGCGCCCATGGATGGCAAAAACTGGTGCTGCTGCCCCCAGTGGTGGTGGGAAAGGTGTAAAAGGTATTATTGCTGGAGGTATTACAGGCGGCATTGAAATTTGTATTACCTATCCGACCGAGTACGTCAAAACACAATTACAATTGGATGAAAAAGGTGTCAATAAACAATACAACGGCATCGCTGATTGCGTAAAAAAGACAATAAAACAGAGAGGTTTCTTTGGCCTGTACAGAGGTTTAAGTGTTTTGTTATATGGAAGTATACCAAAGTCAGCAGCTAGGTAACTATTTTATTTACATTGTACTCAATTACGTTAAAATCTTTTGACAAACTTAACGTTCGTATGTTTTGATTAACAGATTTGGTGCATTTGAAACATTACGTGGTCATATGGTTGATGCCAATGGTCAACTGAGCACTTCTGGTAAATTGTTGGCAGGGTTAGGCGCTGGTGTTTGTGAGGCCGTACTGGCTGTAACTCCTATGGAAACCATTAAGGTTAAGTTCATTAATGATCAACGTAGTGCTAAGCCTCAATATAAAGGATTTGCTCATGGTGTTGGTTGCATCATTAAATCTGAAGGTACTTTTATTAGTTGCGTTTTTAAAAGGACCATTGTTTAAACAATATTTGTAGGTATAAGCGGCATTTACAAGGGATTAACACCTACCATCTTAAAACAGGGTTCCAATCAAGCAATTCGTTTCTTTGTGATGGAATCCCTTAAAGACCTCTATAAGGGTGATGATAAAAATAAACATGTTCCTAAATTATTGGTTGGTGCATTCGGTGCAGTGGCTGGTGCCGCTTCCGTCTTTGGTAATACTCCATTGGATGTAGTCAAAACACGCATGCAAGGCTTAGAAGCTTCAAAGTACAAAAACACTGCTGATTGTGCTATGAAAATTTGGAAAAATGAAGGTGTTACCGCCTTCTACAAGGGGACAGTTCCTCGTCTAAGCCGTGTCTGTCTAGACGTAGCCATAACATTCATGATCTATGATTCGTTCATGGACTTGTTTAATAAGATGTGGAAAGATTAATAGTTATTTTAATAACTTTTCAACTAACATATGTAAATGATGTACCTTTTGAAGTGTGCTTTTGTAATACTTTTTCTACATTTCCAAGAATAGTTGACAATGCTAGTCAATGCATCCATTTAGTTATTTAACATCATAATATTTAGATACATTTTATTTCAAATAATTACATTTTACAATGTACATATACGTGTACAATATAATATGTCTGTTTATTTATGTTGATATTTTGATTAACGAAAATTTTTATTCAAGAGAAAACATTCTTAAATAATTGCATTTAAAAACGCATCATGTACATATTTATAAAAGTTATTTTTGTGCATTTAAATTCAATAAAAATACAAATCCAAAATGCTAAAAAAAGTTAAAGACAACGAATTGCATACATATGTATGTATGTATGTACATCCCTATGTGCATATGTTAAAAAATATATGTAAATATATATACATATGTACTTTATATAACTTTTAGTTATTATTCAAAGTTTTTTTTATATTATTTCTATTTATTTTCCAATTAAAATCTGCATTTGAGTGCTGGAAAACCTTTTTAAAATCGTTTCTTTCTATTAACTTAGTAATACATTTTATAGAGAAAATAACATTAAAACGAATTTTTGAAAACAAGTTTTTACGCAGATAAAATCATGCACTTTAGAAATTAAAAAAGGAATTAACTACTTACATAAACTTATATATTTATTTACAAAAGCTTAAAACAACATAACTTAAATAAAAACATGTTAATGCGTCTATCGAATAACATTTAGAGGAATTGTTGCATGTTTACTAGATAGAATGCGTCCAAGTTTTTCTTCAAGCGTTTTACTCAATTCATGCCAGGTACATTTTCCAATTAAAGAAACTTCCTCTAATGGAGGTCTAAATACTACTAATACATTTAAACAAATACCATCGGTGGTATGCGGCGGTGCGGATGGACAGTGCTCTACGCTTAATATGCCATGCGGACGATGTTGGGGTAGTTCAGCACCAAACAATTCAATCATGAATTTGCGTAATGTCGAGTGCAAACTTCGTTGTGGATGAACTTCAACTGTAGGAAAATGATGGACGTTCTTTTCACTCACCAAAATATTCAACGCATTCGTTGATCTCTTTCGTATCACTGCCACAACACGTAAGTAATTTTTATGATGGGAGTATTTGGTTGGAATGATTTCATTGTGCCATAAAATTGGTTGGGATGACTGGTTGCGGCTAATATACGATTTACCAATATCAATAATATTTAAAATATCATTTGCTCTTAACGGTAACTCTCTAATGTTTGATACCCATTTCGCCTGCAGCGATTCACTATCAGCGCATGCAGGAGTTTTTAACGTGCCACCTGTTATTCTACCCGTCAAAACAAATCGAAACCACGAACCTCCGGCTGCCTCAATTGCTAAAAGTGTGGTTATTTCACAATTGAGACCAGTTTCTTCGTAAACCTCTCTAATTGCTGCCTCACAAATTGTTTCGTTTTTCTCCATTCGACCGGCAGGAAGATACCATTTTCCTAAAATAAAATTTATAAGCAATAATATTGTAAATAACAGTCTTAAGTAAAAAATAATAATAAATGCTTATTAACCATTAAATAGATATTTAATCCAACGTTTAATCATTGTATTCCTTAATATATTAATTTCATAGAATAAACAGTGTGACTATTTACAGTTTTAGGTAACAACAATGCGATGCCATAATGCGTTATAGAAAAAAAGGAATTGTCCGCTCACTTTTGTAAGTAATTACGATGTAGATGGCGTTAGTATAGCAATAAGAAAGGAAAAAGAAAAAGCTTTGGTTTAGTTAGTTTAAATGGAAAAAACTTCGTGCCGATTCACCACGCCCCATAGACCTAACCCACAGGTCTGATGTTTACAACCAAATTAATAACTAACAACCGAACAAAGAGTACTGATGATGAAAGTCGTAGCTGTATTTCGAAAATGCATTCTACTCGGCTAGTTATAATTGTATAACACAAGTGCCTAAGTCTACCTCCTAGCGGTATCAACCGGGCAACTTTCGGAATAATTGCTGAAAGGCTAACAGACATGGCTGAGACGAAAACAATCTGTCTTGAGCTAAATGTGTGATCAGTGAGTCACTGGTCTGCCTTGAGGCAGGTTGTCCTTGTTGCGCTGTGCCATGTACATTACTATTAAGTGGCACAGCAATACAGGGTTAAAAGGGTACCAATACCTTAACTGTGTAAATTAGAAATTGGTAGGAATGAAACGGAAGTAGATTTCCGAGGCTGACTAGAGTCCTATCTGGTACCACGGTAATCAGTTGGCCCCATGTGCTTACCAGTGCATGAACTGATTAATGGTGAGGTCTTCTTCGGGAGTGCACGTGGTGGCTGCGGGTATCCCCAAGCAGGGCAACTGTAGAACGTAAGTTGATATGCTGCGGTCCGTCCTGTACGGGCCCCAGAGTGACCGCGTAAGCGGTCTTATATGAACTTAAGGTTCACAAGAAAGAGTTTCTGGTTTTGGCGGGTCTACCCAGGCACATGAGCAACTGTTGAAGTAGGCTATTAGCTGAAAGATGTAAGTGTGTTTGGAAGTAGGTGAATAGGGAAACTAGCCACGGCTGGGGACTCTAGGATCTAAAAGAAGATCCCGTCAAAGTAGTAGCAAATAAATGAGAAGGCCGGCATTGGCATGTCAAAGCATGTACGTGACTCGGTCCTGACTGGCGGTGAGAAGATTGTGAAGCATTGATGATGTCGGAGGTATTGATTGCCTAAATGGGAAGAATGTAATGAAATGGATCCTTTTAACCGAGCTGGGTGTCTGATTATGAAGAAGCGAGGTCAAAACTAGAAACGAAATTCGGGTTAAGATGGTCCAACTCCTCACCAAGAGGTCTTTTGTGGCAACACAGAGTCATGACGGAGAATTGGTACCTGGGTGGCATGCCATTCTGGGGGCGCTGGTGGACGCTTAATTCTCACCCTGTGTTGAGAGCACTGTGAAGTTAGGCCTTCGTGGCAGGTATCCACATTAATCTTTGACACATTTGCTCGGCTAGTAAAAATTTTGTTTTTTCAATAAAATGTTCCTTTCTTAACTAGCGCTAATACAGTAGTAAAAATTAAAATATTAATATTAATAAAATGAGAATTTAGTAAAGTATTGAATTTGAGCCTAAATAAAGTAAATAAAATTGTCTTAAATCAAATATTTCAACTATAAATAAATAAAAAGTATTTATTTAGTTTAAAACAGTTTTAACCAATAAATATGTACAACATAATAATTGTAATCGCCCTCTTTAGTATTTTACACAATACGAAATTAAGGCCATAATTAGTTAAAACAAAAATTTCAAAGGTCAAATCCGTTACAGTCTGCTAGCAGGCATTATGAACAGAAGTCATGTTTTTTCAGTTTTAAATTTTTACTAGATGTTAAAAAAACAAACAGGGGCCAAATTACGGCATCCGTGATCGAGTAAAATTGTTCGTAATATTTGCTTTTGAGATTACCGCATTCGTTATCGAGTAAGAGCTATCGTTATTTCTGATGATAGCATTCGTTAACGAGTACGCTATCGAGTGCTGGCTAACGAAAAGTTGTTCGTGATGTAAACAGCATTCGAAATTTATTTTATGTGCAACAATAGACAGTGAAGGTAGACAAAATGTAAGTTTTTATACAAATTTTAGTTGAAGCTATAAATAAATAAATAAAATAAACATTTTAGGACCAATATTACAAAATAAATGGAAAGCAAAAGGATATAATGGCTCAATTTATGTTTGATCATCCTAACTTGGCCACAAATAAATTACCAAACATATGTTAATTTTGAGATGGTTTTTGAAACCCAAAATGAGTGCCGTCTATACAACCAATCACTAAGAAATAAAAGAAATGTTACATAAAGCAAGCATAATATTGCGAATTTATATTTATCGCCAGGGAGCTTAAATTTCTGCATAAACGCTTCCGAGCATAAAGCAGAATCTTCTGGTAAAAATTTAATAAATTTTGCACACAGCTTATTATCTATTTCTTTCATCATTTTGTTAACCGTTTTGCGAACTCCGCGAATATGGGAACAGAACGCTTGCTGGAAATGCTCGTATACATACACACATACATATGTATGTATGTACATATATATATTTTATTTAATATACGTAGTTTTAAAACTCAAAAATAAGTCATCATGCCTTATCTTATACATTATGTGTTAAAGTTATTAAAAAATTAATTTTATATCTAACTTACCTGCACATGACTGTTTAGCTTCTTGCATAGCCAACACTTCATTGCTTTCATTAAACAAAACACACGCCACTATGTAGGTCACAGTTTTGCCTAAAACAGGTGTAAAATCGGATGCTGCACTAGGCTGAATACCTTGAGCCTCAGCAGAAGCATTTTGTTCTTCTAACGAAAAATCACACAATTCCTGTGTTATATCGCCTAAATCCTGCCCAGCCATAACATTAAGAAGCTTTTGTTCAATTGAAGGAAGAGAATTTGTTTGAGTCATTTTTTTTCTTTTGTTAAGACGGACGCTTGCCTGCAATAGTGCCCAGATAAAAGCCAAAATAAAATTCAAATTAATACGAAAAATATAAATAAAAATAATATATAATTGTACATACACCTAAAATCTTATTGTCAAATGGTTTAAGAGAATACCAAAAAATTTTTTAATCTAGAAATACCAGTATGGAAATTATAAGAATACACACATACATACATACTGATGAATG